>QXTE01000484.1:4280-143312 GCA_003942145.1 Platysternon megacephalum
GGGGGTGGCTCTGGGTAGCTCCCACGTGCCGCCGGAGGAGACCAGTGCAATCAGCGGGGGGGGGGGGGAGGGGGGCTGGACACTCGCTGGGCAGCCAGGGATGGAGAGAGCCTGGTTGATGTTGCCATGTTACTGGCCCACTGCTGGGGGCCTGGTCACTTCCCTCTGGCCAGTGCTGAAGGGTCTCAGGGATCCCCTGCCGTATTGGGGGAAGTTCCGCGCCTGTGGCCACCTGGTGCAGGAAGATTGCCCCTTGCTCTGAGGCGAGCCAGAGGTGAGTGCGGGGCTGCTTGCTCGCCGGCCAGGCGGTTCTGGGGCACGTGGGGCAGCAGGGGAGCTAGGGAGACAGTGTGGGCGACGCTGCCTCCAGCTAGTGCTCCGAGTGGTGTCAGGGCCTGGGAGAGACTCACCCTAGCGCAGTGTCTAGCAGGGCCGGCGTTACCAAGTGCGGGGCCCGATTCATGGGGGCGGGGCTTATACTCACTGGGCGGCGCTCCAGCCAGGGAGGGGGCCGCGGGGCTTGCCACGCTCCAGCCGGAGCGCGGGGCCCGATTCCGAGGAATCGGGCGGATCGGCCTAGAGCTGGCCCTGGTGTCTAGCGCAGCCTGGGAGCTGCTGGCCCCAGCTGACAGGGTAAGCGCAGGGAGAGCAGGCAGAGATGCTAGCAGCTCCCAGGCACCAGCCATGTGTTACTGCAGCACCGAGCCTCCTGCGCCCAAGGGTGGCCAGACCCCAGCTGCAGGGAGCAGAGGCACGGCCTGTGGGAGCTGGAGAGATTCCTGCAGGGGGCAGCCAGGGGTGCCAGCTCCATGTTGGGATCCTAACCGGGACTGCCGAATTCAATACAAATCTCCAGGAGGCTGCAGAGAACCCCCCCGGGAGATAAATCCCAGGGCCGTCTGAGCATGAGTATTGAATGGTGAATCCCATTTAGACAGTAGGCCAGCCGGCGTGTAAAATGCCAGGGGGAGGTGCATTTGCCTGCCCAGCAGTTGCACTCTCCGTGCATTTCTTCACCTTGTGTGGCTGCGGCATTGTCATGCCATAAAGTCTGTGCACGTAACTGAGCCGCGCATGCATGTTCAGTGCTTGTGCCTACACTACGCTGCAACGGCCTCGCACGTTCAAGAAACGGGACCAGCCGTGGATGCTGGTGAGGGCCCGTCAGAACAGAGCAGCTCCGAAGGGACCATCGAAAAGACAAAGTCCTGGTGTTGTTACAATAAAGACCTTGACTATAAAGCCTGGCTTTACAAAGCCGATGAACTTACAGCCAAATGCATTGTGTGTTGTCAAGCATTTTCCATCCGTAAGGCTAATCAGTGAGGTTTTGCTGTATCTCTCATTTTCTAAGGTGATGCTTATTTTATTCTCTGTATTTTAAAACAAGGGCATTAACTAATGCCCGGGCCCGCACGCATGCACACGTTTAAACGTGCATTAACAAGCAAAGGAACCTAAGCCCCATCTCGCTATTTAAAAATAAGATTCACATTGCAACTGGCGATTTTGCAGTATTGTTTATTTCTGCAATATGCTTAAAATGTGAAATTGTGACTCATCCCATGCTCTTGTTTCCACCGAAGGCAGAGTGACGGCTCTGGAGTGAGTGAGGTTCAGAGCACAGTAGGTCAGGCGTTAATGCCATTACATCATGTGATGAAACCTCCCGGAATAGATCCTCCAGCTTCTGCTTTTGGCCCCCTCCCCTAGCCTGGTGCATCCTCTCTGACCTGACCCTGGGCGCTCTTTGGAACAAAGCCCTGGTGTCCTTGCCCTCCTCTTCCCAGGGGCAGCTGAGCTGGCCCTGGATGCCCTTAACAGCAGAAAGACCTCTCCCCTCCCCTCCCCTCCCTCTCCAGTCCCCTCCCGCTCCCCTCCCCTCCCTCTCCAGTCCACTTTCCATCTGTCACGGAGTGTGGGGGAGTCCAGGCCCTGTACCCCCGGCTTCCTGCGATTCACCATGACTCTCAGCCAGCCAGTAAAACAGAAGGTTTATTGAGACGACAGGAACACAGTCCAAAACAGGTCTTGCCAGTACAGACAACAGGATCCCCTTTAGTTAGGTCTATCTGGGGGGCCCAGGGAGGCCACGCTCCCCGCTGGGAAGCCCCAAGCCCCGTCAGGCTCCCCTCTCCATCTCCAGCCAGCTTCCAAAACTGAAAAACCCTTCCAGGCGTCTCCTGTCTCCCTTCCCTCCGGCTCCTCCCCCAGCCTTTGTCCTTTGTCCAGATTCCCAGTCAGAGGTGTTACCTGGCCTCCAACCCCCATCCTGGTTTCTCATATTACATGCTCAGGTATCCTTCCTTCCCCAATGCAGGCAGTCCCAGCCCAGCTCCCCAGCAACCTTCCCCCTCAGTATTCAAAGAACACAACAAAACATTCTCACTTCGTCACACCATCCCCATCTCCAGCTGGTTCCAGGACGCTCCTCGACTGGGCCCATGGGGCTTGGCAGCTCGGAGTGTTGTCCTGGGGCGGGCAGGGGCTCAGGAATGGTCCGACCCCTAACTCTTGCTCGATCCTGCAGGGGACTGGAGGGACCAGCCCTGCTAGTGAAGCCAAGCTGCCAGCAGCCAGACCTGGGGTTCTCCTAGAGGTCACAGTGGGAAGCTGCTAATGCGCTGGGATTTGCCGCAGACACAGAAGAGCCAGAAAATGTGATTATGCTCAGAACCCCCCTGCTTGCTCTGACTTAGTTACCTCCAAGCCTCTCTCTAATTGCCTTCGCGCGCTCGCCGGGCACTTAGCAGCACCAGCAGCCCGTGCTGAGTGGAAGGGGGGGTTGCAAGCAGGGCCGGCTCCAGCTTTTTTGCCGCCCCAAGCAGCGAAGGAAAAAAGAAAAGAAAAAACAGATTGAGCTGCCGCCAAAGTGCCGCTGAAGGGGAAGAGAAGGAGTGAAGGACCCGCTGCCGAATACCACTGAAGACTAAAGCGGCGCACTGGAGCTGCCCCCGAAGCCCCGGACGTGCCGCCCCAATAACGGACGGAGCGCCACCCCTTTCTAGTGGCCGCCCCAGGCACCTGCTTCCTTCGCTGGTGCCTGGAGCCGGCCCTGCTTACAAGGTCAAAAGGAGGCACAGGGGTGTATCCGGCATGTGATGCCATCACAAGGGGAGACGTGACGGGGGCCCTGGCTCTAGGCTGTCTGGTGAGTCAGGCATCAGCTGGGGCAGCTGCAGTCTCTGATGGTTTTCCCTGCACTGTCGAGCTGGGGTCAGTGTCTTTCTGCACCGCCTGGCCCAGGCTGGCAGGCAGGTGCTACGTGCCGCTGGGCCCCGTGCAGCAGGGTGACGAACCTGAGAGCAGCCCCCTGCATCACAACATGGGCTCGGGCTGCAGGCGGCTACCGTCACCATCACGTTGGCCAGCCCTGCTCCGAGCAACGCCAGCCGGCACCAGGCTGGTCACGCCCCTGTGGCCTCCTGCATGATGCGCCTGCAGCCCCTCCACAGCTCCCAGCGGCTGGGCTGAGCTAGGGGTAGCAATGGAGCTAAGGCCAGGCAAACCGGCTCAGTGCTGGGCTGGGCCACACCACAGCCACACTTCACAGCTCGGTAGTGTAGCTGGGCCCATAAACACTGAGCTCGCCTGCCCCATGGATGCTTTGAGAGCTCCATGAAAGATGCAGTGGGAGTACAGGGGCGGGGGTGGGGGGGCGTTGCAGCATCTAGCCCAGTGGGGCCCTGATCTCGCTGGGGATGCCCAGCATCATCCTGTATGGCCCTGTGGGGTGTGGGGCTGGGCATCAGCCCCTGGAAAGGAGCTGGGGAGATGGTGTAACGAGGGGAAAGAGATCCAGGAGCTGCCCCCCCCCCCCTCCCACTCCTGTGCCCTGGCATCACCATGCTCCAACCCAACCCACCCGCTGCCTGGCGTCTGGTCATGTGGCCTCTGCCCTCCCCCATCTCTCCGGGTACGGGCCACGTGGGGCTGCACCGTCCTGCCTGGCACCTCTCTCTGGAGGAGCTCAGGATTCTGGCAGCTACGTGCTCATGGCACGGGGCAGCGTCATGCCATTGCTAATAGATGCGGCTATCACAGCCTTCCCCACAGCGCCCCCTGCTGGGAGAGGGGTGGCCAGGCGAGGGGGCTGTGAACACCCTACAGCCACTACTGCCCCAGCCACCCAGCCCCCCGTGCTGAGAGCGGCAGGGCCTGGGGTAGGCGTCACTAGGCGCGCCCCACAGCCAGTGTTCCCACCCCACTCCCGTTAGCCTAGTGCCGTTTCCTGGACCCTGCTTGCGGCAGCTTGGCGCCATTCCAGCCAGTGCAAACGCCAGGAGACGCCAGGCTCATGGCTCCAAGTCATACCCCCTGCACTGGGCATTGGGCACTTCCTCGGCACATGGTTCACAGGGTTTCCCCTGCATGGACGGCCAGGAGGTGAACGACCAGCAAGGGCCGCTCGAGTCGACGGTAGGCACCTGAGTGCAGGGCCACGGGGGCCGGAGGCAGGTCTGGATGGGGGGGTGTCACGGAGTGTGGGGGAGTCAGGGCCCGGCACCCCTGGATTCCTGTGATTCACCATGACTCTCAGCCAGCCAGTAAAACAGAAGGTTTATTGAGATGACAGGAACACAGTCCAAAACAGGTCTTGCCAGTACAGACAACAGGATCCCCTTTAGTTAGGTCCATCTGGGGGCCTCAGGGAGGCCCTCCGCCCCGCTGGGAAGCCCACGCCCCGTCAGGGCTTCCCTCTCTATTTCCAGTCAGCTCCAAAACAAACTGAAAAACCTTCCAGGCTTGGCTCTTCCCCCAGCCTTTGTCCTTTGTCCAGATTCCAGGTCAGAGGTGTTACCTGGTCTTCAACCCCCCTCCTGGGTTCTCATGTTACATGCTCAGGTATCTCCCTTCCCCCATGCAGGCAGTCCCAGCCAAGCTCCCCTGCAGCCTTCCCCGGTCAATACTCCCCCCTCAGTATTCAGAGAACACATCAAAACATTCTCACTTCGTCACAGGGGGCCAGTCCCTTGCCCCAGCTACAATGACACGAGAGGGCCAGTGGCAGGATGACGTGACAACACAACTGGTCCCATGAAAGCAGCCGGCCAGAGGCCCACAGCACCGGGAACCCAGCATGGGCAGCTCGTCACCCAGCTCACAGCGCGCCAAGCAACCTCGGAGTTAGCCCATCTGTACCATGATGCATTGCGCCCATCAAACTCCCAGGAGCCCCTGTGCCTGCAGGGCCCGCTGGCGATGACCCCGGCTCGCCCGGCCGGGCCAGTAACACCGTCTGCCCGAGTTCATTTCCTAGCTGTTTGGTAAAGTGATGGGGCAGGGGGGAGAGGGCAGGCAGGCATGACGGGACAGCCCCTTGTGCCAGCACCACCAGACACCGCCGGCTTGGCCAGCAAGGCCTTGGTGCCACCAGCCCTTGCCTGGCTGTGAACTCAACCAGCAGCACCCACCGGTGCAGTGCTTCCCCGGGGGCCGAGCCAGCCATTCTGCCCTGCCCTGGTCTCATGTCTCCAGCCCTATGGCCTAGCCGCGTTGCACAGTCACGGTGTGCAAAGGGGATGGGCTCTCACCTCGCAGCGCTCCTGATTACCACATGGGCCCCTGCCCCCCAGAGGCCATGGGACAGCTCAGGGCCTAAGGTGAGCTCTGAGCGTTTCGGGGGGGCTGGTCTGGGCCCTGCGTTTGTGTGACCCAGGCTACGCTCTCAAGCCCAGCTTTTCAGCAGTGACTAGTGATTTGGGGGGTGGGGGGTGTCTCCATTTTCAGGAGCTCAGCCTGAGCAGTTTTTCACAGGACGGGGGCTCAGCACTTCCTGGAAAATGAGGTGTCTCAAGCTGGGCTGCCAAAAACCTGAGCCCCCCCCCCCACCCATCCCTGAGCACTAAAATTAAATCTCTAGTCCTTATGATTGTAACAAAACCCTTCAAAATATGACCCAAGAGTCACTGATGCTGTGAGCTCTGCCAGAGTCTGCAGAGAGCCTGAAACAGCAGCTCTGAGAGGGGTGAAGTGGCCTGGTCATCTCACTGGTGATTTCCTCTGAAACCTAAAGAAGACTATTCAAACCTCAGTACTGTTCACTAAGTTGCTGCTGCTCAAAGCCAGCCAGAAGGCTGAGTGGTGATCACGCTGTGAGGAACTGCCCTGTGAGTGGTGGCTTGTCTGACGCCATGAATGGGCATGGCTGGGTTTGTGGGTGGCTCATGGGCGAGTGCTATGGGGTGAGCAGGCTCCAGAACAGCTGGGGAAATGTGGGGAGCAGCCGTGGAGGAAGGGGAGCCCGGGGCGGGGCAGGGGGGCTCCCTTAGCGGGAGAGTAGCAGGGAAGAGGTGATGTCCCAGGAGAGGACCGTACCCATGTGCTCCCTGCTGGTTCTGTCTCCCCTGAGCACGACACCCAGCGACCCAGGTGACTCCCGGGTCAGTGCGAATTAAAGAGCTGGCTGGGCCCAGGGAGGCAGCCGCGGCCTGCACAGACCAGCCTCTCTGTGGCTGGGCTCCTGGGGCCGACCTGTCGCCCCATCACAGCCCACTGGGCACGTTCACTGGGGGAGGGGCTGGCGCTGGCAGAGCAGGGGGCGTAGAACGGGGCGGGTACCTGTCCCCGTGGCGGGTCACCTGGCTCTCCAGCCTGCGGGGGATTTGGCCCTGCCCCGGGATCTGTACAAGGCTCCGGGGTGCGTGTTCGGCCTAGCGCTGGAGGCCTGTCTGGGTCTGGGCTCACTCGCCCCCAGCCCTGCAGAGAGTCGCAGGGAAGCTGAGGCTCTCTGGGAACTCGGCTGCCCGTGGGGTGAAATCCGGATTGGGCTGGGGGTCTCCTGGTCCTCACCCCTCCAGCCCCACCCAGCCTGCCCATTGGCAGTGTGTCCCCACCAGGGGCTCCCCACTCTCCAGTCCAGCCACAGCAGCAGGTGGGGGGCAGCAGCAGCTCAGAGCTGGCCGGGGCCCTTGGGGTTGGCCGGCGAGGAGGCCTGGGTGGTGCAGGCGTTACCACGGCCGCCTGGCGCCGGGGCCCTGTCCTGGCCAGACAGAGGAGAGATGGGGCGGTTAGTGCCTGGGCCTCGCTCCACGGCCCCACCCCAGGGCACAGGGCGTGGAGAACGGCCAGGGGAAGGCCCGTGGGGTGGCTCATCAGGCAGGCTGCTGTGCCCGGCTCCCGCAAGGAACGCCCAGAGCCAGCAGGGGCAGGGAGAGCCCATCCGGCCTGGTCTCTGGGCACTGGCTCTCGAGGTGCCAAGCGGCTGCATCTGTGATGGGCAGAAACACAACGTGTGACAGCAGCTGCAGTGCAAGGGGGCTGGGGCGGGCAGGGCACAGGGCACCCTTCTCCGGGGTCTCCCCTTGAGGCCACACTCTCACTCCTGCCTCCCCCCTGGTAGCGGGGGTCCCCACGGAGGGTCTCTCAGCGCTGCATGGGGAGGATCTCTGCTGGGCTTTAATTCGGGGGTGGGGGGAGGTGCCCTGGGTACTCCCTCACTGCCCTCGGTACTCCCTCACTGCCCTCGAGCCTGGAGAGGCCCAGTCACAGCGTAGGCAGTGGAGTCTAGTGGTAAGAGCAGGGAGCTGGGACTCCTGGGTCCTATTCCCTGCTTTGCCCTGCCTTGCTCTGTGACATGGCAAGTCGCTTCCCCCCTGTGCCCGTGGATGGGGGCACCTCCCGGCCTGGGGGAGGGAGCACCCTGGCAGGAGCAGGGCAGGGTCATAGCACGGGGCCAGGCCGGTACCTGATCGAATTTCCGGGCGCTGTACACGTCGTTCTTGTTCAGGAAGGTCAGTAAGATCCAGTCGCAGAGGAAGGAGCCCTGGGGAGCAGGAGAGCGGGGTTAGTGCCCGAGGGAGCCCGTGCCAAGCTGTGACGAAGTGAGAATGTTTTGTTGTGTTCTTTGAATACTGAGGGGGAAGGTTGCAGGGGAGCTGGGCTGGGACTGCCTGCATTGGGGAAGGAAGGATACCTGAGCATGTAACATGAGAACCCAGGAGGGGAGTTGGAGACCAGGTAACACCTCTGACCGGGAATCTGGACAAAGGCTGGGGGAGGAGCCGGGGGGAAGGGAGACAGGAGATGCCTGGAAGGAGTTTTCAGTTTTGGAAGCTGGCTGGAGATGGAGAGGGGAGCCTGACGGGGCTTGGGGCTTCCCAGCGGGGAGCGTGGCCTCCCTGGGCCCCCCAGATAGACCTAACTAAAGGGAATCCTGTTGTCTGTACTGGCAAGACCTGTTTTGGACTGTGTTCCTGTCGTCTCAATAAACCTTCTGTTTTACTGGCTGGCTGAGAGTTATGGTGAATCGCAGGAAGCCGGGGGTACAGGGCCCGGACTCCCCCACACTCCGTGACACATGCATCCCGGGCACAGCGGGCACATACTCACCACTCCCACCGAGGTCAGCGCCGTGGCCAGGTTAACGATGGTGGGGATCAGGCTGAACTTCCCTGCCTAGGCAGAAAAACAGAGCGGTCAGCACCGTGCTCCTCACCCCCTGCCACCCGCTCCCCGGGGCTTAGGGTTGCCAATTTTGTAATACAGAATATAAAAACCCAGAACCTCCCCTACCCCGTCCCTTCCCCCTGGGCCCTGCCCCGCCTTGTCCCCCCAGACTCCACCCCTGCCCCACTCCTTACCCGAGGCCCACCCCTGTTTGCTTCTCTTTCCCCCTCCCACTGTCGCTTGCTTCTCTTCCCCTCTCCCCCATCCCTGCATGGGTGGGGAGGGACTCACCTGCAGAGCGGGGCTGGGAGCTGCAGCTGCCTGATGCAGGTAGGAGGCAGCCCCAGCGATGACCCGGCTCCTCTCCACCTCCCCCACCTGCAGTAATTGGACTTTGGGTGTCCAGTCAGTAGATCTGACCGGACACCATCAGGTCCCCTGCCAGACATCTGGCCACCCTACTTGTGAATGTCAGCGACTTGGCCCAGCCTGGCATCACAGGGTCCCTGTAGTGCCGGGCCCAGTGCAGGGGAGGGGGCGCCGGGCAGGGTCCCGCGGGGCCGGGCCCGGTGCGGGGGGAGGGGGCGCCGGGCGGGGTCCTCTTCCCACCTGGCCATGCACAATAACGTCGATGCGGATCCCGTAGGCCTTGATGAGGCTCCGCATGTTCGTCCCGTTGCAGTTGTAATATTTGGCAAACCTGTGCAGGAGAGAGCGGGGATGAGGGGCAGTCAGCGCGGAGCGGCCAGGCCCGGGAGCAGGGGGGTTGCAGGGCCCTGGGGGTCACCACCCCAGAGGAGCAGGGGGACAGGTCACCTGTAGTTGTAGCCAGAAGACACCTGAATCCTCTTGGGGTCCAGCCTGCGGAAGGAATAGCTGGGGTTGCACGCGGAGTCGGGCAGGTCCAGGTTACAGTTCCAGTTTATGATCACCCCGATAACGCCGCCCTGCAGGAGACAGAGAGCAGGGCAGGACCAACACAGCTCTAGCAGCTCCTGGGGTCCTGACTTCCAGCCCATTGCCCCCCCAACCGCCTTGCGTCTCAGAGCTCCCCTCTCTGCTCCCCGTATCGCCCTGCTGCCCGTCCGGCCAGACGCTTTCCCTCCTGCTCGCCCTGCAGCGCCTGCGGGCTCCGGGACCTCCTGCCAGCCTAGCTCAGCACAGCGCCTGGCAGACTGGCACTGGCACGAGGGAAGAGCGAAGGAGCTGGCTATCCAGGCCCAGGGGCCGTGTGGAGGGGACTCAGAAAGCGAGCGTCAGAGGGGACCCAGCAGCTGACCTCTGCCCAGGAGGGGGCACCCTGAGAAGAGAGGCCAGGATGGCGCAAGGCTCTGGGGAGTGGCAGAGAATGGCCAGTGGGTCAAAGGGCATTCACCTGCCAGGCCCGGGCAGTGTTGGGCGCGGGGCGTTCAGCCGGATTGAGCGAGACGCTGGGCTCAGCAGGGAGCTGCCTGCAGGCCTGTCTGACGGCGTCCCAGCAGCCCGCCGGGCTCCCTGCCACGGCACCTGCTCGAGTGCCCCTGACCCTCAACACTCCCTGTGCAGGAGGCAAGATCGGCAGCGGGATGGGCCTGAGCCGGAGCCTTCCCTCGGGGGAGCCCCGAGAGCCACGTGCCCGAGAGAACCCAGCCCTATGAGAGACCCTGCAGCGGTCTCACCCAGCCAGAGCCCATCCCCTGTCGCCGGGCGAGGGTCCCCCCGCCCCGCACACCCGGCCAGAGCCCGTCCCCTGTCGCCGGGCGAGGGTCCCCCCTCCCCGCACACCCGGCCAAAGCCCGTCCCCTGTCGCCGGGCGAGGGTTCCCCCCTCCCCGCACACCCGGCCAGAGCCCGTCCCCTGTCGCCGGGCGAGGGTCCCCCCTCCCCGCACAACGTACCTGTTCGGCCAGCGCGGTGAAGTTCTCTCCTGCCTGCTCCACAATGGTGCCCAGGCGGAAGATGGGGCAGTACAGGTCAGTGGTCTCGTTGAAGGTGCAGCCTTTGAGGTAGCCCTTTTTCTCGCCCTTCACGTTCCCTCTGAGGAGACACGCCGAGAGCTGCTGAGTAGCTCACCCCCCATGTACGTGAACAAACCCAGACCCCCATGGGACCCACAGCTGCCAACACCCGTGCACACGCACAAACACACTAGGGCTGCCAGCTTTCTAATTGCTGGAAAGCCAACACGCTTGCCCCGCCCCACCTCTTCCCCTGTGGCCCCGCCCCTGCCCCACCTCTTCCCCTGAGGCCCCGCCCCTGCCCCACCTCTTCCCCTGAGGCCCCGCCCCTGCCCCACCTCTTCCCCTGAGGCCCCGCCCTCACTCACTCCTCTCCCCCCTTCCTCCTTCGTGCACTCCCCCTCTCCTGGGACTCACCTGCTGCCTGCAGAGCCAGGCCGGGAGGAGCTGACGTGGCACAGCGAGGCAGGGGGTGGACAGGATTCCCCACTACCAGCACCGGCACCTACCTCTCTGCCGGAGAGGCTGAAGCCTGGTTCTCTCACTCAGCAGCTGAGCAGAGAGCGGCTCCTCCAGCCTCCAACCGCAGCTGCTGCTCTTACTGCAGGGAACCGGACTTTTAGCATCCAGTCAGCTGTGCTGACCGGACGCTGCCAGGTTCCCTTTTCGACCGGACATTGCGGTTGAAAACCGGCCACCTGGCAACCCTAAAATACACCCCCATGCAGGTGCACAAACACACAGACCCATGTGCACACACACTCACACAACCACCCCCATGCACACACAGACCCACAGCCATTCTCTACAGACTCATCTCTAGTGTGTGCTGGTCTGCGGTGCCCCGGCCCGACCACAATGGCAGCAATGGCCAAACTGGCATAATTCAGCCAGCTGCTGACACAAACCACACACCCCCAGAACAGCACCCAGGCAATGTCTCCTCCGGTGCCCATGTGCCAGTGCTCTCGCTCCCTCCTCCCCGCCCCGGCGCTGTTCCTGACTGGCACGGCCTGTGATCCCTCCCCCGAGGGGGGCGCTGGGGTGAGACTCGCGGGTCCCTGCTGAGCCATACTTGGAGAATCCGAAGCGGGGGAAGTGGATGTTGTTCTTGATCAGGATGGTGAACTGCGCGGCCATCTTCCCCAGGGACTCGCTGGCGGGGGCAGAAACGTGTCAGCCCTTCCCTAGGCAGGGAGTTCCTCCTCCCCCGAGCCCAGGGCATCGTCCTCCCCACCCCCACAAGTGACAGCCCCCCACCCCAAGCCAAAACCCCATCGCCCCCAAAGCACGTGGGGGTCCCTGCTCCACCATGAGGGTGTTGTGTCTCCCCCACTGCTGACACCCCACTTTCCTGGTACTAACCCACCCCGATGAGAAGGGGGGGGTCCTGCCTCCCCCCAACCGAGCACCCCCTCCCTGCCCAGCTCCGTCTCCCGCTGGGGTGTCCCACTGGTGCTGGGTGCTGGGGTGAGGACTAGGTGGCATCTCAGGGCAGGAGAAGGGTGAGGGGCTCCCAGCTGTGCCTCCTTCCCAGGGGCCATGGACATCCCCCTGTCTGTGGGTCCCCCTGCACTCCCAGCAGCCCCTCTCTACCTGACCGTTCCTCCGTCTTCCACTGGACACCAGGCAGTGACCTCGCAGCTCTTCCCCGGCCCGCTGTAATAGGGGACGCAGCGCCCCGTCCTCTCTCCTGCGGGGACAGACAAATGGACTGAGAGCGCGTCCCCTGGGGGCGGCAGGCCCCACCTCCCTCTGGCCCTGGGGCGGCTGCATGCCAGTCTCCGGCTGGGCCTGGCCCGTGCCCATGCTGCCATCCGGGCCGCCGGCCGGCACTGCTCACTCACCGTTCCCCAGCATGTCCATCTCCCCAGCCACACAGTCGCTGTCGGAGCTGCAGGCGGCGTGAGGGACCTCCAGGCTCTGCAGGGGCGGAAACCAAGGGGTCACCGGGAGAGGGGAGGGACCCCCGGGGCCCTGCAAAGAGGGCAGAGCTGGGGGAGGGGAGCGAAGGGACCGAGCCAGTCCCCCTACCCAGCACCATCCCTCTCACCCCCACCTCAGCCACCCCCTGCAGCCTGGGATGCCCCTCGCGTTGGGTGACCTCTGCCCCCCGCGCTCGCTATTACGCCAGCAGCAGGGAGCGGAGCGAGATCAGCCCAGACCCAGGTGTGGAAATGGGGCAGAGCCGGGGCGGAGGGAGCCAGAGAGGCCAAGTTCTGGCTCTGGGACACACCACAGCTCCCATCCCCTGCAACTGGCATTGCTCCCTCGCCCGGCATGGGGGCTGCCTAGGTACCCCCCAGCCGCTGTGCCCCTGCTTGTCAATCGCCCCTGGCCCGGAGGCTGCGGGTGCACACAGCCAGCGGCCGGGCAGGGCCGGGCAGGCAGCAATCCCTGGTGCAGCTCTGCGGGCAGGGACCAGGGCTCCAGAGCCTTGTCTGCACTAGGGGCCCACAAAGTGCTGCCCATGGGAGTGTGGGTCTGGGGCTGTCATTGGCCAGTTCAAAACATGCCCAGTCCTCCATCCCCAGCCACCTTTCACTGCTCCCAGCCAACCAGACCCCTGCCTCCATCCCCCACCCCCGGGCTGTGCCTTGCCCTCCACCCAGCCCCCGCTGCCTCCCTCACCTCGGGGCAGGTCTCCAGCGTCTGGGAGCGGGTGACTTCCACCCGGGTGAGGATGCTGAACACGCTGCCGCCCTGCAGAGCCGATGGGGAAAGAGAGACGTTTTCCATGGAGCCCCCCCCCCCCCGTTCCCCCCCCCTCAGCCCTCACTGGGGTACCCGGCTGGCGATGGAGTGAGTGAGATCGCGTCCACCCGGCCAGCCTCAGCCAGCTGCCCCTCCGGATTCCAAAGGGGGGGAGGGCCCATACATCCTGCCCCCCACCCGGGCCAGTCCCTTCACCATTTCCCGTCCAGGAGCCACGCTGGCTGGCCCCAGGGCACACTGATCTAGAGGTCGCGGGGTCTCGCTGGGCTCCCTATGGCAAGCAGGCAAGTCAGCGCCCACACGGAGATCGCCCAGCGCAGGGAGCCCTGGGGGTGTAATGGGGGGTGCAGGGACGGGGGCTCTGTGCTGGGCCCCGGCTCCGTGCAGCGCTCAGCGGGGGCCCTGGGGGTGCAATGTGGGGGTGCAGGGTCGGGGGCTCTGTGCTGGGCCCTGGCTCCGTGCAGCGCTCAGCGGGGACCCTCGGGGTGCAATGGGGGGGGTGTTGCTGGGACAGGGGCTCTGTGCTGGGCCCCGGCTCCGTGCAGCGCTCAGCGGGGGCCCTGGGGGTGCAATGTGGGGGTGCAGGGTCGGGGGCTCTGTGCTGGGCCCTGGCTCCGTGCAGCGCTCAGCGGGGGCCCTGGGGGTGCAATGGGGGGTGCAGGGACGGGCTGTTATTAGCACTGGCACACAGCATTGGCACAGGCAGCGTTAGTGAGGTGCCCAGAGCAGCCCCCTCCCGCCCGTCTGGGGGCTGTCAGGGTCTGGTTGCTTCCAGGGGGACCTGGTATCAGGCAGGAGCTATTACAGCCTGTGGGGGGGAGGGGGAGGCTGTGGGGGAGGGGCAGTGTCAGGGCCTCATGGGGAGGGAGTGGGGGAGGGGCAGTGCTTTGGCTTCCCAGAGGGGAGTGGTGGGGCCACATCAAAGCCTTGTGGGGGTACATGGGGGAGGGGCAGTGTCACAGCCTCGCGGGGGGGGGGGGGGAATGTCAGGGCCTCCCAGAAGGGGGGGGCAGATCACAGCCTGGGGGGGGGGGCAGCGTCACAGCCTCACCTCGGCGGGTTTGACGTACTCCTCCACGTCCCAGACCTTGCTGGGCGAGCGGGTGACGCCCTTCACCTTGGTGAGCACGGAGCTCTCGGGGCCCGTCTCGCTCTCCTGGTAGCCCTTCTGGATGATGAACACGTACCTGGGGGTGGGGGGAGCCGTCAGGGGCATACACCCCCCGCCCGGGATCCGGAGCCCAGCACTGCCCCCACTGCTCTCACCTGGGTCCCAGCCACCGGGGTGGGACATATCCCCCCACCTCTGCCTGCCCTATGGCTGGGGAATCCCAAACGCAAGGGCTTCTCCCCCTCCCCTGCAACATGCCCCCCCACCCCCCTCCGTCCTCCCTGCACCGCTGCATTATCCACTCCCCGCCCCAGGTCTTGTTGGTGCCGGGCAGCTCCTGTCCCCTGTCCCCTGTTCCCATCACAGGGCCCGAGAAACACCAAGGGCCTCGGGGGCCTGGGAGCACCAGGAAGGAGCAGGCAGAGACAGGAGGCCAGCGAAAGGCAGTGTGGGGGCCGAGAGAACCTGGGCAGAAGGGGAGCACAAATAGGTGTGTGGGGAGCGATGCCGTGCGGGGCAGAGAGAAGCCAGGAGAGGGGATGGCTGGGGACTCTGGGGAGCAGGTCTGTCGCTGTTGGGGGATCCCGCACCCCCCCACCAGGGCTCATCCGTCTGGGTGACGCTCACGCATGTGGCAGGTCTGTCTCCCCAGCCTGCAGGGCAGGTGAAATCCCTGGTCTTTGCAGAAAGACCCTCCCCGCACGAGGTACCCGCTAGCCTTGGGCGAGGGGCCGGCCTGCAAGCCAGGAGACCCCGGCTCTAGCCTCGGCTATTTACTAACTGCCGTTAGTGCTTCTGTGCCCTTCATAACCCTCACTATTAACCGAGCCCTCCTGCGCCGACCTTGCCACTCGCCCAGGGAGTGACAGGTGCAACCTCACATCAGGTAGGGACAAAACCCAGGTCTCTCTAAGACGGGGGAAAGTCTCACACCTTTGCCGTACCGAAGGAATGTGCCAATGTATGTGCTTGATTGGGCTGTGTGGAACCACTGGCCCTGGCATTCTTACTCTGGGCACTACAAACCAGTATCAGAGCCTTGTAACCACCCTGCCCAACCCTTGGCCTGGCTGAATCCCAGCTAGCTGGCAGGGGCTCCTGGAGCGGTCCTGGCATGGAAAAGGGAGACCGGGGGCAGGATCTTTGGGGCCAGGGACAGCTCCAGGAACTAGGCCGGGGCAGGGGGTTCACACTGTGAACACCTCCAGACCAGTGCCGCCCCCGGCGAGGTTTGCAGATACTGGTTCCAGCTGGGTTTCCAGAGACTAGGACACAAAGGAAGGGCATTTGGCTTTGAAAGGCTGCGTCTGACTGACCCAGGGCCTGGCACTTTTCATAGATTCCCAGGCCAGATGGGACCATATGGCAGCGACTGAGAAACGCTGCATGAATCTGATCCTAGAGCCAGGAACAGGATCCTGGAATCCCGCTACCTACACCTCTCAAATAGCGGGTGTGTTGGGTCCCCCTCAGACCCTGGCCTATTGGTTGCATTCAATAGCTGGCTAGACAGCAAGCGTCACTCTGGGCGGGGTCATAGTTAGTGCTTCTTGAGGCCGGGATGTCTCAAGGCCCTGCTAGCGAAGCCTTTCGCCTGCAGGTCACCAGGAATCCTGGCTCGCTCGGCCGGGATTCCGACTCATTTCTAGCTAACAGATGCTGGGTGGTCCCTCTGGGAGCAGAGGTGGGTGGGTCTCCCGTCCCCGCCGTGCTTTGCGCTGGTGAGCAGACTCGGCAGCAAGGCCGAGAACTGCATTGGCCATGGGCTGAACTGTGCCGTGAGGAAATCGTTTCTGGCTCAGCTGGGCAGTGTGTGTGACTGCCCGGCTGCAGGGCCGGTGCAAGGATATTTTGCGCCCTAGGCGAAACTTCCACCTTGCGCCCCCACCCCTTCCCCTCCCCCCGGAGCATCGCTTATTGTACACTTTCAAAAATGAATACTGCATAATGTGGCATTGTTCATTAGAATTAATACACATTTGGCTTGAAAATTTATTAATTTCATTATTTAGTCTACATATTTAATAAAAATAAATGAATAACCTGACAGGGTGCGGGGCTGGCTGGCTTCGGGCACNGAAGGGCATTTGGCTTTGAAAGGCTGCGTCTGACTGACCCAGGGCCTGGCACTTTTCATAGATTCCCAGGCCAGATGGGACCATATGGCAGCGACTGAGAAACGCTGCATGAATCTGATCCTAGAGCCAGGAACAGGATCCTGGAATCCCGCTACCTACACCTCTCAAATAGCGGGTGTGTTGGGTCCCCCTCAGACCCTGGCCTATTGGTTGCATTCAATAGCTGGCTAGACAGCAAGCGTCACTCTGGGCGGGGTCATAGTTAGTGCTTCTTGAGGCCGGGATGTCTCAAGGCCCTGCTAGCGAAGCCTTTCGCCTGCAGGTCACCAGGAATCCTGGCTCGCTCGGCCGGGATTCCGACTCATTTCTAGCTAACAGATGCTGGGTGGTCCCTCTGGGAGCAGAGGTGGGTGGGTCTCCCGTCCCCGCCGTGCTTTGCGCTGGTGAGCAGACTCGGCAGCAAGGCCGAGAACTGCATTGGCCATGGGCTGAACTGTGCCGTGAGGAAATCGTTTCTGGCTCAGCTGGGCAGTGTGTGTGACTGCCCGGCTGGGAGATCTCATTCACCAGCATGTGCGCGCGTGACATGGGCGGTGGGGAAGAGGAGAGCGAGTGGGTGTGGGGAAGGAGAGTGCATGGGATGGGAGAGCTTTTAGTGGAAAGGGAAGTGACGGGGGGCAGAGTACAGAGAGAGTGGGAATGGGGGATGAGACAGAGGGGAAGGGTCCGGGACAAACAGAGGGAGAAGAAAGCGGTATCAAGCGGAGTGCCCCAGGGGTCGGTTCTGGGGCCGGTTTTGTTCAACATCTTTATTAATGATCTGGATGATGGGATGAATTGCACCCTCAGCAAGTTCGCAGATGACACTAAGCACGGGGGAGAGGTAGATACGCTGGAGGGTAGGGATAGGGTCCAGAGTGACCTAGACACATTGGAGGATTGGACCGAAAGAAATCTGATGAGGTTCAACAAGGACAAGTGCAGAGTCCTGCACTTAGGACGGAAGAATCCCATGCACCGCTACAGACTAGGGACTGAATGGCTAGGAAGCAGTTCTGCAGAAAAGGATCTAGGGGTTACAGTGGACGAGAAGCTGGATATGAGTCAGCAGTGTGCCCTTGTTTCCAAGAAGGCTAATGGCATATTGGGCTGCATTAGTAGGAACATTGCCAGCAGATCGAGGGAAGTGATTATTCCCCTCTATTCGGCACTGGTGAGGCCACAACTGGAGTATTGTGTCCAGTTTTGGTCCCCTCACTACAAAAGGGATGTGGACAAATTGGAGAGTCCAGCGGAGGGCAACAAAAATGATTAGGGGGCTGGGGCACATGACTTACGAGGCGAGGCTGAGGGAACTGGGGTTATTTAGTCTGCAGAAGGGAAGAGTGAGGGGGGATTTGATAGCAGCCTTCAGCTATCTGAAGCGGGGTTCCAAAGAGGATGGAGCTCAGCTGTTCTCAGTGGTGGCAGATGACAGAACAAGTAGCAATGGTCTCAAATTGCAGTGGGGGAGGTCTAGGTTGGATATTAGGAAAAACTATTTCACTAGGAGGGTGGTGAAGCACTGGAATGGGTTACCAAGGGAGGTGGTGGAATCTCCACCCCTAGTGGTTTTTAAGGCCCGGCTTGACAAAGCCCTGGCTGGGATGATTTAGTTGGGGTTGGTCCTGCTTTGAGCAGGGGGTTGGACTAGATGACCTCCTGAGGTCCTTTCCAACCCTGATATTCTATGATTCTATGAAAAGAGAGTGGAAAGTTAAAGGAGGGAGGAAGAGACCACAATATAGACAGGACAGAAGGAGAAAATGACTATTAAACAATCTAGAAAAAGGCGATTGAGGGGGCACTGGAGTGTGAGAGACAGAGCAGAGCAAAGCAAAGAGGGGAAAAGGAAAAAGAACAATTCGTTTTACTACATTTTTACTAGAGTCAGACAATATTTTTTTGGCAAAAAAAACCAAACCCCAAACCTGTGCATGTTTTTATTTGAGTTGAAATTTCGGGCGGGGGGGTATGAAAACCAAAAAATGTTTGGGGAAAAGGTTTCCTTTTTGGTACAAATGCTCAGTTTTTGATTTTCCAAAGGCAACATTTTATACCCAAAACCGATTTGTTTTTGTTTTTTTACCAGAAATTATTTTTTAAAACTACATTTTTATCAAAATGTTTTGATGAAATGGAAAACGTTTCAGGTTGGGATTGTCGTTGAGAGGAAGAAAACAAAACATTCTAATGGGAAACTAAAAACCCCAAAGTCTCCTGCTAACCATAATTGCCTTTTATTCACCAGTTCTCGTATTTCCGGAGTCGGAAAGGGGAAGGTGCAAAGTGATGCAAGATTTAACCACATTGCAAAGGGCTGGGGCCAGCAATGTGCCCAGGCCGGGCTGGCTACGCTGCCCTCCTGCCTTGTCTCTGCTGTGTTGAATAAAACACTCCCTGTTGATCCCCCCGCCACCGAACTCTTTTTCTCTGGTTGCACCTATGTGGCTCACCCAGCTAACAAAGTACCTAGTGCAGGACCCTGTCCTAATCCCAGACCCCCCCAATTCTATCGTGGGGCCAGAAGGACCTCATGGCAGTGGGGCTGGACAGAACCTGGCGTCCCCTCCCTCCTGCATCTAACCCCACTCTGTCCCTTCCTGAACCCAGCAGCACAGGAAAGGGTTGAACTACAACCCTTGGGCCAGATCCTTCTCTGGTGTAAATCAGTGAATGGCTCCAATGCAGCAGAGAATCCAGCCCCCCACTCAGCTCTCTGTGCAGGTGCTGAGGCTGGCGTGTCTCTGCCTGCCCCCTCAGCTCTCCCCACCCCATCTCTCCCAGACCCACACGCTGGCTCAGCCAGGGACCTACCAGATGAAGTAGAGCAGGATCAGCAGCTGCACCCCTCTGTACATGATGCCGAGGTTGCGGTTCTTCACCACAATGACTTTGGGGGTCTCGTAGTTCCAGAACTCCCAGAAGCATCGCCAGCAGCCCACGGCCCCGGGCCGCCTCGCCGGGGGCTCCTCCATCCACGGGGGGGGGGGGGGGGGGTCTAGGGAAGCCCCTGGGNTTTATACTGGGATCTCCTTTCTCTCCCTGTCTGCAGGTTCCTGCTCTGAACCTCACTGAGCGGTAGCAGCACCACCCATCCCCTGCCGCTCTCTGACCAGGGCACTGAATGCGCTGGGCATCCTCCCCTCCAGACCAATCCCCTGGAGTGCCCGCAGCTGCCCGTCTCTGCGGCACTGATGCCCCCTTGTGGCCAGAGCAGATATTCCTGCTCCACACACA
Source organism: Platysternon megacephalum (assembly GCA_003942145.1). NCBI lineage: Eukaryota > Metazoa > Chordata > Testudines > Platysternidae > Platysternon > Platysternon megacephalum. The sequence goes on from QXTE01000484.1 coordinate 23,788, forward strand.
CAAGCTGCTCCATCATCCCCAATCCCGGAAAGCTCGCGGTGTGGGTACAGGAGCCGACCCAGGCCTGTCAGGCTGACATTGATCCCGGTAAGGATAATGGAGCAGCTGTGATGGGACTCGATTAATAAAGAATTAAAGGAGGGGGATGTAATTAATGGCACTCAACATGGGCTAATGGAAAATAGAGCCTGTCAAACTAATTTGATAGCTTTTTTGATGACATGATGCGTTTGGTTGGTAGAGGTAATAGGGTTGATGTAAAACACTTCGACTTCGATCAGGCATTTGATTCGGTACCACAAGATATTTTGAGTCTGAAACTAGAAACAATAGAAAATCAGCATACCACGCATTAAATGGATTAAACACTGCTGGAATGAGAGGTTTCAAAATGTAATTTGAACTGGGGAATCATCACTGAGTGGGGGTGTTTCTAGTGGGGTCCCACCGGGATTGATTCTTGGCCCTATGCTATTTCACATTTTTATCAATAACCTGTAAGAAAGCATAAAATCATCAGTGAGAACGTTTGCAGATGACACAAAGGGCTGGTCCACACTAGGGGCGGGGATCGAAATAAGATACGCGACTTCAGCTACGAGAATAGCGTAGCTGAACTCGAAGTATCTTATTTCGAATTACCTGGCACTTACCTCGCGTCCTCGCAGCGCGGGATCGACGTCCGTGGCTCCCCCATCGACTCCGCTAACTCCGCTCGCCCTGCTGGAGTTCCAGAGTCGATGTGAGCGCGTTCGGGGATCGATGTATCGCGTCCAGACGAGACGCGATACATCGATCCCCGCTACATCGATTTCTACCCGCCGATCCGGGCGAGTAGTGTGGACCTAGCCAAAGACTAACAGAGTGGTAAATAACAAAGAGGACAGGTCACCGATACTGAGCAATCTGGATCGCTTGGTATTGTTGGGCAGACGCAAACAATATCTCTTTTAATACGGCCAAATGTAACATCATGCTTCTAAGAACTAGGAAAGAAGAGCATACTTACAGATGGGGGACTTTAACTTGGGGGATAATCAGCTGAACAGTGCTCCCCTGTGGGCAAAAGGGCCAATGTGATCCTGGGATGTATAAACGGGAATCTCGGGTAGGAGCAGAAAGGTTCTGTGATCTCTGTATTTGACACTGGCGCAACCCCTACTGGAATCCCGTGTCCAGTGCTGGAGGCCACAATTCATGCCGAGAGTTGATCAAGTGGAGAGGGGTCAGAGCAGAGCCACAAGAATGATCAAGGGCTTGGAAAACCCGCTTTATAGTGATAGACTCAAGGAGCTCAATCTATTGGCTTATCGAAGAGAAGTTTAAGGGGTGATTTGATCACAGTCTAGCAGCACCTACATGGGGGGCAGAATTCGACACCAGAGGCCCTTCACTCTTGCAGGCAAAGGTAGAACAAGATCCAATGGCTGGAAGTTGCAGCTAGAGAAATCCAGGCTAGAAATAAGGCATCGTTTTGTAACGGCGAGGAGGGTAATTAACCGTTGGAACAATTTCCCCAAATCAGGGTGGCGTCTCCATCACTGGCCAGTTTTAAATGAAGATCGGATGTTTTTTAAAACATCTGTTCTAGCTCAAGCATGGCTACTGGGCTTGACGTAGGAATTGATTTAGGGCCGGGCTCGGGCCTGTGAGATGCAGCCGCTCAGACCAGATGCCTTGGACTCTATGAATCCCCAACAGGATCCGGCCCTTGGGGTCAAGAATGTTTCCCCTTCAGAGCTTGCTCTCTAGGGGGATTACAGGGGGCACTTGGCAGCACTCCAGGGGCGCCGCGAGTGGCATTTGCCCTCTGAGTTTTCAGGGCTCCAGGGCTTAACAGGCCCGGCGAGGGGGTTACGCGTCTCTGCAAAGCTTTAGTTTGTGTTGGGTCTTTCATACAACTTGCCCCACAGAACCGTCCCCGAGGGGGATATAAATGGAAGGCTAGTGTGATGCAGAGGCTGCCATGTAAAGGGTTAATGTCCCAGCGGTAACAGCTCATGGCCCAGAGCGGTGGGCCCCAAACTTTTTACTTCGTGCCCCCCCTCACCCCTGTCCACGCCCCCCTCCTCCCCCCCACCAGAGCCAGGAGCGGGGCCGAGGCTCTGGGAGGGGGGGACACAGACAGAGGTAAGGGGGCTGAGGCCACAGCTGGGAGCGGGGGCGGGGGCCGGGCCAGGAGCACAGCGGAGGCCAGGGGCCAAGGCCGGCAGCTGGGGTTCCAAGCGTGGGGCCAGCAGCTGGGACCCGGGCTCGGGGCTGGCAGCCAGGGCCAGCAGGTGGGCCCAGGGCCAGGAGCAGAGCTGGGTGGTGCTCCCTCTCTGCCCCTCCATGGGGCCTGGGCCCTAGCCGCGGCCCCCCGAACATTCCTCTGGGCCCCCCTAGGGGGCACACCCCACAGTTTGGGGACCTCTGGCCCAGAGGATTACAGGGCTCTTGGCCTGGCTCTCGGTCTCATGCTCACACCTGCTCCTCCCGCACCTTATTTATAGTTGCACGTACAGGTCTGTGGCATCTTACGTGCATTTAACACGTGCGATTCCAGCTTTACGTGGTCGGCAAAAACAAAAAACAAAACAAAAAAAAGAGAAAAATAACAATTTAAATACTGTTTCTGTAGCGCGGGCGATTCCGCCCGCCATTACACTCAATGTAATTTTGACTATACGCGATTTTCGCTTTACGCGCTGACTGCGGAACGTAACCCCAGCGTAAGATGCGACAGATCTGTATGTCTGTGGTACTGTGGAGGTACCGAGCCCAGCGTCACGTCTCAGCAACTTCTATGGCCCCAGCACCTAGGGGTGCCAAGCCTCCCAGTTTCACCGGGAGTCTCCCAGAATCGGGCTCTACCTCCCAGAGGCTACTGAAGCCAAACCGGGAGATTTTAGGCAGCTAAAAGTCGGGCAGCGCAGCAGGGCCAAGGCAGGCTCCCTGTCTGCCCCTGCACCAGCCCTGCACTGCTCCCAGAAGCGACCAGCACATCCCTGTGGCCCCTGGGGAGGGGTCTCCGCATGCTTCCCCGTCCCAAGCACCAACTCCGCAGCACTTTGCCGCAGTTCCCAGCTAATGGGAGCTGCGGGGGCGGTGCCTGCAGACAGGGGCAGCACGCAGAGCCCCCTGCCCCACCCCACCCCCATGGGCCACAGGGACATGCCGGCTGCTTCTGGGAGCGGTGCGGGGCTGGGGCAGGCAGGGAGCCTGCCTTAGCCCTGCTGCGTGGCTGACTGAGCCACCCGATGTAAGCGCCACCCGGCTGGAGCCCGCACCCCTCACCCCCTTCCGCACCCCAATCCCCTGCCCCAGCCCGGAGCCCCCTCCTGCACCCAAACTCCCTCCCAGAGCCTGCACCCCTCACCCCCTCCTGCACCCCAATCCCCTGCCCCAGCCCGGAGCCCCCTCCTGCACCCAAACTCCCTCCCAGAGCCTGCACCCAGTGAGTGAGGGTGGGGGAGAGCGAGCGATGCAGGGGGGGGGGGTGGAGTGGGGGGGCCTCAGGGAAGGGGAGGGACAGGGGCTGGGCAGGATTTGTGTGATTAGACAGTTGGCAATCCTACCAGCACCACAGTATTTACTGTAGTTATCTTCACCTGCCCCCTGTGCAGCAGGGCAGGGCTGTTAGCCCCCTGGTGCAGATGGAAGCTGAGGCACAAAGGCCCAAATCCACAAAGGTATTTGGGCACCAACATCCTTTGATTTCATTGGAAGTTCAGAGCCTTAATTTCCCAAGAGTCTGGGCCAGAGAGACATGCCCAAGGTCACAGAGTGAGTCTGTAGCAGAGCTGGGAATTGAAACCAGGTCTTTGGAGTCCCATGCTGGCACCCTGACCCCTGGATTTAGGGTTTAGTTCAGTTTTCACTTAAAGGAGGGCCTCAGTGGCCAAAGAATACCCGGCAGCCTTCCCGGAATCACAGCACTGTCGCTCGGGAACTGAAGGAACCTTCCGAGCACGGACAAGTAAATCCTCGCCAGTCGCGTTACAATTCATGTGTCGAAGGGCCCTTTAAAAATGTTAGCGTCCAGCCTCAGAACCGCCTGGGCCCCAGAGAGCTCAGCTCAGGCCTGGCTGTCAACACCGGCCTTCGCGGAGCTGAAGTGTGACTAGATCTGGTGCAGCAGGGAGTTTTTGACAAGACGATATTAGGCATTAATGGGCATTTCCCCCATTTGAATCCTAAGTGGAAGCTACCAAGGGAGAAACTGGAAGCTTTAATCTGGGCATGGAGGCAGGGAAAGAATTCTGCCTTCTCAGTGGGGGTCTGGGGCATGCTGGCCTCCTGCCCTCTCTCTTTGAGCGCCTGCTTAGGAACAAGCTGGGAAAGGAGATCTCAGGTCTGGCTGGGTGAGGGTTAGGGTTAGGGAGAGGTGCTGAGGGACAGCTAGGGTGGCCGGGTGTGGTTTGGCTGGTGTATGATGAATGGAACAGGCTGGAGTCTCGCTAAGTGCATCTGCCTGGTCTAGACATGGAGCCCCAGGACTTTTCTGTCGTCGGCCCCATATCCCTGAAAGCGCCATTGGCAGATCTGATTAGCAACCGCAGCGGTTTTGTTTGTTTCTCTCTTTTCTGACCATGGGACTAGCTGGGACTGTGTCATCAGGCTGTGACCTCACACACACTCCTGCCAGTCATAGCAATGTAGGACTGGAAGGGCCGTCGAGAGGTCTCTAGTCCAGTCCCCTGCACTCAAGGCAGGACTAAGAATGATCTAGACCATCCCTGACAGGTGTTTGTCTAACCTGCTCTTAAAAATCCCCAATGATGGAGATTCCACAACCTCCCTAGGCAATTTATTCCAGCGCTTAGCCACCCTGACAGGAAGATTTTCCTAAGGTCCAACTCAACTGCCCTTGCTGCAATTTAAGCCCATTGCTTCTTGTCCTACCCTCAGTGGATGAGAACAATTGATCACCCGCCTCTTGATAACAACCTTTTATGTATTTGAAGCCTGTTCTCATGTCCCCTCTCAGTCTTCTCTTCTCCAGACTAAACAATTACCATGTTTTCAATCTGTCAGTGTAGGTCATGTTTCCTAGACCTTTCATCATTTTTGGATTTTCTCCACATCTTTCCCGAAGTGCGGTGCCCAGAACTCGACACAATACTCCAGTTGAGGCCTTACCTGTGCTGAGTAGAATAGTAGAATTACCTGTGTCTTGCTTACAACACTCCTGCTAATATATTCCAGAATGATGTTCACTTGTTTTGCAACATCATTACATTGTTGACTCATATTTAGCTTGTGATCCACTATGACCCCCAGATCCTTTTCTGCGGGACTCCTTCCTAGGCAGTCAGTTCCCATTTTGTATGTGTGCAACTGATTGTTCCTTCCTAAGGGGAGTACTTTGCATTTGTCCTTATTGAATTTCATCCTATTTATTTCAGACCATTTCTCCAGTTTGTCCACATCATTTTGGATTTTAATCCTGTCCTCCAAAGTGCTTATGACCCCTCCCAGCTTGGCAGCCCCCTCAAACGTCATCCGTGTACTTCTCTAGGCCATTGTCCAAATCACTGATGAAGCTATTGAATAGAGCCAGGCTCAGGATAGCTCCCTGTAGGACCCCACTCAATAGGCCCTTCCAGCTTCATTGTGACCATTGATAACTATTCTCCGAGTACAGTTTTCCAACCAGTTGTGCACCAACCTTATAGTCGGTTCGTCTAAGCTCTAGTTCCCTACTTTGCTTATGAGAAGGTCACGGGAGACAGTATCAAAAGGCATCCTCATCACCACCATGGTCGCTGAGCCTCTCATCTTCACCACCCCGCTGGGAGGCAGGGCAGCGTAAAGGCTGCTATCTTGGCCAACAGCCACGGTTGAACCAGTGACCTCATGAGCTGAAAGTCTCAGAGCCAGGCTCTGGCATCAGACTCCCATCCCCTGTGGTCCGGGCACAGAGGGGAACACAATACACATGCGTCCCTGGGGAAAGCAGCAGCATCCTCATTTGACAGCTACACCCATGGGGAGTTTAAGTGCCTTTCAGGGAGACAGTGCTGTCTAGTGAGTAGGGTACTGGGCTGAGACACAGGAGATGTGTGTTCTATTGCCCAGGTCTGCCACTGATTTGCTGGTGAACTTGGGCATGTCACTGCCCCACCCATGCCTCAGTTTCCCCATCTGTAAAATGGAGGTAATGCTACTGACCGCCCTTTGTACACCGTTTTGAGCTCCAGGGTTGAAAGGGGCTATAGAAGAGCATGGCGGTGGCATTATTCCAAAGGGGATACATAGAAAGTCTTGGACAAAAACAAGAATTGAGCCCAGATCCTCTGACTTCCAGGGTTTGGGACACAGGTCTCTGCCTCCAAGCGGTGAGTTCTGAGGGTGCATTACAGGATGAGCAGGGAGGGGGCGCACTTTGGTAAAGCCAGGCGGCATGGTGGTCAATGGGGCTGTGGGTGTGCGCTGGCGGTGACAGCAGGGGTGCTCTGTCTGGGACACCTCATTCACAATTGACAAAGTCCTTTAAAGGGGCAACATAAGCTGCCCCCTGCTGGCCATAGGGCGGGGAGGGAGCCCCGGCAGGGTTTGCAGAGGGTCTCACACTCCCACTTCTCAGGGAATTGCTCACGCCTCTGTGCACCTGCCTCCCCAGGGGAGAAACGGCGGCACTGAGCAGCCAGTCCAGTCGTTCTCTGGCAGGGGCAAAATCCCCCTTTCCACCACTCTTCGCTCCCACCTGGGATTCTTCCCCCTGCATCTCCGCCCCACAGGGATTCCCTCACTCTCTCCCCCTGTGGGAAGTTCCATCCCTCTATCCTCTCCTCGGGATTTCCCACCTGTGACGTTGCACTCCATATGTTTTATGAAAATATGTTTATGTGTGAATATAATGTAACTGGAATATGCTTTATGCAAAAGGTCTCTTGTATGGTATCCTTGCAAAGCTTATAATCTACTGAGTGTGTTCATCCTATTTGTATGAATGTATCATTCTTGTATCTGTAACTGAAAATAATAAGTATAACTCTGAGGTCCTATTGTAATTATGCAAAGTGTGGGCCATTAATGGTGGCTTGTGTCACGGAGTCCCCGGGCGATGCTCTGGAACTGCTCCTCACAAAGCCAGTCAGGACTTCGGGGAGCCTCCTCTCCCTCGGAGCAGACTGTCTTCAGGGCAAGAAGCTCACACGGCTTCACCTCCTGGGTCTCTCCTGGGAGCATTCAGCATATGCCCCTCCGTGCGCTTCCCACAGCGAGTCCGCCCAGGCGGGGTCCTGGGGAAGCCAGAGGTCCTGCCTGCACCCCCACTTTGCAGTCAGACATGACTCTCAGCCAGCCAGTAAAACAGAGGTTTATTAGAAGCACACGGTCTAAAACAGAGCTTGTCGGTCCAGCGAACGGGACCCATCCGCCGGGTCCATTCTGGGGCCCAGCGAGGCAGACACCCCCTTCTGCCCTCACTCCTAGTCCCCAGCCAGCCCAAACTGACACCCCCTCCAGCCCCTCCTTCTCTGGGCTTTGTCTCTTTCCCGGGCCAGGAGGTCACCTGATTTCTTTGTTCCCCTTTAGCTATTCCCTTGCAGGGGGGAAGGGCCCTGGCCATTTGTTGCCAGGGAGACAGAATGTCCGTGATTTATGCACACTGGCCTTCATCCCCCCCCCACCTAGAGACTTAAGAAATGCATAGGGGAAACTGAGGCACCCACACAGTATTCAGAGGAAACATTAAGAACAGTCCCACTTCCTCAGAGCTTGGAATCTTGATTGGCTCCCATTGACCAGGAGAATTGGTTGTAAATGGCTCTGTTTACTTGCAGGCCTTCCTGTGAGTCAGGCCGGGAAGAATGGAGGCTGGGGTCTCACAGGACATGTGACCATTTCACCTGGTACTGGAATCCATCTTAAACCTGGTGCTTTTCCGTTTAGAAGGAGGCATGGGAACCCAAGGAGGGACAAAGGATTCCTGCCTTGTGCCAAAGCTATAAAAGGTGGTGGAACAGAACAAAGATGGCTGCCAGTCATGAGAAATCCCCTAGTTACCACCTGAGCTGGAACTAACAAGGGCTGTACCGGGGAAAGGATTGGGCCCAGACTAGGAAGAAGCTTATTGGAACATCTCTGAGGGTGAGATTTACCTGCATTCAGTTTCTTAATGTATTAGGCTTAGACTTGCGAGTTTTGTTTTATTTTGCTTGGTAACTTACCTTGTTCTGTCTGTTATTACTCAAAACGACTTAAATCCTACCTTTTATACTTAATAAAATCACTTTTGTTTATTAATTAACCCAGAGTAAGTGATTAATACCTGGGGGAGCAAACAGCTGTGCATATCTCTCTATCAGTGTTATAGAGGGCGGACAATTTATGAATTTACCCTGTATAAGCTTTATACAGAGTAAAATGGATTTATTTGGGGTTTATATCCCACTGGGAGCTGGAGAAGGTATTCTGCTGAGCAGTTTTTGGTGAAAGTCTGCAGTTTTGGAGGTGTGGGCTGTAGGGATATTAAAGAAGGTACTAACAGTGATTCCCCCAAGTGACAGTGACCCCCCACAATTTGTCCCCCCACATCTTTTCGGTCCTCTGTTAAAACTTGTTCGCTACTGTGAACACTATGTTGCCACCCCTGCTGTGAGCTATAAGCCATTAAGTGACTTTCACTTTATTGTACCAGCAAGGGCTCCTAGGAACAGATCCCCACCCTCTGTGATTAAATGGAATATATGTTGATAAATGCTTAATGTACATGAATGGTTAGGGAGGTGCCAGCCTAGAAAGGGAGTATCCATCGGCCGAAAAAGGTGTCAAGTGGAATCAACCAGATGATCCCCCGGAGGGAGAACTGGGATCCACCCCAGCACCTCAAAGGAAAGAAGACAGAATGGAGCCACCCACCTGCTGATTGATTTAACAACAGCAGAATGAAACAACTTCCATGAACTAACATAGGGAAAAATCCCTATAAAACTGGACCCTGACACACACGCCTTTGAGTCTCTGGTTCTGCTGCCAGCCTCCAGGAGCATCAGGTGCATCTGACACAGACTCAGCTCCCTCCTCATGACCAAGATACCTGGCCAGTAACTTGGCATGAGCAACTTCTAGGCTGGTAACTATAACACCTATACAGAACTTGAATGAATGATTGTGTGAATGAATCTATATATATATATATATGTGTGTGTGTGTGTGTGTGTGTGTGTATAAGGAATAAGTAGTGATAGGAATAAGTAGTCAAACAACGTTGTTTACTGTTATCTTTTATGTTATTATGGTATTTACAATAAATGTGGCATCTTTGCCATATCCCTCTTAATATCCCTGCTGGTTTTTATTCTATTGGTATAACAGGGCCAGACCTGGGTCTGTGTTGCAGCAGGCTAGCATGGCTCAACAAGACAGGGTTCTGGAGGCCCAAACTGGCAGAGAAAATGGGCTCAGAGGTGACAGCCCCAAGGGGGTCTCTGTGACCAAACAGACCTTTTTCATAAAGCATATTCCAGTTACATTATATTCACACTTACTTTCATAAAACATATGGAGTGCAACGTCACAACACCCCATGGGGATTCTAGCTCCTGTTCTCGGTGTGGGGTAGGAGCCATGTCCTTGAGGAGTGGGCTCAGTGGCAGAGTCAGGGGAAAGCAGCCACACCCCCCACCCCAGGCTGGCATGTCATGGCAGCCACAGCTTGGCAGCATAGGGGCAAGGAGGAGGTCTGTGGCATGGGTCATCTCCTCCATGGCTCCTGCCGGCTCCCTTGAACTAGCCCCAGGCCAGGCAGCTTTGATGGAGGCAGAGGGAGCTGCGAGCCAGAGGGAAGGCCTGGGGGTGGACCCAGGCCCCAAGCTATATGCTTGACGCAATGGCCTAGAGCGCTAGCTTTTGCTTTAGGAGTGTGGGGCTGGGGTTCAAACTCTGAGCCAGCTCCCGTGAGAGCTACTTCAGGAGTGTTGCCAGCCCTCCAGGCTTGTCCTGGAGTCTCCAGGAATTAAAATTCTGTCATGGGATGAATATGTCCAACCCGAGCTGGAAACCTTTGTCACGGAGTGTGGGGGAGACAAGGCCCTGCACCCCCCTTCCTGCGATTCACCAGGACTCTCAGCCAGCCAGTAAAGCAGAAGGTTTATTTAGACGACAGGAACACAGTCCACGACAGGTCTTGCAGGTACAGACAACAGGACCCTGCTCAGTTAGGTCTATCTTGGGGGGGGGGCAGGGAGGCCAGAGCCCCATTGGGAGGCCAGAGCCCCATCTGGGCTCCCCTCCATTTTCCCAGACAGCTCCAAACTGACTCTCCCTCCAGCGTCTCACTCAGCCTCCCCCCGGCTCCTCCCCCAGCCTTTGTCCAGTTTCCCGGGCAGAGGTGTCATCTGGCCCCCAAGCCCCCTCCTGGGTTCTCATGTTACGTGCTCAGGTATCCTCCCTCAGGGACAGTCTCCCATCCCCAATGCAGACAGTCCAAGCCAAACTCCCCTGCAATCTTCCCAGGTCCATACTCCCCACTCAGCATTCAAAGAACACATTAAGAACATTCCCACTTCGTCACAACCTTATATAAACCTCAGCTGCAATTCCTTCTCTCTCATCCAAAGGGCAGCAGAGCTAGCTGGTCTGGGGGGTATCCTCCTCTTGGGGTGAGGCCAGTGTTTGGGGGCAGAGGGTAAGAGCTTGGCTCAGTGCACAGGGGCGGATCACGTGGAAGGGTTTACCAGCATGGATCCGCGTCAGCAGAGAAAAGAAGGGACTCAGGAGCAGGGCAGGAGTTGAGGAAACCTGTTTATTGATCCTATTAGATCATCATTCTCATGCATTCCATAGCAAAGTGCCCTAGTGTGCAATACAATCACAGACTGAGTCCATCAATCACAGTTCAGAAAACACAAATACCGTCTTGTGACAAAAAAGGCCAGAGTCGAATCAGGCCCGTTCCTTTGTTTCTTCACAGACCACTACCCCCAGTGGTCATTACAGCCTTAGCCCCGCCCTGTAGCAGTTATTCACTCAAGCTCCACCCCCAATGTGACATCACAGGAAACAGCTGCACAGCCCCTGAAGAGGCAGAGCAGGGGGTTGTGCTGGATCTTCTTGTGATGTTGGCATCCAAGCTTCACACCTGAATTCCATCGGTGACAAAGGGAGTGGCCAGCGCCCTCTCCCACTAGGGTTAGCGCCTGCTGAATCCCCACCCTCACCCACAGCACTGCCGGGGAACCACGGCAACAACTCGCTACACACATGGCACGACGGACACGGGTGGGGTGTCTCATTCACATGTAGGAGCTAACTGAGCAAACCTCCTACGGGAGAGATTTCCACCATGTTGCAAGGAGCCCAGCCCCACTGTGCCCCCTGGAAGGAACAGAGTCACTCTGCAGAGCCCAGGTCAGCCACACGGCCTGGCACAGCGGGACCATGCTGCACTGGAATGTGATGCACGGATGGATGAGGAGCTGGAGCAAGCAGCACTAGGGTGAGCGCGTGCACCCAGCGTCAATGTGATGCTCACTCTCCCTGGGACCCTCTCCCAGTCTTCTGCATCACCCCCCACCCCAGCCAGTGCTGGAGCCGGTCACAGCTTCACATCCGAGAGTCCAAAGCTGGCGTACGATGTTTGGGATGCTAAGGTCTATCTAGGAAAAGAGGAAGGGAGCAGGAAGGTCAGGAAGGCCGGGCCCCGGGGCTCAGCCCCCCCGCAGGCGCAGGTGCAGGAAGATGGTGCAGTGGGGGGCGATGTTGTAGTCTCCCAGCTTGTGGCCGTCCTCGAGTGGTTTCCCCTCAAAGCTGAGCCAGAACTGCTCCGCCTGGATGTTCTCCTGCTGCTGGACCCGCGCCTTGAACTGGGTGACCCCGTCGGAGGGGAGGACGGTGTAGGTGCTGGTCCTGCCCTTGTCGTTCTTCACGAAGATAGCGATGGGCTCCTCGTTCTTTACCATCAGCAGGACGACGTCTCCGGTCTTGAGCTGGTAGTCGGAGAGCCGGGAGCCATCGCGCAGCTCCACGTAGGCCCCGTTCTGGCAGGCCAGCTTCTGCTGGTACGGGGACACCCCCGTCTTCTTGGCAATCTGCTCCTTGAAAGCCGAGACAGTCGTAGTGCTGGTGACCTCCAAGCTGTGCATCTCGCCAGTCAGCAGCTTCACGCTGAGCCACAGGGCCTGGGGAGGAGAGGGCCCAGAGCGGTCAGAACCCAGGGGGAGCCCAGGCGCCCATCCCACAGGGACTCAGACCCCCGGGAGGGAAGCAGGTTGGGGCTTGTTACGGTCCCCACATCCTGTCACGCCCCTATACACCCCTCCAATGCCTGGCTCCAGGTGCAACATGCAGGGAAATGCGTCCCAGTCAGCACGGCAATGATCACACCCGCCACACCAGCATCCCTGCCAGCGCACAAGGGCTCAGGGAACGCTCACCAGATCCCTTTTCATGGGCTTAAAGGGGGCCCAAACCCAGCCCCCCCCAAAGGGCAGTCGAGGGATGAGGCTGCTCACTGGGCCGGCTGGTCTGACCCCTCGGAGCCCAGTCCTGGCTGGGGTGCACTAGCCAGGGCTCAGGGGCTGCCCAGGGGCGAGGGGCACAAAGGGCAGCTGCGCTCCCGTTCAGGGGGCTCCCCAAGGGCAGTCAGGTCACTAACAAAGGGGCTGGGAGGGGGCGGGAAATACAGGCGGCAGCCGCCTTTCCTGTGCCAAGGGAGCCCGGGAAGTGCCGATCGGTCCCTTCCCCTGCTACCTGCGCGGGGCGGGGCATGCAGCCGGCAGCGGGCTGTATCCGGCCCCGCGCTCGGGGTCCCCCCAAAACCCGGGAGGGATGGGCCCCAGCGGACAGGAGGCCCCGGGGGGCTCCGGTCCCGAGCTGCCGCGCTGCCCTCCCGGGGAGCCAGGAACGTGCAAAGCGACCCCCTGCCCCGGGACGCGCCTCACCATGTCCGCAGCCTGCCGGGGTCTCCCTGGTTCCGCAGCGTCCTGAGTTCGAGTCCGACCCGCTCTGCCAGACTCCGCCGCCGGCTCCTCATTTATACCCCGGCCGCCGCCGCGTCACCCGGGGCCGCCCCGCACCGAGAATCAAAACCAGCCTCGGCCGCTGAGTTTCGGTTTCCTTTCCCCGCCCCCCCGCTCCTCCGCCGCCGGGAAACGAAACTGGGAAGCGATAGGGGAAGGGACCCGGACCCAGCCCCAGCCCCACACGTCACCCCGGGAAGCTCTTCCAGCCCCGGGCTGTCACAGGGGGGTCAGGGACCCACACCCGGCATTGGGCCAGAGCTATAAACTGAGCCCTTTGGGGCGTGATCCAGATCTGGATCCAAATTTCGGGGCTGGCTGCATCTCTACTTTAGAAAAGAAAAGAAATCGGGGTGTGAAATTGTGCTCCCCTGACCCCCATGCACCCCCGGCCCGCAGCCACCGGGGCTCAACAGGAGGAGTTGGCTCAGTGTTTAATCAACCATAACGATGTGATAAATACTAACAGGGAAACGCCCTGGCGGTGTTTTGTTTGAACACAGTGCCGTTAAGCTGGGGAACTCCCTGCCACAAGACAGCAGTGAGCTGGCAGCAGCCAGGGGCAGGAGGGGCTCAGACAGTTCCCGGGATGATGAGACCATCCAGTTCCATTAGATGGGGCACAGTATGGCTGTTTAATAAGGGATATAATCCCTCCAGCTTTAGGGGGCGGTGTGGAGAGCAGTGTGGGCCAGGAAGCAGAGCAGGTTAGGAAGCCCTGTAGGAAGCAGTGAGTCAGGGAGCAGTGTGTGTCGGGGGGTGGTGTGAGTCAGGGAGGGCGTGTCCCAGGGGGCGGTGTGGGGAGCAGTGTGGGTCAGGAAGGGCGTGTGCCAGGAGACGGTGTGGGGAGCAGTGTGGGTCAGGGAGGGCGTGTCCCAGGGGGCGGTGTGGGGAGCAGTGTGGGTCAGGGAGGACGTGTCCCAGGGGGCAGTGTGGGGAGCAGTGTGGGTCAGGGAGGGCATGTCCCAGGGGGCGGTGTGGAGAGCAGTGTGGGTCAGGGAGGGCGTGTCCCAGGGTGCGGTGTGGGGAGCAGTGTGGGTCAGGGAGGGCGTGTCCCAGGGGGCGGTGTGGGGAGCAGTGTGGGTCAGGGAGGACGTGTCCCAGGGGGCAGTGTGGGGAGCAGTGTGGGTCAGGGAGTGGCGCTGCAGCACTGGCCTGGATGGCGTGGTGGTGGGGGGTCTGGACTCGCACATAGAAAGTGTCGGGGGGCTGAGCGGGGATGGGCTGAACTGATGGGGCTCCTGGGGACAGGCTGAGTTGCTGGGCAGGGGGCAGGCAACGTGGGGTGAGAGCTCCTGCAGCAGAGGCCAGACTCACCTGCCCCAATAAACCTGGGGTGTGGGTAACACTACCTTTGTGTGGCAGTGCTACACCCCAGAGACAGACTGACAAACACAACATCCTGGGGGTGTGCTCTCCTGAGGTTTTGGGGTGGCTCAGGCTGGCTGTGCTGGGAGCAACAGGGAGAGCTGCTTAAAGCAGGTTTCAAAGGGTGTCCTTGGGGGACGCTCATGGAGAGTCCCAAGACGCTGTGGGCAGGGGGGCTGTTTAGCTGCAGAACCGATCCTGGTCAAAGCAAGGTGGCCTGGAGGGAGGCGGCAAGGTTCAAAACTGGAGCCATGTGGTGCACTAGAAAGACACCGGACAGTCCTGAAGGTCTCTGACCCCAGCCCAGAGAATGCTCCGGAGTGGTGAGGAAACTGAGTCAGGAAAATGTGCGCAGGGTTCATTATTTGTTGGTTTTGATTAGACGTGCGCATTTCTCATGAGCTCAGTGGTGGTTCCGAATCCTGTGCAAAATATCATGTGCTCTGAAGAGTTCACCAGGGCACCCACACCGCTGGAGTTCTGGGAGAGGGGGTGTGTAAGCTACCAGGGAGTCGGGGGGGGGGGGGTCAGCACTGGTCCCAGGGGATGGGCAGTTGGAGCAGAGGGGCGCAGCTCTCAGGAAGGGGTGCTAGACGAAAGATCTGCACCCCGAGAGTGTGGCTAGAGAGGCCAGGTAGGGGCAGTGCTCGGACTCTGGTCAGACTCTGGAAGCGTAAAGCACACGGAATCCAGTGATTGGCTCCGCTCCCAGCAGTGTGGTGAGCGGCCAAGAGGGAGCATGGGAAGTCCCTGGCTGGAAGGTCCCTTTCTCAGTACTGATTGGGGCTCTGCCCATCTCACTCAGGCGTGTGCAGGGTGCTGATGGGTGGGCACCCCTAATGGCTGCTGCACTCGGACCCTGTTCTGACTCTTCACAGATGCAAATCTCACTCCCACCATGAGGGGGCCGGTGCGGGGCAGGGTGGTTCTGCTGCCACCTTTAATCTCAATCTAACGGATTCAGCACCAGATTCTCCAGCTAATCCCTCATTTTGCCTTGAACGGGTTGTCACTGTACCGTATTTTTCCAGATAGCAGCTCATTCCTACACTGCCTTCTAGCAAATACTGTATTTCTCCCAGGAACTGTAGCACCCCCAGCTACCATCTTCATGCTCAGTCCACTGCCCCATTGCTTGCTTTCACCCAAACCAAGGTAAGGTGTGTCCAGCCCCTGCACAAGGCACTGGTAAGGCCTCATTGGAAATACCATGTGCAGTTCTGGTCACCCAAATTCAAGGAAGATGAATTCCAGCTGGACCAGGTGCTGAGAAGTGTTACTAGGACGGGCAGGGAGCACAGGGCCTAACTTCCAAGAGAAGACTGGACGTGCTTGGCTTGTTTAGTCACAAAAGAAAGCTGAGCAGGGCTCTGACTGCTCTCTGTAGACATATTGGGGGGGGGGTGCACCCCAGGGAGGGAGAGGAGCTAGAGAAGCTGCAGGACAAAGCTGGCACGGAACAAATGGGGATTAACAGGCCATGGGTAAACTGAGGCTGGAAATTCCAAGTAGGTTTCTAACCATCAGAGGAGTGCGGCTCTGGAACGGCCTCCCATTAGGCACAGCGCGGGGGCAGGGACGTAAAGAGAGCTGAGGTGGTGGAAGGGATGAGCCAGGAGGAGGGGCTTGGGATTGGGAAGGCTCTAAGCAGGCGTTTGGAGGCCAGGGAGGCTGCAGTCATCGAGCTGGGAGAAGACGAGAGCCTGGATGGGTTAGAGAAGGGCGGCAAGGCGGCTCTTAGAGATTAATGCCACCCCGTTTAGGTGACACTGAAAGCACATGAGTGCAATACTGTCACACGAGGCAGTGAGGCCCTCTGTGGCATTGCCTGGGCATGACACAACTGTGAGTGACACCACTAGGGGCATGGAGGCGGTGCCCCAGGGCACGGGCACCAAGGGCTCTGGGGCCCAAATTCATCCCTGCTTCATGCTGATTCCTGCAGGCTGGGTGCAGGGCACAGGGCTCCCCCTGGCTGCACAGAGCCTGCCGAGGGGCTTGGCGAACAGAGGTGGCTCCATCCTGCCCGCCGCAGGGGGTAGTGATGCCCAAAGGCGGGGCACTGCTGGCAGTGAAGGATTGTGGCAGGGCTGCCCAGCCGCAGGGGAATTTAAAGCAGCTCTGAAAGGCAGACAGAGATGGAAATACGGCCTGCCCTCCCGAGGGTGAATGCCCCTGCCAGGGCACGGGGACCAGGCTGGCACAGGGGGGTACAGTTGGTAGCTCGCTGTGCCAGGATTGTGTCTGACTTTCCTCCTCCCATCCTCACTGTTTCTTCCGGGGTCCAGCCACCCCGGGGGCATCTCTGCAAGCTGGGCCGAAGGACGACTGCAGTATCATTTCCCTCCCTTAGTCAGTAACTAGGAGCGAGGGCACCGGCCTCCTCAGCTGACTGGCACCCTGCCACCCTGTTGGTTAGTACCAGTCAGTAAGGGGCGGGAGCAGAGAGCGACTGGCGGGCTGATAAAGAGACTGCGGGTTCCTCATTACAGCTGGGCAGGTTACCCAGCAGAGAAGACCTGGGCACCTACAGGAGCCATGGCACTCGCTGCCACAATCCAAAGCCCTCGGTCACCATGGGGAGAGAAGGGCACAGGGAGGCGTCCCAGAGGAGCACCCATTTGGCTGGCTGTCTCCTTGCCACCCCCACAGCGCGCTGCTCAGGGAGAACGTCTCTGCCCCCTGTTACCCTGCTTTGACGGCAGGAGGAACAGGGCCCTTGGAAGATGCCCCCGTCCCCAGGAGCAAGGCTGTCTCCTCCCAGGTGTTCGAGAACTTGTGTCGTTTGCAATGAACGGGCCTTAAAATCGAAGTCCCTGGCAAAACGGGAGCCAAAGCAGGTTCCGGAGGGCAGAGCGAGGCCCGCGCGCCCCTCTGAGCCGGGCGGTGGCTCTGCCCGCAGTCACACACGGCAGTCGGCTGTCTCTTGGGAGGGAGGGCGACTGGTCTCGATTGAAAAGTGCCGGACACAGAAAGCACGTCGTAGCCGGGACAAGCTAGGTGCCACCAGACCAGTGTCAAGGGGCTTAGACGTGGTTTGCCAACGGGCACAAAGCTGCCTTTTGGAGGGAAGGTAAATGAGACGCGCAAGGGAATTGGTTATTGGTTTACAAGGCTGTGCTGTCGCGCCTGTCACCCACACAGCGCCGCCCTGGGGTCTGGGTGTGGTGTTACGGGGCTTCTTTTCAGTCTAGCGCCCCCTGGGGTCATTCTGGTGCCACAACACTCTGTCATGTCTGGCCTAGCCCTCCGGCCAGGTCACTGCTCAGCCCAGGAATAGGAAACCCCAAAGTCCAGTGGCTTTTGATCCCGGTTCTCAACCTCCATCTGGGGCCCGCCCTACTTGGCCTCTTCTCCTTCTGATGCCCGTACCGTCCCCCTGCCCTGGGGAATGGTGGAGCACCTGGGCCCGCCCTCTCCTCTGGCTTCCAGCCCAGGGCCCGTTTAGGCACCAAGGACTGTTCCTTGAATCCTGACACCATTTTCCCTGGGCCGCTCCCACCTTCTGCCCAGCTTGTTGACATCTGTCCCCAGGCCTCTGGATGCTGCTCTTCCTGCATGGGATCTGTGGTTCCTCACCACTTCTCTGGCAGCGCCAGCCATCCCCATCCGCCACTCCCAGCCTAGCTTGCAGCACCTGGGCTGCGATGAATAACTCCCCTAGCTCCTGCCTGCGACTAGTCAGTCCTTCCCTCCTCCGAGCAGGAGCTTCCCCCCAGCCCTGCCGCAGAGCCGGCCTCTTTGGCTTTGGACAGCCAGCCCAACCCGCCTTAAAGCAGCAGGTCCCTCCCGGTGGCTCCCATTATGACTTAGGTTGGCTGCAAGGCTTTTGCCAGCTCCCTCCAGCTGAACCCCCTTGCCAAGTCGCCTTCCCCTCTGTAGGGCTCCGCGGAGCAGCCTTCTCCTGCCAGCGCCTGCCTGCCGGGAGGGTGGGACGAGGCAGCCTTCATGCTGCTCCCCGGCTCCCAACGCCTTCCCACTTGGCTGGGTGAGAGGGGAGCCTCGCCCTAGCTTCTCTGCTAGGCTCCTTCCCCAAGCACCATTCATTCCCAGGACCCTTAGGGCTCGAGATGTATCTCTGCTGGACTCTTCCGAACCCTCCAAGGGCCATGCCAGGTGGTGGGTGGGCTGACCACTAGGCACTACTGCCCTCAGTGGTGGACGGTCCCATCACAGCCTAGCATTCCCCTGAGGTGGCCCATAGACAGGTTCATTGGACACAGAGTTAATGTAGGTTTGGGTGTGTCACGTTATTGATTTGAACTGGGACCATATAGAACATGGTTGCAACCAAAGTCCCGTAGTGGCACCAAATCTTGTATCAAGGGGGTCAAATGAGGTGTCTAAGACAAGGTTATGGTTTGCTGGTTATGATTATGCTGTCTATATGTGTATATCAATTTTGTAGTTGAAGTTATGAATATTGGCTCTATGCTGTCTGTATTTCAAACTTATCCTGTGCTTCTGGGAGACATCCCAGACAAGTTGGTGTTATCTCTGCCTAGCCTGCTTGATGGCCCATTAAGGACCTTCAGCTAAACAATTGACCCATTGAGAGAAGGCAGATACGCCTTGTAACTCAGCAAAGTATGCAGGGACTTGCCCATGTGACTCCAAACTCCATTTTGCTGTAATTTTCCACAGTAAGAACAAAGAGGTGTTCTTACACCTGGGAAAGACTATAAAAGGCTGATGCCTCATCTCCATCTTGTCTTCAATCCTGCTTCTTACCTCTGGAGGGATGTTGCTACAAACAGAAGCTCTACACAAAGGACTGATGACCCATCCCAGCGGGGGATGTACTCCAGAGACTTGATTTGAACCTGCAGTTTATTCTATCACTGCTACAAGCCTGAACCAAGAACTTTGCCATTACTGTATGTAATTGATTCCATTTAACCAATTCTAGCTCTCATCTCTATCTTTTTTCCTTTTATGAATAAACCTTTAGATTTTAGATTCTAAAGGATTGGCAACAGCGTGATTTGTGGGTAAGATCTGATTTGTATATTGACCTGGGTCTGGGGCTTGATTCTTTGGGATCAAGAGAACCTTTTTTGCTTTTACTGGGGTATTGGTTTTCATAACCATTTGTCCCCATAACAAGTGGCACTGGTGGTGATACTGGGAAACTGGAGTGTCTAAGGGAATTGCTTGTGTGACTTGTGGTTAGCCAGTGGGGTGAGACCAAAGTCCTCTTTGTCTGGCTGGTTTGGTTTGGAAAAACCCCAGCCTTGGGCTGTAACTGCCCTGTTTTAAGCAATTTGTCCTGAATTGGCACTCTCAGTTGGGTCCCGCCAGAACCAGCATCGTTACAGGGTGTCACAGGAATTAATCACATCAACGGAAAGGACAGTATCACACAGGATTGTGCAGTCATGAAATTGCAGGGACAGGAAATGTTCACTGCACCCTTAGACAGACAGCTAGGAAATCCCAGACCTTGAGGGGCAGGTCTGCTCTGGCCAGTGCAGTGCTTAATTTGTAAGGAAAGAGGTGCTGGGGATCAAGCTACGAACTGTCAGGCCCGGAGGTGCCGGGGCTCTGAACTGCCAGGCCCAGAGGTCCCAGGCTACGAACTGCCAGGCCCAGAGGTGCTGTGGGGCTACGAACTGCCAGGCCCAGAGGTGCCAGGCTACGAACTGCCAGGGCCAGAGGTGCTGTGGGGCTACGAACTGCCAGGCCCAGAGGTCCCAGGCGCCGAACTCCCAGGCCCAGAGGCGCCGGGGCTCTGAACTCCCAGGCCCAGAGGCGCCGGGGCTCTGAACTGCCAAGCCCAGAGGCGCCGGGGCTCTGAACTGCCAGGCGCAGAGGTGCTGTGGGGCTACGAACTGCCAGGCCGAGAGGTGCCGGGGCTCTGAACTGCCACGCCCAGAGGTGCCGGGGCTCTGCTCTGCCAGGCCCAGAGGTCCCAGGCGCCGAACTCCCAGGCCCAGAGGCGCCGGGGCTCTGAACTCCCAGGCCCAGAGGCGCCGGGGCTCTGAACTCCCAGGCCCAGAGGCGCCGGGGCTCGGAACGGCCAGGCCGGGAGGTGCCGGGGCTCTGAACTGCCCGGCCCAGAGGTGCCGCGGCTCTGAACGGCCGCGCCCAGAGGTGCCGGGCTCTGAACTGCCAGGCCCAGGGGTGCCGGGGCTCTGAACTGCCACGCCCAGAGGTGCCGGGGCTCTGACCTGCCAGGCCCAGAGGTGCCGGGGCCCTGAACTGCCAGGCCCAGAGGTGCCGGGGGTCAGCCCTGACAAGCCCTGGCACAAATTAAGCACTGGGCAAGTGACCAGTAAGAAGGGCATTATGGCTTCCCATGTTCAATACTCTTGGGGATTCTGGGTAAATGTGCTGAATTACAGGTAAAAAGATGCTCAGCTTCGTTTCCAGAGGTGCCTGGTATCAGGAAGACAAGCTGAGCTCTTGCCAGATCATAGACCATCACCGCTTTCCCATCATACATCAAGTGACCTTTATTTCCGTTAAGAGAACAATAAAAATACAAGAAAGGACCTAGGTAAAGTCTCCATGAGGGAGCACGGTGAGCGTCTCCCCTGACTCAGCCGAATGGCTGCCTGGTTCTGAGACTGTACAGTCCCGAGAGATTAAAGGTGCAAGCACAGAAAGGAATAACGATTGCACAGCTGTATTCACCACCGTCACCGCTAATAAAATGATGCTAACGAGGATTGACCGTAGCTCGCAATCTGTTGACGATACCCAAGCTGCGAGAGGCCCCAGCTCCCCCTCCCTGCAGGGGGGATCGGCTGGGTTCATGGTAATAAATGACGTGTTTGACACTAAATCCCAGCTGCGTCCAAGGGGACGTTCCAGGATAAACTCTCCCTGCAAACACCTTCCCCAGCACACTCGGAAACACGTCCCTGTGGGGCAGTGACAGACTAACCCCCTCCCACCTCCATCCCAGCCAATAGAAACCCAGCAGGACCCGTGTTTCACTCAAGGGGGATTTGCCCCATTGGGTGTGTGGCTCCCCACCAGCCGTCCTTCAAACATGCCCCAAAAAGGCACATATCTCAGCAAGCAGCAGGAAGGGCAACTACCCCCAGGCAGGAGAAACCATGTCACAGGTTTCAGAGCAGCAGCCGTGTTAGTCTGTATCCGCAAAAAGAACAGGAGTACTTGTGGCACCTTCGAGACTAACACATTTATTTGAGCATAAGCTTTCGTGGGCTACAGCCCACTTCATCGGATGCATAGACTGGAACACACAGCAAGAAGATATTTATACATACAGAGACCATGAAAAGGTGGAAGTAGCCATACCAACTGTAAGAGGCCAATCAATTGAGATGAGCTATCCTCAGCAGGAGAGAGAAAAAAACCTTTGAAGTGATAATCCAGATGACCTATAGAAGGTGTGAGGATACTTAACATGGGGAAATAGATTCAATTAGTGTAATGACCCAATCATTCTCAGTCTCTGTTTAGACCTAAGTTAATTGTATCTAATTTGCATATTAATTCAAGTTCAGCAGTCTCTCTTTGGAGTCTGTTTTTGAAGTTTTTTTGTTGCAAAATTGCCACCTTCAAGTCTGTCACTGAGTGGTTAGAGAGGTTGAAGTGTTCTCCCACTGGTTTTTGAATGTTATGATTCCTGATCTCTGATTTGTGTCCATTTATTCTTTTGCGTAGAGACTGTCCAGTTTGGCCAACGTATATGGCAGAGGGGCATTGCTGGCACACGATGGCATATATCACGTTGGTAGATGTGCAGGTGAACGAGCCCCTGATGGTGTGGCTGATGTGATTAGGTTCTATGATGGTGTCACTTGAATAGATATGTGGACAGAGTTGGCAACGGGGTTTGTTGCAAGGATAGGTTCCTGGGTTAGTGTTTATGTTGCATGGTGTGAGGTTGCTGGTGAGTATTTGCTTCAGGTTGGGGGGCTGTCTGTAAGCGAGGACTGGTCTGTCTCCCAAGATCTGTGAGAGTGAGGGATCATTTTTCAGGATAGGTTGTAGATCTTTGATGATGCGCTGGAGAGGTTTTAGTTGGGGGCTGAAGGTGACGGCTAGTGGCGTTCTGTTATTTTCTTTGTTGGGCCTGTCCTGTAGAAGGTGACTTCTGGGTACTCTTCTGGCTCTGTCAATCTGTTTTTTCATTTCAGCAGATGGGTATTGTAATTTTAAGAATGCTTGATAGAGATCTTGTAGGTGTTTGTCTCTGTCTGAGGGACTGGAGCAAATGTGGTTGTATCTTAGAGCTTGGCTGTAGACAATGGATCGTGTGACGTGGTCTGGATGAAAGCTGGAGGCATGATTGACACCCCCAGGAACCAGTCCCCTGAGGCTGGCAAGGGAAACACTCAGAGATCACAGTGCCCACCACACAGAGCCAGTGAGAGCAATTCCTCCCCCTTCCCGTGGCCCCTGCACCAGAGGTGGGGGGGAGGGGAAGTGAGGCACCAGGGCGCGTGCTGGGAGAGGAGCAGAAGGCAGGGGGCAGCTATGGCTGCCAGTCTCCCACATGCCCCACCCCTTTGGTGCAGTGTCAAGGAGCAAACGTGAGCCGTGTTCCCTTCCTGAGCCATCCACATCCCCCGGGCTCTGAACCCCTTGACGTCCCCTCCACGCCTGGCCCTGCTGGGGCAGCGCTAGTGCCACCCAGAAGGCCTTGCTCCTCTCACCCAGTGCGGGACAGGGAGGGGTGCCAAGCCCCAGGCAGGCAGCCAAGGCAATAACCAGGGTCACCGGCAGGGGATCCAGCCTTGGCTGGAGACAGAGCCAGGTGCTCAGAACAGGGGATCATTATTATAGGCCGGGCTCCCTCTGTGCCGGGGAGGTCTCTCCATCGCACTCAGGAGGGGGTGCCACGGGGGGTGCTGCCTGCTGTTACTGGGGCAGGAGGGATGCAGGGGTCTAGACGGGGGCTCTGGCTGTCACTGCAGCCAATCCCCAGAGAGCGGGGGGGGGGGGGGGGGAAGGGAGCTGGGGGAGCACAGAGCACGAGCCGATTGGTCACGTCCCACCAGGGCTGGTCCTCAACCGGCCCCCAGGGGCCATTTTCTGAAAGGAGGAAGTTGCAGAGCAGGGAGACCCCCCCCCAGTAATGCCCACCCTGCCCCAGGGAGGGCTCCTGATGGGGCGGGGGCTGAGAGTCAGCGGTCAGAGGAGCGTGCAATAGGATTCCTGCTCTGCAGCCTGTGCTGGCCTCATGGCCGGGGCAGCGTGGCTGCCAGGCGCAAACATCCGGTTCTCAGTGATGGGGTATTCTTCGTCCGTAGTCCGAGAATGCAGGACGAAATCACCTTCAGCTACAATCCGTGTCTGCTGCAGCTGAAATAGGGAAACACAGAGTTGGCAGGTTACTGCTTTCCAGACAAATCGCCCTTAGCCAGGGGCTCCGGGAGCAGCCAGGTCCCTGCGGCCGCCACCACCACGGACCCGTGTGATATGGGCACAATTAAGGATTTGCACAATTGTTTTCTCAAGGAAGAATTAATCTTGACATTTCAGGTGTCCCCGGTGCCTCCTGACCACACCCCAAGGCTGCTCTGCCCAAGCCCGAGCCCCCAGTCTACCAGTCCAGGTCACATCCAGCACTCACTACTGTGTGAGCTGGCAAAGGAGGGAGATGGGGGCACAAGTGAACTCAGGCGACCATGGTGCACGGTGCAGTTGAATAGGTGGGAAGACCTGGGGGCGTCTGAAGTGAGGGGCCCCTGGCCTCCCCCAGCCAACGGGGCTTGTCTGGGAGGAGTCAAGGGAAGGAGCCCGGTGCAGTTTCTGTGCACACTGCTTTGTGTGACTCAGTAGGACAGAGCAAAATCCCCATGACAGAGCACCAGACACACCGACAGCCCCAGAGTCGGACAGACAGGCAGGTCAGCGACTGCTGGCGCAGTGAGGAGAGACCACCAAGGGCCACAGAGGCATCAAATGCAATTGCTGTCTCTCTTGCAGGGAGGGGGCATTCCTCCTGGCTGGGGCCTGCTGTGCTGCGGTGGGGAGATGGAACAGGGCCCTGGGCTGTCCTAGCCCCTCCAGTGCACGGGAGGGGACCCCCAATGGGCTGGGCTGTTTTACCCTTAGACACAATATGAGCCACTG
Source organism: Platysternon megacephalum (assembly GCA_003942145.1). Lineage (NCBI taxonomy): Eukaryota > Metazoa > Chordata > Testudines > Platysternidae > Platysternon > Platysternon megacephalum. The sequence goes on from QXTE01000484.1 coordinate 48,159, forward strand.
CAGGGAATCCTGCCCTTACCGGCACATTCCAGGGCTGAACCGCGGATCCATTGCGCTTCCGGCAGCATTGCTGGGCACAGCAGTGCTCAGCCTCCTCTGCAACCAGGTCCCAGCGGCTCCCCTGCCCCACGATCCCCGTTGGATCCGCCGGGTCCAGGATGATGGGCCTGAAATTCAGGGAGACACGAAGAGTCACGGTGCAGACTCCAGCCGGGCAGAGGCAGGGGGTGCTGCAGAAGCCTGCAGTCCAGCTGGGCATAACCCTGCTGCCTGACCCCTCTGGCTCTGTCCTGCTAAGCTCCCGTCTGGTCCTTCCTAGGACACGGTGCGGCTAGTTAGTGGCTGCTGCCACCTGGCCAGACATCCCAGAAGTTCTTCGCTTGCTTTAGCTGCTCTCTGCTCGCTGTCAGCCCTTGCCTAGTCCTGAGCTCTAAGGCCTGGCTCTCTCCGTTCTCTCAATCCCCGGCTGTCTCTTGGACCCCACCCGCCTTCCCTCCCTCCTATTCCCTCCTCCACCAGCTCCACTCCCCAGCCTCTCCACACACTGTGTGTTAATAATTATTGCCACTGCCAGTATTCACCCAGCACCCAGCACCAGGGTGTCTTGGCCATTCAGAGCATCAAAGCCCTGCCCCACTTCATGCTGGGGCTTCTCTTGTTCTCCTTGCCCCAGCGTGCTGTGTCTGGGTCATCAGCAGTGAGTTTCACACGCACAGGGAGCTCCCTGCCCCCAGCTGTGCATGGGGGGATCACGGGCAGGGCCCCATTGCCACGGGGACAGGGAGCCGGGATGCACACACAAGGGTGGGGTGTGTTTGCACCTGGGTTTGCGGAGCTGAGACTCCAGGTACCGTCTCAGGGTTTCATTCTCAAAGCCGTAGTTGATGGTCCAATAGACACAGAGCTGCTTGTACTGCCGGATCAGCTCCAGCACCGTCCGGAAGCCCTCGGCCATGTTGAAGCCTGGATCCCTGCCCCCTCTCTCCCAGGCATAGACAGACAGGAGCTCCAGCGCGTACTGGGGGGGCAGGGACTCTCTCTCCCCCAGCTTCTTTTTGTGGGGAAGGACGTACTGGGATGGACAAAAGGAAGAGAGGTGAGACCGCCAGGCAACAAACCCTCATTCACGCCTAATCCGTGCCCCAAAATCCACTCATAAAAGGTGGGAAGGGCTGGGAGACAGGGTAGCCGGGGCTGGGGCAGGGGGAGCTCCCAGCAGCAGGGCCCTCTCCAGGGTACCTTGGTGCCTGCCGGGCCTCCGCCTGGATATTCCCAGCATGACTCTGTCCCCCAAGAGCTGCAGGGGGGTGTGGGGAGCCTGTGCAGCTGCTGTACCTGTTTGTACCAGCGTTTCACCAGGCGGATCAGACTCTTCAGTTTGGTGGGGAGAGCCACGACGAAATTCCTCTGCAGCTCGGTGAAGCAGGGGGAGAACTCGCTCCCTTCGGGATCGCTCTCTGTCAGCTTGATGTACACCCGGGGGTCGGGTTTATAGTCTCTGTACAGCTGGCCTAGCAGAGAACGAACACAGGCGTGTAGGCCGGGGTAGCGAAACACCCTACGTACCCGAGTGCTGCGGGTGGCATGACCACTCCCCACCCCGCTCCCTGTGCCCACTACTCCGAGTGGGGCCTGGCGTTACAATCACAGACCCAGTGCCCACTGGCTCCTGATCTTTCCCTGCGATTTTCTCTTCCCCTTCCCATAGGAACTACTTTGCGTGGCAGAAGGATACACTTCACCCTGCTCACTCCCACCTCAGATTGTTTTTTTCAAGGTTTTTTCAAGGAAGGGGAAAGTGACGGGGCCAGACTCCATCCCGGGCAGGGGCCGGTCCTCACGGCGGGCTCCTGCCAGGTGTGCCCTTGGCCTGCCCGGGGCGTGGCCCAGCACATCGCCCTTGGCTGGCACAGCTGCGGCGGGCCCAGAGAATTCATGCAGCTTGTGATGATTGTTTCTGGAGGCCCCTCAGGCCTGTTGGGAGATCAGAGCAGCTCTGAGGTGATGAGCAGCTCTCGTGGGGCGGGGGGCGAGATGGGCAGGGGGACCGGAGGGCACTGTCACCAGAAAGGAGCAGGATTTGGCAGCGTGACCGAGGGGAGTTGGGCTGGGAGTGCTAGTCCTTAGCTGGGTCCAGCTTGTAATCCGGGTCCTCCCCCGGCCGTGCATTGCCCCTCACACTTGGCCCCTCCTTCCCACGGAGCTGAGCGAGTGCTTGAGGCTTCGAGTAGCCGGTTGTACGTGGCTCCACTCTCTGAAAGTCCTGGGAGTCATTCAGATAAGGCTCTTCCCTGAGTGCCATGTGTGACAGAGCAGGGAGCAGGGCGGATTTGACCTGGGAATGTTGCGGGGGAGTTACATTGGGGATGGGAAGGAAGCTACCTGAGCTGTAACCTGAGGCGGGGGCGGGGGGGGGGGGNGAGCCATCCACATCCCCCGGGCTCTGAACCCCTTGACGTCCCCTCCACGCCTGGCCCTGCTGGGGCAGCGCTAGTGCCACCCAGAAGGCCTTGCTCCTCTCACCCAGTGCGGGACAGGGAGGGGTGCCAAGCCCCAGGCAGGCAGCCAAGGCAATAACCAGGGTCACCGGCAGGGGATCCAGCCTTGGCTGGAGACAGAGCCAGGTGCTCAGAACAGGGGATCATTATTATAGGCCGGGCTCCCTCTGTGCCGGGGAGGTCTCTCCATCGCACTCAGGAGGGGGTGCCACGGGGGGTGCTGCCTGCTGTTACTGGGGCAGGAGGGATGCAGGGGTCTAGACGGGGGCTCTGGCTGTCACTGCAGCCAATCCCCAGAGAGCGGGGGGAGCACAGAGCACGAGCCGATTGGTCACGTCCCACCAGGGCTGGTCCTCAACCGGCCCCCAGGGGCCATTTTCTGAAAGGAGGAAGTTGCAGAGCAGGGAGACCCCCCCAGTAATGCCCACCCTGCCCCAGGGAGGGCTCCTGATGGGGCGGGGGCTGAGAGTCAGCGGTCAGAGGAGCGTGCAATAGGATTCCTGCTCTGCAGCCTGTGCTGGCCTCATGGCCGGGGCAGCGTGGCTGCCAGGCGCAAACATCCGGTTCTCAGTGATGGGGTATTCTTCGTCCGTAGTCCGAGAATGCAGGACGAAATCACCTTCAGCTACAATCCGTGTCTGCTGCAGCTGAAATAGGGAAACACAGAGTTGGCAGGTTACTGCTTTCCAGACAAATCGCCCTTAGCCAGGGGCTCCGGGAGCAGCCAGGTCCCTGCGGCCGCCACCACCACGGACCCGTGTGATATGGGCACAATTAAGGATTTGCACAATTGTTTTCTCAAGGAAGAATTAATCTTGACATTTCAGGTGTCCCCGGTGCCTCCTGACCACACCCCAAGGCTGCTCTGCCCAAGCCCGAGCCCCCAGTCTACCAGTCCAGGTCACATCCAGCACTCACTACTGTGTGAGCTGGCAAAGGAGGGAGATGGGGGCACAAGTGAACTCAGGCGACCATGGTGCACGGTGCAGTTGAATAGGTGGGAAGACCTGGGGGCGTCTGAAGTGAGGGGCCCCTGGCCTCCCCCAGCCAACGGGGCTTGTCTGGGAGGAGTCAAGGGAAGGAGCCCGGTGCAGTTTCTGTGCACACTGCTTTGTGTGACTCAGTAGGACAGAGCAAAATCCCCATGACAGAGCACCAGACACACCGACAGCCCCAGAGTCGGACAGACAGGCAGGTCAGCGACTGCTGGCGCAGTGAGGAGAGACCACCAAGGGCCACAGAGGCATCAAATGCAATTGCTGTCTCTCTTGCAGGGAGGGGGCATTCCTCCTGGCTGGGGCCTGCTGTGCTGCGGTGGGGAGATGGAACAGGGCCCTGGGCTGTCCTAGCCCCTCCAGTGCACGGGAGGGGACCCCCAATGGGCTGGGCTGTTTTACCCTTAGACACAATATGAGCCACTGCAGGGAATCCTGCCCTTACCGGCACATTCCAGGGCTGAACCGCGGATCCATTGCGCTTCCGGCAGCATTGCTGGGCACAGCAGTGCTCAGCCTCCTCTGCAACCAGGTCCCAGCGGCTCCCCTGCCCCACGATCCCCGTTGGATCCGCCGGGTCCAGGATGATGGGCCTGAAATTCAGGGAGACACGAAGAGTCACGGTGCAGACTCCAGCCGGGCAGAGGCAGGGGGTGCTGCAGAAGCCTGCAGTCCAGCTGGGCATAACCCTGCTGCCTGACCCCTCTGGCTCTGTCCTGCTAAGCTCCCGTCTGGTCCTTCCTAGGACACGGTGCGGCTAGTTAGTGGCTGCTGCCACCTGGCCAGACATCCCAGAAGTTCTTCGCTTGCTTTAGCTGCTCTCTGCTCGCTGTCAGCCCTTGCCTAGTCCTGAGCTCTAAGGCCTGGCTCTCTCCGTTCTCTCAATCCCCGGCTGTCTCTTGGACCCCACCCGCCTTCCCTCCCTCCTATTCCCTCCTCCACCAGCTCCACTCCCCAGCCTCTCCACACACTGTGTGTTAATAATTATTGCCACTGCCAGTATTCACCCAGCACCCAGCACCAGGGTGTCTTGGCCATTCAGAGCATCAAAGCCCTGCCCCACTTCATGCTGGGGCTTCTCTTGTTCTCCTTGCCCCAGCGTGCTGTGTCTGGGTCATCAGCAGTGAGTTTCACACGCACAGGGAGCTCCCTGCCCCCAGCTGTGCATGGGGGGATCACGGGCAGGGCCCCATTGCCACGGGGACAGGGAGCCGGGATGCACACACAAGGGTGGGGTGTGTTTGCACCTGGGTTTGCGGAGCTGAGACTCCAGGTACCGTCTCAGGGTTTCATTCTCAAAGCCGTAGTTGATGGTCCAATAGACACAGAGCTGCTTGTACTGCCGGATCAGCTCCAGCACCGTCCGGAAGCCCTCGGCCATGTTGAAGCCTGGATCCCTGCCCCCTCTCTCCCAGGCATAGACAGACAGGAGCTCCAGCGCGTACTGGGGGGGCAGGGACTCTCTCTCCCCCAGCTTCTTTTTGTGGGGAAGGACGTACTGGGATGGACAAAAGGAAGAGAGGTGAGACCGCCAGGCAACAAACCCTCACGCCTAATCCGTGCCCCAAAATCCACTCCGAAAAGGTGGGAAGGGCTGGGAGACAGGGTAGCCGGGGCTGGGGCAGGGGGAGCTCCCAGCAGCAGGGCCCTCTCCAGGGTACCTTGGTGCCTGCCGGGCCTCCACCTGGATATTCCCAGCATGACTCTGTCCCCCAAGAGCTGCAGGGGGGTGTGGGGAGCCTGTGCAGCTGCTGTACCTGTTTGTACCAGCGTTTCACCAGGCGGATCAGACTCTTCAGTTTGGTGGGGAGAGCCACGACGAAATTCCTCTGCAGCTCGGTGAAGCAGGGGGAGAACTCGCTCCCTTCGGGATCGCTCTCTGTCAGCTTGATGTACACCCGGGGGTCGGGTTTATAGTCTCTGTACAGCTGGCCTAGCAGAGAACGAACACAGGCGTGTAGGCCGGGGTAGCGAAACACCCTACGTACCCGAGTGCTGCGGGTGGCATGACCACTCCCCACCCCGCTCCCTGTGCCCACTACTCCGAGTGGGGCCTGGCGTTACAATCACAGACCCAGTGCCCACTGGCTCCTGATCTTTCCCTGCGATTTTCTCTTCCCCTTCCCATAGGAACTACTTTGCGTGGCAGAAGGATACACTTCACCCTGCTCACTCCCACCTCAGATTGTTTTTTTCAAGGTTTTTTCAAGGAAGGGGAAAGTGACGGGGCCAGACTCCATCCCGGGCAGGGGCCGGTCCTCACGGCGGGCTCCTGCCAGGTGTGCCCTTGGCCTGCCCGGGGCGTGGCCCAGCACATCGCCCTTGGCTGGCACAGCTGCGGCGGGCCCAGAGAATTCATGCAGCTTGTGATGATTGTTTCTGGAGGCCCCTCAGGCCTGTTGGGAGATCAGAGCAGCTCTGAGGTGATGAGCAGCTCTCGTGGGGCGGGGGGCGAGATGGGCAGGGGGACCGGAGGGCACTGTCACCAGAAAGGAGCAGGATTTGGCAGCGTGACCGAGGGGAGTTGGGCTGGGAGTGCTAGTCCTTAGCTGGGTCCAGCTTGTAATCCGGGTCCTCCCCCGGCCGTGCATTGCCCCTCACACTTGGCCCCTCCTTCCCACGGAGCTGAGCGAGTGCTTGAGGCTTCGAGTAGCCGGTTGTACGTGGCTCCACTCTCTGAAAGTCCTGGGAGTCATTCAGATAAGGCTCTTCCCTGAGTGCCATGTGTGACAGAGCAGGGAGCAGGGCGGATTTGACCTGGGAATGTTGCGGGGGAGTTACATTGGGGATGGGAAGGAAGCTACCTGAGCTGTAACCTGAGGCGGGGGCGGGGGGGGGGGGGATGTGTGGAAGAAGTAAGAAGAGGAGGAGCAGGGGGAGGGGGGAGAGAGCTGCTGGAGGAGTTTCTGGTTTCAGTTTTGGGTGGGTGGTGAAACGCAGGGAACCCCAAGCTGGGGGCTAAGTTCCCTAAACCCCCCAGAAGGACTTGATTGAGGGGTTCTGGTTGTACCTACAAACTCTGCTTGGGACTGTGTTCCTGTCATCTTATAAACCTTCCGTTTTACTGGCTAGCTGAGAGTCACGGTGAATCCCAGGAAGAGGGGTGCAGAGCTCTGACTCCCCCACTCTCCGTGACACCATGTGGTATTTGCTTGCTCCTGAATGGTTAAATTTAAACAGTGACTAACAATCCCCCCGCACCCCACTATTGGCTGGTGCCTCTATTCTGAATCACAGGTGGGCAGGACAAGCGAGAGGAAGAGCAGCAGTTTTGGGGAGGTCCAGGAGACAGTCCCTGGATGGTGCTTTCTTTTGAGGAGGGCTAGTGCATAAGGAGGAGATCAGGTGTGCATATGATGTGCATGTGTGATGGCCACCTTCTTGACCTGGGATTGAACTGGGGTCCTGCAGAACTACAAGCATTAATGCATGTGAGCTAAAGCATACGGTAACAGACTCCTCTGCTCTGTGGAGTAGATACGGAGGGGAAGCCGTAAGCCACACTAACCAGTGGGTGAGGCACATCCACGTGCTTAAACATCCACGTGAATTTACACCTGCAAAGCTAGACACATGGGATACATTTGCAAATCATAGTGGGGGAGTTTGGCCATGGGATTCCCCTTAAAATCTCACGTGCTTATAACCCAGCACACCCCAGAGAACATGGAGCCATCGCTATCTCGAAAGTAGCAACAGCTCTGGTAATGCACCGTGGGAATCCAGAGAGACTGGACGGTCATTGAGAAACACGGCCCCTGCCCTGGGAATCCAAAACAGTGCGTCTTACCTAGAGCATCGAAAGCCGGCAGCACGTCAAAATCAATCTGTCCATCCACGGTATTAGATGTTAGGGTAAAAGTGAGCACACGGGGGTTCTCCCACTTTGTTTTCTTAATGCTCAGCACAAGGTCTTTTCCCAGGGACTCTCTGCATTCCTCCAGCCTTGTCTGGATTTCAGCAATGATTTTTTTCCGTTCTGCTTTCAGGGCCCGGAAATCCGTAATCGAGCTGACAAACACGACGAGGTCCACATCGGAGACGGCTTTCAGGGCCGTGCCCTTCCCCGACGAGCCGGCCTGGAGACAGAGAGAGAGAGGTCCCACTGAGTCCTTCTGCAGAGAGCTCAGCTGTGGCCCACCCGCATGGAGGAGCTGCTTCCTGTGCCACCCTGGAGACACCCCCATGGGACATCCCACCACTCACTGACGAGTACAGGGTGGGATCAGGGCCGAGCGGATGTGGTTTTGGCCCGTGGCTGTGGCAAACTGAGTCCTGGCCTTGGGACTGAGCATCAGAGGAGCAGGGAAAAGGGGCTTCCCCAAGAATTAGGGCTGATTCTGGTCTCAGTCACAGGGGTTTTACACCGTGGATCTCAGCCAAGTTCCTCCCGCAGATTCAGGCCCTTGGTCAATTCTTCATTTGACTTCAGCGGGCGACTCAGGTGAGTAGCTGCTCCCCAGTGGGAGGTAGAGTGGTCTGGGAGGGGAAATCTGATCAAGGACAGGGCCTGGTGATCTAGCATTGGTGGGGCAGGAGGCCCAGTGTTGGTACCAGCCGTTATTTAAGGGCCCAGGCCAGGGCTTCCGGGGAGGGGTCCCCAGTGGGGTAAGAACCATTTGAGCCTGGAAGGGGGCTGGCAAAAATGAGTTATTTTGGTTTGGACCCCTACATATCTCTGGAAGGGGCCAACCTCACTGGGGCTCGGCCGAAGGTTAGTCCGACCTCACTTGTTAAAAGCCTGGAGACCATGTGCAAGCACCGCAGGGGGGTGGCAGGGGCAGCAGTGCGCCCAGCCGGGGGGAGCCCTCAGGGGGGAGCTAAACACCCCCCCGCCCCCAGCTTTATAACAGGTCACTAGTGTTGTTAACTTTCCTTACACTAGTGGGTCGCACGCTGCGTTGCTCACGTGGCCTGAGCTGCGTGTTTCCAACTTCAGTGCACGCAGCTCGGCAAGTTTTCAAAAAGAATTTGGATGTGACGTATTGCCAGGCCCTGGGGCCTCCCACCCTGGCTGGGGGCTGACCAGAGTGATGGCAAGGGGCCCGGCCGGGGCATGTGGGATCAAAAGAAACAGCCTGGGGGGGCTGGAGTGGGGGCAAGGGCCCAGCCAAGGCTAACCATCACCCTAAAAGTGACTCCGCTCCTCTCCCCCAGGCCCCTGCGAGGTCACTGCCTTACCCCATAGCCAGAGTGACTAAACCGTGATTTTAGTGCAAATCAGGGTTTTCCGGTTTTCGCCACGGCCCTTCTCCACCCTTGACTCTGGCATCACCCCCTGCCTGATGCACCGCAGCCCCAAATGCCAGACCCCGAACCCCGTGTCCCAGGGGGCCATCGCTCGGGGGGGTCTCCCTAAGGGAAGGGCCATTCTGCAGGTATTTTGCCTGCCCTCTGGCTCTCCCCAGACACAGCCCTGCACAAATACTGACAGTGACCGTCTGTCCCCCATTTCCCCACACTGGGGTCCTGCACCTCGAAACCAGCCCCACCTCCCCTCTCGCTCGCCCCTTCCTCAGACACAGGCAGAGGGGTCCCCGACCCTGCGCCCTGATTCACAACAGCATCATCCTAGCTGGTGTACACTCACCATTGAGTACACTCACCTCTGGACTGTTCCCCCTCCCCTCCACACACCCCCAATGCCTGGAGAAGCAGGGTCGGGCTGCTCTGTGCACCCCATCTCCATCGCTCACCTTAACCACCTTCAGCACCCGCATTGCAGAGCCGGAGTTTCTGAAGCAGTTCTGGGTCAGAAATAGGAAGATGGTGTGAATGGCTGTGCTGATCTGGGTCTTGAAAACTCTGTTGGGCTGCAGGTCGTTGCTGATGAACGTATCGAGTTCCTCAGCTGGCGTCTGGTAGAGCCCCATGACTGGTGGTGGTGAGGAGACAATGTGTGTGCCCCTGGCAGAGTGGGACTGTCTCTTGCGCCTTCTGGACTGCAACAGGCTCTGGGCAGGGAGGGGAACAGCAGCTGCAGAGGGTTGGTTGCTGCACAGAGGCCTCGCCTCCTTTCATTTCCTCAGCTCTCTGATCAGTTTCGTTTCTCTCACACTGCTCCCTGCCTCAGGATTGCTTTGGAGTCCACCGCCCTGCGCCCCACTTCCTGGCTGTAAGCTGGAATCTCTCCCTGCCTTCCCAGAGCTTCTCGTGTGCAGAGCTCAGCTGTCCTGTTCCTTGCTAGGCATGCACAGCCCTGGCAGGGTGAACGCGCAGCTCCACCGTTACTGTGTCTCAGTGATTTCAGATCACATGTTTTCACTTTGCAAGTTCCCCATGGTTCCAGGCCAGCTGGATTCTGACAGTCCTGCCCTGTTTTTCCACCTCCTGCACCATCACCAGTAATCCAGGGTCCGCAGGCCAAACTCTGTCCTCCCCTCCCAGGGCTTGCGCAGGAGTCACTGACTGGCCCTGGAACGGGAATTTAGCCAATCAGTCTGTCGCTGGTGCATCAGGAGTAGAGCAGAGGTGGGCAAACTACATCCGGCCCCTGAGCTCCCGGCCGGCTCCTCCCTCGCAGCCTCAGCTCGCCGTGCTGGCAGCGTGGCGGTGTGGCTGGCTCCGGCCGGGCGGCCTGGCTCAGGGGTGAACACAGGTTGTCCTGGCAGGGCCCCCCAACAACAGGGGGTCCCCGGGGCTGGCACTCGGGCAGCTCAGCACGGGGGGGCTGGGGAGAGCAGGGAGGGAGGCTCACCCGCAGCCTCAGGGGAGCAGGCGGGCGGTGCGGGTGGCAGGAGCGCGGGGAACGCAGCCGGAGGACTCAGGAGGACACCGGGCAGCCATGCAGCCGGCCGGAGAGAAGCGGCGCTTTAAAGGGGAAACCGCTGCTTCTCTCCGGCTGCGCGGCTGCCCCTGCTCCTCCTGAGTCCTCCGCCCGTGTTCGCAGGGCCACATTCCGAAAGGGGCTGGGTGGGGGGGATCCCAGGGGGGCGGTTAGGGGCAGGGGGTCCCGGGNTGGCTGTGCTGATCTGGGTCTTGAAAACTCTGTTGGGCTGCAGGTCGTTGCTGATGAACGTATCGAGTTCCTCAGCTGGCGTCTGGTAGAGCCCCATGACTGGTGGTGGTGAGGAGACAATGTGTGTGCCCCTGGCAGAGTGGGACTGTCTCTTGCGCCTTCTGGACTGCAACAGGCTCTGGGCAGGGAGGGGAACAGCAGCTGCAGAGGGTTGGTTGCTGCACAGAGGCCTCGCCTCCTTTCATTTCCTCAGCTCTCTGATCAGTTTCGTTTCTCTCACACTGCTCCCTGCCTCAGGATTGCTTTGGAGTCCACCGCCCTGCGCCCCACTTCCTGGCTGTAAGCTGGAATCTCTCCCTGCCTTCCCAGAGCTTCTCCTGTGCAGAGCTCAGCTGTCCTGTTCCTTGCTAGGCATGCACAGCCCTGGCAGGGTGAACGCGCAGCTCCACCGTTACTGTGTCTCAGTGATTTCAGATCACATGTTTTCACTTTGCAAGTTCCAGATGGTTCCAGGCCAGCTGGATTCTGACAGTCCTGCCCTGGTTTTCCACCTCCTGCACCATCACCAGTAATCCAGGGTCCGCAGGCCAAACTCTGTCCTCCCCTCCCAGGGCTTGCGCAGGAGTCACTGACTGGCCCTGGAACGGGAATTTAGCCAATCAGTCTGTCGCTGGTGCATCAGGAGTAGAGCAGAGGTGGGCAAACTACATGCGGCCCCTGAGCTCCCGGCCGGCTCCTCCCTCGCAGCCTCAGCTCGCCGTGCTGGCAGCGTGGCGGTGTGGCTGGCTCCGGCCGGGCGGCCTGGCTCAGGGGTGAACACAGGTTGTCCTGGCAGGGCCCCCCAACAACAGGGGGTCCCCGGGGCTGGCACTCGGGCAGCTCAGCACGGGGGGGCTGGGGAGAGCAGGGAGGGAGGCTCACCCGCAGCCTCAGGGGAGCAGGCGGGCGGTGCGGGTGGCAGGAGCGCGGGGAACGCAGCCGGAGGACTCAGGAGGACACCGGGCAGCCATGCAGCCGGCCGGAGAGAAGCGGCGCTTTAAAGGGGAAACCGCTGCTTCTCTCCGGCTGCGCGGCTGCCCCTGCTCCTCCTGAGTCCTCCGCCCGTGTTCGCAGGGCCACATTCCAAAAGGGGCTGGGTGGGGGGGATCCCAGGGGGGCGGTTAGGGGCAGGGGGTCCCGGGAGGTGGTGGTCAGGGGACAAGGAGCGGGGGGGTTGGATGGGTCGGGGGTTCTGAGGGGGGCAGTCAGGGGGTGGGAAGTGGGAGGGGGCGGATAGGAGGCGGGGGTCAGGCTGTTTGGGGAGGCACAGCCTTCCCTACCTGGCCCTCCATACCGTTTCGCAACCCCAATGTGGCCCTTGGGCCAAAAAGTTTGCCCACCCCTGGAGTAGAGTGACCATACGTCCCGTTTTGGCCGGGACAGTCCCTTTTTTAGCCCTGTCCCATCCCTCATGACTTTTTTGGCAAAAAGGACATTTGTCCTGTTTGCTCTTGCCAACTTGATCAGTCGACAAGAGCAAATGGGACAAATGCCGACCTTTGTCAAAAAGTGGGGTGCAGAGGAACGTGGGGGGGGGGAGGCGGTCAAGCAGCGATGCCAGCCCCGCGCAGAGGGGCAGGCAGGGCTCGGGTGAGCAGCAACGCCAGCCCCAGCCTTTGGGAAATATGGTCACCCTATCTGCATCGCTGCTCGCCCAAACCCTGCCTGCCCCCACGTGCAGCGGCAGTCAAAAAAGCAAACAGCATGTTGGGAATCATTAATAAAGGGATAGATAATAAGACAGAAAATATCATATTGTCTCTATATAAATCCATGGTATGCCCACATCTTGAATACTGTGTGCAGATGTGGTCGCCCCAGCTCAAAAAAGATATATTGGAATTGGAAAAGGTTCAGAAAAGGGCAACAAAAATGAATCTGTCTGGGGGTTGGTCCTGCTTTGAGCAGGGGGTTGGACTAGATACCTCCTGAGGTCCCTTCCAACCCTGATATTCTATGATTAGGGGTATGGAATGGCTGCTGTATGAGGAGAGATTCATAAGACTGGAACTTTTCAGCTTGGAAAAGAAACGACTAAGGGGGGATATGATAGACGTCTATAAAATCATGACTGGTGTGGAGAAAGTAAATAAGGAAGTGTTATTTACTCCTTCTCATAACACGAGAACTAGGGGTCACCAAATGAAATGAATAGGCAACAGGTTTAAAACAAACAAAAGGAAGTATTTTTTCACACAACGCACAGTCAACCTGTGGAACTCCTTGCCAGAGGATGTTGTGAAGGCCAAGACTATAAAAGGGTTCAAAAAAGAATAAATTTATGGAGGATAGGTCCATCGATGGCTATTAGCCAGGATGGTGTCCCTAGCCTCTGTTTGCCAGAAGCTGGAAATGGGCGACAGGGGATGGATCACTTGATGATTCCCTGTTCTGTTCATTCCCTCTGGGGCACCTGGCATTGGCCACTGTCAGAAGACAGGATACTGGGCTGGATGGACCTTTTGTCTGACCCAGTATGGCCATTCTTATGATCTTATGTTCATCTGCTTCACATTAATGGGGTATTCTTGGTCGATCTCCCCAGGCTGCTCGGTGTCCCTGAACCCCTCAATCGGTCTACGAGTACTGTGGCTGAAACAGGGAAGCGCAGCAGTTGGGGATCACTCCCACCCAGAGGAGTCAATTGTCGCATCTTAGACTCTAGGATCAGCCCGGCCCTGTAAGCTGGAATCTCTCCCTGCCTTCCCAGAACTCTAGGATCAGCCCGGCCCTGGTGAAACAGGCACCGTGTTTGTTTCACCTGACAAGTGGGACTGTCTGTAGGGAGAAGCACCTTTGACCTTGGGAGGTATCTGCAGTGTCCTGATGGCACTGCTGGGGCCAGCCCTCGATCCCACCCTGCCAGGATGGCTCACTCCAGGGAGCCCAGCTGTGGGGTGGGGGGAATACAGGACATGCAGGGCAGAGGGCTCGGGAAACTGTGCTGGGAGAAGGTGGAGCAGGGGCTCCCCCATGCCCGGATAGCAGAGGGAGAGCGAAGGGCCAAGCCCTGCCCGGAGGACAGAGGGGGCTGCACAGGGGTTGCAGGGAGACTCCCCTGAGGTTACCCTGCCTGCACCGAGTGCAATTTGCGTCTGGGGGTGAGAGAGAGAGGCCTTGCTGTGAGGGGAGGGGGCTCCCCGAGGCCTGGCCCATCTCAGTGCCCTTGTGCATGGAGGTGGGGGCTGACCAGAGCCCCTCCCACATGGACAGGGAGTCCCGCCCTCACCAGTGCAGGCCAGGGCTGGAGCGCGGATCCAGCGGGCTTCCGGCAGCATCGCTGGCCACAGCAGCGCGCCCGTGCAACTAGGTCCCAGCTGCTCCCCTCCCCGGGGTCCCCGTCAGATCCAGGATGATGGGCTTGGAATCGAGAGAGACACGCCGTCCCAGTGCAGCCTCTAGCCGGGCAGAGGCAGGGGCCCTGCAGCCTGGCCAGGCACCACGCTGCCCCCATGCCCACGGGCTCTGTACCGCTGAGCCCCCGTCTCACACTGACTTGCACCAGCCAGGCCTCCCTCTCCTCCCGGCTGCCAAGTGCCTGCGTGGCTCTCACTGCCCTCCAGCGGCCCCTCGCCCACAGGGCCCCGGGGTGGGATCAGGCCCAGCGCTACGGGAGCCTTGCGGGGAGGTGCTGCCTCCCCGGTGACCTGCTGAGCCCCAGTAGCTTAGGGCAGCGCTGCGCCCTGCCTTGCAGCGGTGCCTCACTGGTACCTCAATCCCCACCCCGTGCACCGCCCCCTCCCTGCCCCCGCCCCACCTGGCAGCGCCCTCCCAGCTCCACCCCTTTCCACCTCCATCACCCCCCAGCACCTCCCCCGCCCAGAGCGGTGCAGAGCAGCTGGAGCGTCTGGGCTTGGCTACACTGGCAGATGTACAGCGCTGTGTGTTAAACCTGCCTTCGTACAGCTGAATAGGGAGAGCGCTGCAGTCTGTCCACACTGACAGCTGACAGCGCACTGTCGTGGCCACATTGGCGGCACTTGCAGCGGCATTGGGAGCAGCGCACTATGGACAGCTATCCCACAGAGCACCTCTTCCCATTTTCGCGCCAGTTTGGCGCGTTGGCTTGCGGGAAGGGGGCGGTGGGCGCGGGGCATTCTGGGTCCTGTCCCAACGCCCCGTGATGCATCGCTTCACATCCCAGCAATCCCTGTTTCCGTCCACATTGGCGCCATCTTTTAACGGCTTTTGTGCAGCGCGATCTGTGTGCTCCGTTTCGGTCTGCGGGAAATGGAGCCCGAACTGCTGAGGAGTATGCTGACGAGTCTCGCCTTCACGTCACGTTTAGCAGTCGAGCTGTTCCTTAAGATCCGAAGTGACAGTGAGGAGTCCGACGAGGATTCCGACGATGATAGCGAGTCACGTAACGCGTACGACACGAAATTGCTTGTCTCATTCACGGACATGCTCAGCACCGTGGAACGCCGCTTCTGGGCTCGGGAAACAAGCACTGAGTGGTGGGATCACATCGTCCTGCAAGTCTGGGATGACGAGCAGTGGCTGCAGAACTTTCGGATGAGAAAAGCCACTTTCATGGGACTGTGTGAGGAGCTCGCCCCCACCCTGCGGCGCAAGGACACGAGATTGAGAGCCGCCATGCCGGTGGAGAAGCGGGTGGCTATTGCAATCTGGAAGCTGGCAACTCCAGACAGCTACCGATCGGTCGCGAACCAGTTTGGAGTGGGGAAGTCGACCGTTGGAATCGTGCTGATGCAAGTTTGCAGGGCCATTAATAAAATCCTGCTCAGAAGAACCGTGATTCCGGGTAACGTGCAGGACATTGTGGATGGCTTTGCACAAATGGGTTTCCCTAACTGTGGAGGGGCAATAGATGGGACGCATATTCCTATTCTGGCCCCGGAGCACCTAGCCTCCGAGTACGTTAATCGGAAGGGGTATTTCTCTATGGTACTCCAGGCGGTAGTGGATCACCGTGGGCGTTTCATTGACATTAATACAGGGTGGCCCGGAAAGGTGCATGATGCACGCATCTTTCGGAACACTGGCGTGTTCAGGAAGCTGGAGGCCGGGACTTTTTTCCCCGATAGGAAGATCACAGTAGGGGAAGTCGAAATGCCCATTGTGATCCTTGGAGACCCCGCTTACCCGCTAATGCCGTGGCTCATGAAACCCTACACAGGGTGCCTTGACAGTAGCAAGGAACGGTTCAACTACAGGCTGAGCCGGTGCCGAATGACTGTGGAGTGTGCTTTTGGCCGTTTAAAGGGCCGCTGGCGATCTCTGTATGGGAAGCTGGACTTGGCAGAAAACAGCATCCCCGCGGTTATATCCGCGTGCTGTACCCTCCATAATATTTGTGAAGGGAGGGGTGAAATATTCAGGCAGGCATGGACCTCCGATGTTCAACACCTGGAGGCTGAATTTGCACAGCCAGAGAGCAGGGCTACTAGACGGGACCAGCACGGGGCTGCTAGGATTAGGGATGCCTTGAGGGAGCAATTTGAGGCTGAAAGCCAGCAGTAATGTCTGGTGCCCTGTGGTTACAATGTTGGTAGGAATCTGTGTTTGCTTCACTGATTTGCAGTGCCTGGTTCCTGGCCTAATGGATCTTTTACTTTATGCAATAATAAAGAATGTTTTCAAAACCAAAATATCCATTTATTGAAAAGAAAATAAATTTATTGAAAGAAACAACTGTTTGGGAATCAAGAAAGGGCAATGGGGTGGGGTGGGGTTGGGATGGGGAATGGTACAATCAGAGATCTGCGTATGTCCTGTCTCCACTGCTTTGCATTGAGTGCTGCACTTCATGATGTCTATACTGCATGGTGATGGGGGTTGAGTGCAGGGGGTAAGGCTCGTAGTTTTCAGAGCTGGGTGGTGAAGATACCGGTGTTGGAGGCAGCAGTTGGCGGTAAGAACCCGCACGTTGGGGAAAGTGGGTTGGAGGGGACATGGGGGCACAAGGTAACGAGTTTTGGGGCAAGGGCTGCATGGGGGGGCGGGCGCGGTAGTGCTCCGCCTGCATGGCTACGAGCTCCTGGATAGAGTCTGCTTGGCGCTCCATGATGGTTATCAGCCTATCCGTGCTTTGCTGCCGGTGCTGTGTGGCCTGCCGCCGGTGCGATGAGTTTTCCTGGCGGATCCTGCTTTCTGTCTCCCTCCACTCCTGCGCTCTCTCCCTCCACTCCTGGGCTTTTTGATTTTCTTTAACAGACTGCTGCATGACTTGGTGCAGCATGTCTTCCTTGCTTTTCCGCGGTCTCCTCCGGAGTCTTTGCAGTCTTTGAGCAGGTGTAAACACGGACGGCTGAGGTCTCAAGGTTGCATCTGCAAAGGCAAAATGCAACACTTAACAGAGGCAGCATTGTTTAAACCAGACAGAGTAATCATTCCCCCGCACTTGAGGAGGGCACACACAGTGTACACAATAGCATAATTTTCCTGTCCCAAAGAGAGCGGACATAACCCACGGGAGCCCCAAAATGGTGAGTAAGGGGGACTGATTGTTTCTGGGCTGTACTGTCTTCTGGGTTTCTGTGCCTTGGGGAGAGCCAACAGCTGCAGGGGGCACCTACACTGAACACTGTCCCAAAATTTTCCACAGGAGTTCGTCCTGGAAGATATCTCACTGCTGAGGGTGACCTGGGAAGCAAGGGAGGGTCTTCTATTGCAATGCGGCTTCCGCCCTGGCCCATATGCAGCTTCACTGTGTGCAGCAATGGTCCCCCCGCCCCTCGCGGCACAGTGGCGCGGACACGTTAGCCTGACTGGGACAAGGACCACGGTGGCTCTCCCAAGAAACCTGCGCAAGCGCATTGCCCACATTCTGGATGAGACTTTCGAAGAGATTACCGCGGCCGATTACCGCGAAGTGATAGACCACATCAATGCGCTATTCCACATCTAGGCATGCATGCAGCCCTAACCCTCCTCTCCCGAAAATCTTCCTTCCCAAAAAATAAAGCGCTTACCGGGAACACGCTCTTCAGTTTGTCCTCCACCAGTTTGTCCTCCACCAAGTACCGGCTGCTGCGACTGGCTAGCTTCCTCCGGGCTCGAGAAGAGCTCCTGGCTGCATGGACCCAGGTAGTCCGGGGTGTCTCCAACCGCCCCAGCACCCTGACTCCCGGTTTCCTCCTCCTCCTCCTCCTCCTCCACCACCCGCTCTGAAGTGTCCATGGTGGTGCTCGGCATGGAGGAGGGGTCACCCCCAAGTATCTCATCCAGCTCTTTATAGAATCTGCAGGTCGTGGGGGGAGCACCCGAGCGGCTGTTTGCCTCGCGGGCTTTGCGGTAGGCATTCCGCAGCTCCTTCACCTTAATCCTGCACTGCAGAGCGTCCCGGTCATGGCCCCTTTCAATCATGGCCCTTGATATCTGCCCGTAGGTATCGTAATTCCTACGGCTGGAGCGCAGCTGGGACTGGACAGCTTCCTCCCCCCAAACACTGATGAGGTCCAGCAACTCGCCATTGCTCCATGCTGGGGCTCGCCTGGCGCGTGGAGGCATGGTCACCTGGAAAGATTCGCTGATAGCACTCCACACCTGGCTGGCTGAGCAAACAGGAAGGGGATTTTTAAAATTCCCGGGGAATTTAAAGGGTGGGTCTGACGGTTGGTCACCTGAGGCCAGGGCAGTAGAGTTCGAACTGATGACCAGAGTGGCTAGAACAGGCATTGTGGGATACTGCCGAATACTTCTGGAGGCCAATCAGTGCGCATTGGGCGGCTACACTGGCGCCGCAGCGCTGCAGCAGCAGCGCAATTCTCCTTATTCCTCTGGCGGAGGAGGAGTACAAGCAGCGCTGTACCCGCGGAGACACAGCGTACGTGCCTTGCCAGTGTGGACGGGTAGTGAGTTACAGCGCTGTGCGCGGCTTTAGTGCGCTGTAACTTGCCAGTGTAGCCAAGCCCTCTGTTGCCTCGTATCCCTGTGCTACCTACCCCTCCCCCCATCCTGGATCCGATCCAGCCCCCCAGCTCCTGTCCCTGCCCTACTTTGTGCCTATATAGCTCCACCCTCCATTCCTATCCACCTTCCCTCTAGCTCCCATCTCTCCACCTGTCCCCATCCTCTGCATCCCCCGCCCTCTGTGTCTTGCAACCCGCCCTTCCCCCTCCTCTCACCTTATTTATCACCTGTTAAGGCTGATTCCCCACTCTGGCACTTCGAGTGCAGAAGTGGGGCCCGCAAGGATTCTAAAAATCAATACTGGCCACTCCAGGCTGGTATTAAACTCCCAAGGTTACAGCTTTTCTCTGACCTTGGATGGGTAGATGCTGCCACTGCCCAAGTGCAAAAAAACCCTTTGGACTCAGGAAGGCTCACTTGGGAATTCCTTCTTGTGGGGTACCCTCAAGCCCTTTCACGCCCCATCCAGGGAAGAGCTGAGAAAGAAAACAAAAGAAATTAGCTGTTGCCACCAGCTAATTAAACAACATGTGTACAAACCTCTTAGGACACAAAAACTCCAATCCTGTTCTTAAAAAAAAGGTAAATGTTATTAAAAACAAAAAGAAAGAAAATACATTTGGAACTTAGGCTATTGCTAGATTTAAAAAGAGCAAATATAATAATTAAGCATCAAGAATGGTTTTCTTGAGGTCCAGCTTAAAGGTTACAAGCAAAACAAAAGCACCTGGGGTTAGCACAGAGGAGTCCACAAGCCTTACAGAAATAAAAGAGAGAAACCTGATCACGTCTCCCTAGACATTTCCTGATCTACTTACAGATCTGGGGTTTCAAATAAGTAGTTTCTAGGTATGATTTGATGATTTTTCATACCTGGCGCAAGCTGCTTACAGCATAACTGCTCTGTGTCTCCTCTCTGGAGAAAACAACAGCAGCCAGACAAAAGGGGAGTCTTGTTTCAATTTTAAAAAGTTCTAGCCTCCCATTGGCTCTTTTGGCCAGGTGCCCACTCTCTTCCTTTTACCTATGCAAGCAGTGAGACTTTTAACCCTTTACAGGTAAAGCAAGCAGAGAACAGCTACCAAGAAGGATTTTATAGCTAATTGGCTGGCTGGGTGTCCATAAAAGGGAGCTCCCCCCCTCCTTCATTTATCACATCACCCCTTCTCCATTCCAAGGTGGCTGCTTGCTCCTCCTTCTTCTTCACAGCCAAGGTGCCAGCTGGGACAGTATTCAGACCATAGGAGAGAGATTCCCCCTGTGACACTACGTCCCATATTTGCCATAGTAATATTATTATGATATGATTATGGCATCATTATGATGCATTTTGCACAAGATGTGTCATATAAGGTGTCATTGGAAAATTTATGATTTGCTGAATATGATTATCCTATTTGTATGCATGTATCATTTTTGTATCAGAAGTTATGGATATTGACTATGTATCTGTATTTCACATGTAGGCACACTTGGGTGACACCCACTAGGCAAGATGCTTCCAGGCTAAATAGCTGGTAGTGAAGGGCCCATTCAGGGTAATCATAGAATCATAGAATATCAGGGTTGGAAGGGACCTCAGGAGGTCATCTAGTCCAACCCCCTGCTCAAAGCAGGACCAACCCCAACTAAATCATCCCAGCCAGGGCTTTGTCAAGCCAGGTCTTAAAAACCTCTAAGGATGGAGATTCCACCACCTCCCTAGGTAACCCATTCCAGTGCTTCACCACCCTCCTAGTGAAATAGTTTTTCCTAATATCCAACCTAGACCTCCCCCACTGCAACTTGAGACCATTACTCCTTGTTCTGTCATCTGTCACCACTGGGAACAGCCGAGCTCCATCCTCTTTGGAACCCCCCTTCAGGTAGTTGAAAGCAGCTATCAAATTCCTCCTTCACTCTTCTCTTCTGCAGACTAAACAAGCCCAGTTCCCTCAGCCTCTCTTCATAAGTCATGTGCCCCAGCCCCCTAATCATTTTTGTTTCCCTCCACTGGACTGTCTCCAATTTTTCCACATCCTTTCTGTAGTGGGGGGCCCAAAACTGGACGTAATACTCCAGATGTGGCTCACCAGTGCCGAATAGAGGGGAATAATCACTTCCCTTGATCTGCTGGCAATGTTCCTACTAATGCAGCCCAATATGCCGTTAGCCTTCTTGGCAACAAGGGCACACTGCTGACTCATATCCAGCTTCTCATCCACTGTAATCCCCAGGTAATGGGCCATTAGGGAAAACAATAGGCCTTAGGAAAAGCTTATCTCCCCCCCCCCCCCCCCAGCCTTCCTGAGAATGCTTACTCTGACTCTGCAAGGGCATGTGACCAGACCACATGTCTCTGGACTCCATTTTGGCTGCCTGTATTTTTCCACAAGCTGGGCTGGGAACTGGTTTTGGAGCAAGGGGTTACATGCTAACGCTATATAAGGGAGTGACATCATCTGTTGTTCTTCACTCCCCCACAACTGAACACCTAAGAAAAGCTCCAAAAGAAAAGGACTTGGAACGGGGGCGGGGAGCCCAAGCTGCAAAGCAAGAGCAGCTTGTGCCTTGAGAATCTGCGAGCCAGTTTGTATAATCAGTCAGGGTGAGAGATTGTTAATTCAAATACTGTCCTTCTAGTATGTTAAGCTTAGTTTGCGTTTTTGTTTATTTACTAGATAATCCGCTTTGATCTGTTTGCTATCACTTATAGTCACTTAAAATCTATCTTCTGTAGTTAATAAACTTGGTGGGTTTTTTTTTGCTTTATCTAAAACCAGGATTCCTTTGACTGAAGAGCCTGGAGAAAATCTCAGTTTGGTTTAACACAAGCGTATTGTGCATCTCCTTCCCACATCGAGGGGAGGGCAAACTCTACGAGCTTACATTGTACAAATCCCTGTGCAGTGCAAGATGGTACAATTTTGGGTTTATACTCCAGAGGGGGGCTATGTGCCCGGGGAGCTGGGAAATTGGCTGGTGTCTGCTGGTTGCACTCAGGTAACCCAGTTTGGGGAGTGACGCTACCTGCTGTCGTGTGGGTAATAACGGGGCCTGGGTGAGGCTGGTTGTGTCTCCAACCAAGGAAGCAGTGTGAGCAGGGCCAGTCCAACTGAGTGGTTAGAGGAGCGCAGCGGTTTCTCACAGCTCCCAGACTGCACCCCAGGGGTGACAACCTGTCACACCCCCTCCTCTCAATTCTAGCTCCACAGCAGTGCCCAGTAGCCAGGACCAGCAATTGCAAGGCGAGTGCTGCTCAGCCCTGGGATGGAGCATGCTCGGTTGCTCTGTGGTGCTGGTGCAGGTGAGGTCTGGTCACAGGTAGCAGCTGTGAGGCTCTATGCTCACTGCAGATGGACGCTTCAGAGAGCTTAGCTGCGAAGTTCTCACGAGTCTGCACTCTGTGTGTGAAAGGGAGATTTTTTCAGAGGCTTCTGACTTGGCAAAAGTTGGGGCAATTTTCATGGGGTGGCAAAAGGCATCTCCCAGACCCCAGGGTGAGCCACCTCCTAAATTTCCAGCCCCTGCTCCAAAGCCTCAGGGTGCTAGAGCTTCTCAAAGAAAGGGTTACAAGGGTTAACATGGGCACCACAACATATTTTTCACAATCTCATTCTCAGAAACAGCTGAACCACTTTTTCCTGAAATGTTCCCCCAAAAATTCAGCCTGACACACCCAGCATGGGAAACTTCAACCCAAACCGCTAAAGCCTGGCAATGTTAGACACAACTGAAAACAGGGTCTTAGAATGGAAGTGTTGGGCAACCTTAACTGTGGGCTGCACTTCCTGCCCCAGCTATCATGGGTTTTTTAATGTCGCCTCCTCCTCGAGCACCCTGATCCCCCAAGGGTGGTACAGCCTCTTATTCCTCCTTCGACAGGGCATGGGGATCCTCCATAGGACCAATGGGCCTTTACACTCGGTGTCGCCACCTAGTGGCTGGGTCAGCCACTGGCTAGACAGCCCCTACAACCTCTGGCGTGTCACCCTTTATTGTTAGGGGAACCCGGGACCAGCAGATAATGAAGAGAAACCGGTTATTCCCAGAAAAGATGGGGCCTCCAGCTCGTCACCCAGCTTGTCCACTGAGCTCCTGGCTTGGCTCCCACAGGCTGCCTGCGTCTCTCCAGCACAGACTGAGCAGGCTGGCTGCATTGAGTGCCATAGTCTCTGTGCTGCTGTCTGCAGGACCTACTTCTCCCAAGCCCCCAGACTGGCAGGAGGAATAAATGCTCCATACAGCCATCCTTCTCCCCCCCTCCGCCCCAACGCACCTTCCTAATAGCGTCCCCCAGGGAGACAGATACATTCTCTCCCCAAGTACCTCTCATCTTTCCTGCTCTGCTGTGGAAACCCAGCAGGACCCATGTTAAATGGGCATCACTGTTACATTCATTTTAATGGAATAAATGTGCCCAGAGCCTCAAAGGTGTTAACACGAGCAGGGCCGGCTCCAGGCACCAGTGAAGGAAGCAGGTGCTTGGGGCAGCCAATACAAAGGGGCGGCACTCCATCCGCTATTGGGGCAGCACGTCCGGGAATTCGGCGGTGGGTCCCTCATTCCCTCTCTTCCTCTTTGAGCTGCCGCCGAAGTGCCGCCAAAGAGGAAGAGAGGGAGTGAAGGAAGAGTGGAGCGGCACGATTGAGCTGCCGCCGAAGTGCCGCTTTATTTTATTTTTTTTTCCACCGCTTGGGGTGGCAGAAAACCTGGAGCCGGCCTGAACACGAGCCTGTCACTGTACAATATCAAACAGTTAGTGTGGTTCGGGCTTTGGGATACAGAGCTCTTGGCCTGCTCAGCCCCATGGCAAACAAACCAGGACATGTTTTGTTAACACCTTTTATTAAGAATACCGAAAAAGAGGGAAAAACGTTAAAGCATCTGAAATGTAAAGTATTAAGCACGGTTTGATTTTAACAACGTCCCTGCTTCCCTTTCCCTTTAGCTGTAGAAAGTCTGTAGCTAGAAGAACCCTGTTGGATAGTCTCTAGGATGATATCTAAGATGGTAACAACTGTCAGTTTGGGGGGAGGGGGGAAGAAAGTGAGTTGAGCTGGGGTGGAGCTGGAGATGTTGCTGTTAAAGTGCCAGCCTGCTTCCTTTAAGACAAACACACACAAGGGGCGAGAACAGAACAGCACAGAGACAAACTGCAGCCTCTGTCTCTGGTGCTGACTCTCACTTGCAACCTCACTGCTGGAGAAACCCGCCGAGCACACGGTCCGATCAGCCGCTCCTGGCAAACCTGTACCAGCATCGGACGATTTAGGGCATTGCTTTTAGCTGCCTCTTTGGACAAAGGCTCCCAGCACAGATGCAAAATATGCAGTCATGGGCGGCTAAGCCAGACTCTTGTTAACCAGAAGGCAAAAGGTGAGGGGTAGGAAAGAGAAAGTATTTTCTTTTCAGCCTCCCAAAAGGGTGAAACAGCCCAGCCCCTCATTATTTAGGCCTGATTTCTGATGCACCCATTTTGGCTGATTGATTTCTGGCCGCACACTTCTCTTGTTTACCAGGCAAGATCTTAACACCGGCCTTGAGTTGAGTCATGTCAGGAGGCCGTTTGGTTTAGACTAATTCAGTCTGGCTCCCTTTGCTCCCAGAACACCAACACTGATGACAACCGGTTGTGACATGTTATGAACTTTCACTCACTTCTCACCGTTCAGCTCACTACGAGGGTACATTAGTAGCCCCAAACATTACGACATCACTCAAACAGGGATTTGCCCCACTGGGGACGCGGTCCCCCCACCCAGTCGTCCCTCACACACACACACGCACCCCAAGCAATGAACATGGTAAATAACTCGGCAATCAGCAGAGAGGGGAAGTACCCCTGGACAGAGAGAAAATGCCTCATAGACTCTGATGCCACCAGGGACCGGAGGGGAGGAAGTGCCTCCGAATGCCAAGGGAAACGCCTGGAGATCACGGCCGCCTCCCCCCCAGCTGCACAGAGCCGGTCAATGGAATTCCCCCGCCCTTAGGTGGAAGTCGGAGGACGAAGGCTGGGCAGGAGGGGAGACGGCGCAGGGAGACAGAGGGAGAAGGGCAGGGCTGTCCTCTGAAAGGAGGCAATTGGCCCTCAGATGCTCCCATTTGTCTCCCAGTCTGGGTGCAAAGTTAATAGCGAAGCAGCCAGTGAGTCTCGTTTTCCTGCCATTCCTCCCCCCCCCCCCAGTGTCCCTGGACTCTTGGGCCTGTTTATCTCTTTCCCCAGCCCCCAGCCCCGGTGAAGCAGTGCTAGCACCTGGGGCCCCGTTCCCCCTGCCCTGGCATCATGCCAGCATGGAGCGAGTCCGAACGCTGCCGCTCTGAGTCAGTAGCGTTTCCCACCCTCCAGTGACATCGCAGGGAGCAAAGCGCTCCGGGGCCTTGTCTACACACATCGAACCAGGGTGAGATCGTCGCCATAGGGCAACCGGAGATCCTCGCCACAGTGCTATTCCGGTGGAGTGCACTCACAGCGGGCACCTCACGGGGCTCACATGGCCGCACTCCACATTGCTAAAGCATGGTGCATTCTGGGTAGGTATCCCAGCATCCTCCACACCCCATCTGGCTCCCTGCCTTATGGGGTGTATTGACACCCCCTGGCATTGTAGGGAACTCTGGGAGTCTGGGATTTAATGCCAGGATTCCCTCACCTATCCCATAATTCACCTCGCAGCCAACCCAGAGAGAGGCCGTGCTGTTGTCCATTGTTAGGGGAGGACGCGCCATCCTGTCGTTGTCGGAAGGGCCTGGCAGGCAGGTGGGCTCAGCAGAGGGAGAGTCACACAAGGCTCACGGGGAGCATCAGGGTGAATGCAGACAGACACGGGAATAGACCAGGCCAGGGCTGGAGCTGCACAGGAGACCTGTCCTTGGAGGGGGCGGGATGAGGACGTAATGCTCATGGGGGCCGGGTAGCAAGTTGGGGCACTGGGTGGAATGGTCCCAGGCCTGGCTCACTCTCAAGAACTGCCCACAGCTGGGGAGTTCTCTCCTCTGATTGCCCAGGAGCGCAGGTTGGTGTTGGGATAGGGAGGCTCCAGTGTTCCCATCCACTCACGGGCAGGGGGACCATGACACACGGGGACTACGGGAACTGGCCACGTCCTCCCGGAGATGAGACCAGCCCAGCTCCCATGGCTCAAGGTAGCATGAAAAGTAGGAATGGAGGGAGCCCCCAGAATTCCCCCCCTTCCTGTCCACATTCCTTCTGCCCCCCAGCCGGAGCCGTCCCCGCAGGGAGGGGTGGAGAGGTGTCTCAGAGGATGGTGCAGAGGGACGGCTGCTGGACCGCCATGGCTTGGTTACTGGTGTACGCTGGCCCAGGCTGAGGTGCTGAGTCTGGATGTTCTTGCGCTCCGGTGTGGATCTCAAAGCCCCTGCTCCCTTTGAGGGTTTGCTCAGGCTGGAACAGGAGCACACAGATATTGGGGATCAGTAAAGAGCCAGCGACTGCCCCCCATTGGCGCCAGGTCTCAGGGGCCAGCATGGAGACCCTTTGGGAGACCGTCCTGCGTTAATAACTCCTGTTGTCTGGGGATAACGGAGGGCAGATGGCAGCCCGGCCTGGCTGACCTCAGGAGAGAGAGGCTGTCTCCCTGCAGGGTGCCCAGAGCCCTGGGTCTGGGTGTGGGGCAGAGCAGAAAGGCTCCCACCCAACCTCCCCTGGCGAGATGGCGCTGTCACCCTGATGGGTGCTCCCCCAGCCCAGCGACTGCCTGTCTGCAGGGAACGCGGTCAGGGAGTGACTGCCTGGCAAAGCCAGTGCCACTGAGCAGACAGGGCCTCGGGAGGGCACCAGCTGGGCGGAGAAGGGGAAGCACAGGGCCAGGGGGAATGGATCTCCCCACGCTGCAGGGGTCGGGGCATCCCCAGGCTGGGCCTGTGCTGTACAGGGGTGCAGAGGGGGCCTGGTCTGTGAGCTCCTCGGACACAATCAGAGACATCGTGGTGATGCCGTGCTCACCGGCACGTCCCAGGGCTGCACAGGAACGCCGTAGAGGTCCATGCAGCATTGCTGGGCACAGCAGTGCTCAGCCTCCAGTGCCAACAGATCCCAGCGGCTCCCCTCCCCGACGATCCCCGTCGGATCTGCCGGGTCCAGGATGATGGGTCTGAAATGGAGCGAGACACGAAGAGTGGCGGTGCTGGCTGGGCTGAGGAGGGGACGCGGCAGCGCAGCCGGGCACATGCTGCCCCCTTGCCCACAGGCTCCGTCCTGCTAGGCGCTGTTGGCTGTCGGTCACACGTCTCTCGGCAGGGAGGGGCTTGGCTGCAGCTCGCCCCAGGCTCTCCCCACCCGTCCCATCCCGGGATCCCGAGTGCGAGCCCTCTGCACCGCCCCTTCCCTCCCACAGGGCCTCACCCTCCTGCTCCCCCAGCCCAGCGGCGTTCGCCCTCCTCATCCCCAGCAGCCGCGCTGCCCACTCTGCAGGGATGGGATTTCAGCCCCGCTGCAGCCAGCCTCACTGCCACCCTCCCGCCACTTCAGCCCCACCCAGCAGCTCTGATTGGCTGCCTTCCCCACTGCCCCGCCTCCTGGGGGGCATCCGACACGATTCTCACAGGACGGGAGGGGGGAGCCCAGCAGCTCAGGGACGCTCCATCCCCTCCTCCCCTTCCTCCGGTGAGCAATGGGGACAGGACGGTTTCTCTGCTGCCCCCCACCCCCCGCAGCACCCGCCTGGGCAGGGGTAGAGGGGGGTGAAAAGCCCCTAAAGCCCCCCACAGCCTGGAAGGGGGTAGGGGATCCCACTGCAGCTCCCCGCCTGGCCTGGGAGAGGCTGGTGAAGAGCTCCAGGAGGAGCAGAGGGGAGGCAGGCAAGGGCAGAACGCATGTGGGGGTGGGGGGACAGGATTGATTTGGAGGTTGGGGGCTCAATTGCAGGCAGATGTGGGGTGAGAGCTGCAGCAGGGGCCAGACTCACCTGACCCAATCCATCTGGGACCCTGTAGTGAGGCGGTGGGGGTCCCCGCCGCCCCAGAGAGAGACGAGCCCCTCCCGACACCACAGTGGGCGGAGCCAGGGAGCTCAGAGCCCGCCCCCCAGAGGGTCAGGCGTGGCGCGGGAAGTATAAAGGCCCGACCCCAGAGCTTACTGCGAGGGCAGGTGCTGGGGAGACCAGACGCCTCTGGCCTAGCTCCCGGTTGGGAAGCCCCGGTGACCTGCGGTGGATCCAAGGGCTGACCGGGCCTGCCCCGCACCAGTGATCCCGAGGAACCCCTGGTGCTGGACCCCCCTGAGGACACCACCCCGACCCAGATACCTCTAGAGGGGGAGATAGGAAGTAGCCCAGGGGCAGCTGAGCCAGGGCCTGGGCCCACTGTGTATATCTTGCCTGAGCACCTGACTCACCCTAGCCCTGCTGCCCTAGGGCCTGGGCTGACGACTAGCTGTGTCGTTTCTGCCCTCACAAAGGCCGCGGAGGAAGACTCCTGCGGCCGGACTAATTCCCTGCTAGACCTCGTCCCGAACGTAGTGAGGCGGTGGGGGTCCCCGCTGCCCCAGAGAGAGGCAAGCCCCGGCTAACCTCTCCACAGACCCACACGGGGACGGGGGCGGGCCGAGGGCGACACTCAGAAGACAGATTGAAAATCACAGAAGCGTCTTTTTTTTTTTTTTAATCATGAAATTTTGGGATCTGACTCAGGAGTTTTGAGATTGGCCGTGCTGGGATCGGATGAGCCCCAGGTAAAAGGTAAAAGCCAGGCTGAATTGCTGGGTGGGGAGGGAGGGCAGCTGCAGGACTGGGGATTGGGGGGGTTACAGCATGAATTGCCTGGAAGGTTTTGCTCTGGGGAGGAGCTGCGAGCTCCCCGCACCATTAGGCAGCGCCGGGTACAAATCTGTGTCATTTGGTCACGGGAGGGTCTGGTCGCGAGAGCTCCTGTAGCCGAGCCCGTCGTGGGTGGCTCGCTGAGCACGGATGGCGCTGCCGGCGCTGGCTGTGGCGGTATCAAAATGAGGAAACAAACACCCCCCATCTCCTGATTTGGGGGCCAATCCCCAGATTTTTGACCTTCTGGGCTCAGCCGTGCTGCAGTCGCCCCTCCCCCTGTAGCCTGGGCCCAGCCCAGCCTTTCTTGGCAGGGTGGGGAGCCGAGATGCAGGTGCCCCAGGACCAGTCCCAGTGTCAGCTCCTCCCTGTGCCTGGGACCGCACGGCTCGCCTGTGGCACATACCCCAGCTGGAGCCAGCAGCCTAGAGTGCATCTCCCACCCTGCTCCTGCCTGGCCTGAGCCCTGAGCACGCTAGTCACGTCCACACACTGTGCTGGTGGTTTCATGGTCCCACCGGCTGCTCCCAGCGCAGACCTGGACAGGACCGCCCCTGGGGCCCGGAGCAGGAGCGGGGCGGGTGGGAGCACAGAGACGGGTGGCGATAGCCATGGGGCAGGATGTGGAGGGAAAACATCGGCCTGGGAGGGAAACTGACCTGGCTTTCTGGAGCTGATGGTGCAGGAACCCTGCCAGGACCTCGTCCGCAAAGTTGTAGTTGATGGTCCAATAGACACAGAGCTGCTCGTACTGCCGGATCAGCTCCAGCACCGTCCGGAAGCCCTCGGCCATGTCGAAGGCTCGATCCCTGCTGCCCTGCTCCCAGGCATAGACAGACAGGAGCTCCAACGCGTACTGGGGGGGCAGGGACTCCCCCTTTCCCAGGTACTCTTTGTATGGACGGACATGCTGGCATGGACAAGAGGAACAGAGATGAGCCTTGATTCAGTGCCCAGTTCGTGCCCCAAAATCCACACAGCAAAGGGCACCGGGGCTGGGGCAGGGGGAGCTCCCTGCAGCTGGGCCCTGTCAGTGCCAGCTGGGGCTCGGGCACAGTGAGCTTCCTCACCACAGTGCCGTCAGCGCCAGCTCCGTCCGGGCACCATTCACCCATCTCAGACTCTGAAGGAAAAGCATTTAGTGAAGGGGCTTTGCTGTGCCAGTCAGGGCGAGTGGAAGGCGCTGGAAGGGGAAAGCGCCACCCCCACCCCCACCCCCACCTCCGCCCCAGGGGCTCTGGGAAGCCTGGCCTGGGTGCTGTACCTGCTTGTACCAGTGTTTCACCAGGCGGATCAGGCTTTTCACTTTGGTGCGACGATCCACCACGAAATCCCGCTGCAGCTCAGTGAAGCAGGTGGAGAACTCGCCCGCCCGGGAGCAGCTCTGGATCAGCTCCTCGTACACCTGGGACGGAGGCTTGGCACCCGAGGCTGGCAGGGAACAAACACACAGGTGCATGCCAGGCTGGGCTCCATCTCTGTTTAACCTCAGCGTGGCACCTGCAGTGCCAACCTGGACCCTGGTAACGCAGGGGGACCACACCTGGGGCTATTTGGCAGAAGGACCAGGGTGCGGGGGCAGAGGCCTGGTAGGCAGGCTGGGAGCAGAGGATGATTCCCATTGGTCTGCCTCTATCTCTCATGCCACCCGGTGCAGCACGAGTGCCCGTCCAACCACTGCAGGAGTTTGCGTGACACCTGAGCTGCTGGGAGCGGGCACAGCGCCTGGGGGAAGGCATCTGCATTCATTTCAGGGCAGGGGTGTGTGCAGGGGGGCAAGCAGGGGCACGCCCCCCCTCAATCAGCGGGGTTATAGAACTCTTCCGGGGCAGGGAGAGCGAGCTCCACCGGGGGATGGGGGTGCCAGCTCTACCGGCCGCAGTGGGGAGAAGCCAGCTCCTCCGGCCCAAGGGGATGCAGGGGTGTGGGGTGGAGTGCCAGCTCCTCTGGCCATGGGAGGCACAGAAAGTGCCCCTCCAAAAGCGGCCAAATGGTTATTCCCCTGCACACCCGTTTCCGGGCGTTGTACCATTGCAAGGAGTGGAGTAGCACAGCTCTAGGGATCTGTGGAGAGACTGTGACACCAGGGACCCAGCAAACGCGGCTCTCCAGGGCTCAGGGCCCAGACTCTCCCCCCAAGGAGAATCCCTGGCCTTTGGAGACGGTCAGAGAGCAGGCAGCCGTCAGAGCCCCATGTCCCTGGCAGAGTAGGGGCAGCAGGACGTACACAGGGCGTTGTAGGCTGGCAGCACGTCGAACTCTATGGATTCATTGAGCGTCTTGGAACTCATCATGAAGCTCAGCACACGGGGGTTCGGCCACCGGGACTGCTCAATGAACACCTCAAAGTGCTTCTGCTGCTGGCACTTCTCCAGCATCCTCTCGATCTCCTTGATGATCCCGGCCCGGTTCGTCTCCTGATCGCCGTACCCTTTGAAGCAGCTGAGGAACACCACAAGGTCGGCATCGGAACCGCCTTTCAGGGACGTGCCTTTGCCCAAGGAGCCACCCTGCCGGGAGAGGGGAGTTAGTCCCACGTCACCTGCTGGGCCTGCCTCCCCTCCCCCTCCTGCAGAGCCCACTGATCAGCTAGTCTGAGCCCTGCAGAACACAGCCCCAGACCTCCACCCGGGGACCTCCACCCGGGGACTCCTGCATCCAGCCCATCACGTCTGGCTGAGCTACGCAGACCTGTTAGAAACACCCAGTCTTGACTGAAAGACTTCAAGTGACGGAGAAGCCACCATGTCCTAGGTTAAGCTGTCCCTTTGGTTAATGACACCTGCGCCCCCTCCCCCATTAATAAATGGTATCTTCTTTCTAGTCCAAATTTATCCAGCTGCAGCTTCCAGCCACTGGATCTGGTTCTGCCTTTTTCTGCTAGATTAAAGAGCCGTCTGCTATAAGAAATCTCTTCCCAAGGAGGTACATGTAGCCCATGATCATGTCACCTCCTACCCATCTCTTAGCTAAGCTAAAGAAAGGGCGCGTCTTAGGCCAAACAGGGTAAAGGCAGGTTTTCCACACCTCAGATCATTCCTTGGCTCTTCTCTGAACCCTTTCCAGTTTTTTCAGCATCCATTTTAAAGTGTGAGCAGGATCCAGGAATGGTCTCGTCAATGCTGTACCCAAAGTGAAAATACCACCTCCCTGTTCCGACTGCATCCACAGCTGTATTTCTGCAAATGACCAAGGATCACAGAAGCTTTGCACTGGGAGCTGATGTTTAGCTGCCTTCCCCCATGACTCCTAAGTACTGTTCAGTCACTAATGGCCAGGATCCAGCTCCCCGCTCTGAACATATGACCTGCTCTCTTCGTTCCTAGGGGTATGACCTTGCATGTCGCTGTAATAATGTTGTTCCAATGAGCCCAACTTACCAAGGGATCCAGATCGCTCTGTGTAACTGACCTGTCCCCATCACTATTTACCACGGCACCAATCTTTGCGTCATATGCAAATCTTACCGGCAGTGATTTTATATTTACTTCCAGATCACTGATAAAGATATGGAGCAGCATTGAGTCGAGAGCAGATCCCTGCGGGAGCCCACTAAAAACACACCATTGGATGACAACTCCCTGTTTACACTTGCTTTGGCACACCTATCAGTAGGAGAGCTCTGAACGGATTCGATATGGGTTACAGTGATTTTGCACAGTGCTGATTTTTTACTCCCAGTGTCACATGGGACCAAGGCAAATGCCTGCCAGGAGTCGAAGTACGTTATCGTTATGTCCACACCTCTCCCAGGTGAGCACCCTAAGTGCTGGGCCAGAGCCACAGAGGGGAACTACGCCCAGCATTGCAAAGCCTAACTTCAGATGCTTCGCCACTCAGTGGAATCCATAGCCCAGAGTCAGGCACCCAGCCAGGGGAGAGCCAGGCACCTGAGAATGGGTCCCACTCAAAACACAGCTGGAGGAGGAGGAGCACTCCCCCAGAGTGGGAGAGCCTGTTTCAAATCCCCACTCTGCTTAATTCAGGGCAGGGCCTTGCACCTAGGGCTCCCACTGGGAGCCCAAATCACTGGCTATAGGGTATTCTGGGGTGAGACTCTCACAATCCCTCCTGGGAATGTAGGTACCTACAGGATTAGGCAGTAGCTCAGCAGCAGTTTTGAGGATCTAAATTTTGTATTTAGGTGCCTAAAGCAGCAGTTAGATGCCTAAATCCCTTTGTGGATCTAGCCATGATTTGTTTCACAAGATCCGTTGGCCATAAAATCATGTTTACTGGCATTATGTATTCTGCCATTTCTTAATTCCTTACTGATTGTGTTCCATACCAATCTTTCCCTGATTTTGTCTGGGACTGATGTCAGGCATCATGACTGACAGCTTTACCGTCCTTATCTAGTATTGGACCTATGACATATGCTAGGATTTGATTTGTTTCTGAAATATTTAAAGAATTCCTTCTCATTGTCCTTAACCCTATTGGCCATAGAGTTTTCATTGATACCTTTAGCTTCCCTTATCAATTGTCTGCAATTCCTAACTACAAGTTTGTACTCATTGCTATTTTATATATAATATAATATATAATAATTATATATATAATTGCTCCTTTCACCTTCCCTCTCAACCATGATGGTTTTTTAATCAAAGAAGGCTTTGTACATAATTGCAGATCCCTTGGGCATGTAATAAAGCATCCATAAACAGCTCCTAATTATCATTCATATTTTTATGTTTAAGTTTTTCCTCCTATTAAAATTTGCTCAGGACTGTTTTCAGCTCTAGGAAACCGGCCCTCTTAAAGCACCAAGTCTATATACTGGTTGGGACTATCTTTTGTTTGCACAGAGCAAATTAAATTTGATCATGATCACTTGCACCTAGGTAACCATCAGGTTTTAGTTCAGTCATAATTAATCTTTATTCTTCAGAATGAAGTGTAATATAGAATTCCCCTGAGCTGACTGTGATGCTTTTTGCATTAGAAAGTTCTCAGCTATAATGATTAGAAACTCCAAGGATGTTTTTCCCATGGTAGCATGAGCCCTGCAGCATGTGCCCCCCCCCCCCCCGATCAAAACCCCCCATGATAAAGCAACTCTTTCTACACATTCTAGATAGCTGTTCAAGGAGCTGCTCACCCTGTGTCTTCATCTGATTTTGGCAGAATGCACAGTACCTGCCTGGGGATTGATCAATTAGAACACAGATCTCTATGCATCCCAGGTCCTGTTCCTCTGGACTGTCACTAGCGCTAAAGCAGGTAACGGTATCTATGATGCAGATGCCACCCTACCCCCTTCTGTGCTTCCTCATCACCCCCTTCCCCATCTTCTCCCCAGAGATTCTGGCCACAGAACCCCCCTTCACTGCTCCTTGCTCCAGTCCCCAGCGAGGTCCCCACCAGCTCTCTCCCACCTGGGCAAGCCTGGCTGCTGGTCCCTCCCTCTCCCCCCACCCTGTGCTCTTGGCAGGGGAAGTGCATGTTGTGGGCTGCCAGGTGAGGGCCTGCCCTTCCCTTCAGCACGGCCATACTGCTCTCAGCAGCTGGAGGGGCCGTCCTGGTGCTCAGCCTGGCCCGGACGCTGCCCGCTCCTTGCCATGTAACCACATAACACTCTGCTCCTGGCTGCGATCCCTCCTGCGAGCCCCAGCAGTCCCTCTGCAGGCACCCAGATCCTCAGCATCCCTGGTGGGGTCAGTGCCACTCAGCAGAGCACCCACGGGGTCTCAGGAGCGCCCTGCCCAGACGCACCCTGGCCCATTCTCCACCTTGACTTTAGCATCGTTCCCTGCCCCTGGGGCCCCAAAGGCCAGTCCCTGAGCCCCACGTCCTGGTGTTACACCCGGGGCCCTGGCCTCACTCTGGGGTGTCCCGAAGGAAAGGGCCGAGCCATCGGGTCGCCTGGTGGCTGGGTGGCTTGTCCCTCTCCTGCGTCCCAGACGTGCACACAGAACAGCAGGGATCCTTGAGCCTTGCCACTCGGGACAGGTCACCCCTGCCTGGCATTGCCCTGCATCCTGTGCGAAGCAGCCGCCCGATGCACACACACACCCCCAGTCGTCGTGCCAGGAGCAGCTGGGACAGGCCCCACCACTCACCTTCACAACCTTCAGCACCTTGACGCGGGGCGGGGGGCGGTCGGCGAAGCAGTTTGTTTTCAGGAACTCACAGATCGCGTCGATGGCTTGCCCAGCCTGGCACAGGAACGTGCTGTCGGGCTGCAGAGTGTCGAAAATGAACTTATCCAGCTTCCGAGCAGGTGTCTGGTAAAGATCCAGAGCCATTGGAGCCAGCCTATCCCGGGCCCACACTGCGTTAGAGCCCCTTGGGGGAGCCTGGGCTGCGGCCGATGTCTACAGCAGGAGCAGTGGGGAGGGCAGTGTTAGCGTGGCCCTGGCTGCAGGGCGTTTGCAGGGCCCTGTCGCTGCACGGCAGCTCCAGCTGGCTCTTTCCCCTGGCACGCCCTGCTTCTGTTTCCCTGCCTCCCCGGTCGCTTTCGTTTCCCGCTGCGGCTCAGTGCAGACTGGCTGCCGAGAGCTGCTCTCAGGAGGCAGATAACGTAAGGCAACATGGACTTCAACGTGCCTGGGGGAGACGCCCCATCGCTTAGTGAACCTTGCCAAGCCAAGCCCTGTAAACAGGGCCGGCTCCAGGCACCAGCCCAGCAAGCAGGTGCTTGGGGCGGCCAACGGAGAGGGGCAGCACTCTAGCTGTTTTTGGGGCGGCAAGTCTGGGTCTTCGGGGGCGGGTCCCTTGGTCCCGCTGGGAGCGAAGGACCAGCCGCCGAATTGCCGCCGAAGACTGAAGCGGCGGCTGTAGAGCTGATCGCGATCGCGGTTTTTTTTTTTTTTTGCTGCCTGGGGCGGCAAAAACCCTGGAGCCGGCCCTGCCTGTAAATGACCCTTTCCCCCAGTGCCTGGTCCCTGATCACACAGGGCACCGTCTGGATCGTCCGTGGTGGGCCTGATCCTGTCCTCACTCAGCTAAAACTCCAGCAGGTCCATCCCCGCCCCATTGAAGCCAACGGGCGCCCTGTGTTTGACAGCAGTGGAGCCAGGGTGCGACCCCCAGGGCGAGGGCAGGAGTCCGAGGCCTTTGCCATCGCAGAGCGTTAGAAGAGCCTGGAGTCACGTCATTTCATTTTGAAGCCTTTTCCAGATCATCTCCAGGGGCTCGGTTCTGTGAGCTGCAGGCAGCTGCTGGGGAGTCCTGGGCAATGGGCGAGGGAGGCTGAGTGGGGGGCAGGAGCAGCCCGAGGAGGAGCATGGCAGAGCCACGGTGGCTGGAGCCCAGCAGCATGTTCAGCTGTGCAAGAAAACACCCTCCTGTTCTGGCTGGTCAAAGCCACGTTCCCACCAAGCAGCCAGGGGGAGGTGTCACAGCCCTGGGGAAACAGCTGGGCGCTGGGACCAGGTGCTGACACCGTACAGCCGGCCAGCCCCAGAGACACCCCTGCCCCACTGACTGTCACTGCACCCCAGCCCCAGAGACACCCCCACTAACTGTCACTGCATCCCAGGCCCTGTTCTCCCAAACTCCCAGGCTGTATTTTATTTTATTAAATTGTATGAAGCCTTTTGCCTCATTTACCAACAAAGGCCGGCAGTAGCACCGAAGTCCTATCGTGGCTACACATCTAACGTACTGAACTTGCCAAGTGTCTGCACCAAGGGCATGAGGACGGGTCCCAGCCGGGATGACGCTGGACCCCCAGGTTTTTCAGACCACCTCACGCCCTGCAAACTGGCCATGGTGACTGTACCCCAGTGAATGCCTCACCCATGTGTTCCGGGCTCTGCAGGGTGATGCCCTCTGCCAGTGGAGCCCAATTCAGCTGGATGGGCAACAGCGCCAGCTCACGGTGGGTCAGGAGTCTTTTCCTTCCAAACTTGAAAGTGCCAAGTTCCCCACAATCCCCCTGAGGGGCCTCGTGAAGCCCTTCCAATAGCTAGTGTGGAGAGTAAACCAAAGGCTTTCTCCAGCCTGGACCGAGGCTGGGCCCAGGGCCGGCTGTAGGGACCCAGGGCCCGCTGTAGGGACCCAGGGCCGGCTGTAGGGACCCAGGGCCGGCTGTATGGCCCTCTGCGCCACAGCACTGGGCAGTTCTTGGGAATCAGCCCACCCCTGGCATGTGAAAACCGCCGGCATCTGTTTTGCAGCCCACCTCCAGGGATGGATGGACATCCTGGCTCGCCTCCTGCTCGGGTCTGTGATTGTCACCCCCTGCTGTCAGAGCAGGGTGCTACAGATGCTCCCTGCCTCTGTGTACAAGCAGTGGCAGTCTGCCCAGAGCAGGGCAAGTCGTGCCATAAACTCGGCCTCAGTCTTTCAGTGATTAAAGAAGAACCTCCGAATTTGACTGTTTGCTCCTTTAAACATAAAAGGCAAGTGTCAGGCGCAGGGCCTGAGCAAGCACCTCTTCCCACTCTCCCCCAATCTTCCCCTTCCCTGGTGGTTCCTGACTACCTATCTCCTCCTAGCCCGTCTCACTCCAGGAGGGCCAAGACTTGTTGGCGGGGCAGAGGTCTGGCGCATCCCATCACAGCGATATACTGCGTGTCCCCCAGGTGTTGTCCCACAGCCTTTACATGAACCAGACACACAGGCCGGGCTGTGGGGTGCAGTGCAGGGCGGAGGTGCCTGTGAATGGCCAGGCGGGACTGTAGCCCCCAGAGCTCAGGGGAGTGCTCCCCAGAGGGCACCGCCTGGACCCACCCCCATCCATGCCACCCGTGGAGCTGGCCAGCAGTGTGGTGGAGCAAGCTGCATCCCCATGCACTGTGAGCTTGGCCCCACAGGATGCAATGAGGTCAGGGTGTGCTAGTTAACCCCCATCTTTTCCCTAGTGTAGACGCAGGGTCAGGGCCGGCTCCAGGCACCAGCGTTCCAAGCAGGTGCTTGGGGCGGCAATCTGCAAGGGGCGGCAGTCCGTGTGTTTTTGCCGCCCCAAGCAGCGCGCCGAATTGCCGCCGCGGACGGCGGGGGCAGTCCATGTGCCGTTAGGGCGGCACGCGCATTTCCGCGGCGGCAGCAATTCGGTGGCAGCTTCTATGTTCAGCTGCCCGCGGCCGCAATTCAGCAGCTTCTGTCTTTGGGCTGAAGACAGAAGCTGCCGCCAAATTGCCGCTGCCGCAGAAACGTGCGTGCCACCCTAACGGCACATGGACTGCGCCCGCCGTCCGCAGCGGCAATTGGGCGCGCTGCTTGGGGCAGAAAAAACAGTAGAGCCGGCCCTGCGCAGGGTGACACCTCCCACCTGGATTTAGCAGGCCAAGGGTGAGCTCTGTCGCAGCTGTATGTTTCAGGGGCAGGGCGCTGGGGAAGCCAGTCCCTTGGTGTGACGAAGTGAGAATGTCTTGTTGTGTTCTTTGAATACTGAGGGGGAAGGTTGCAGGGGAGCTGGGCTGGGACTGCCTGCATTGGGGAAGGAAGGATACCTGAGCATGTAACATGAGAACCCAGGAGGGGGGTTGGAGGCCAGGTAACACCTTTGACTGGGAATCTGGACAAAGGACAAAGGCTGGGAGAGGAGCCGGGGGGAAGGGAGACAGGAGACGCCTGGAAGGAGTTTTTCAGTTTTGGAAGCTGGCTGGAGATGGAGAGGGGAGCCCTAACGGGGCTTGGGCTTCCCGGTGTGGCCATGGCCTCCCTGGGGCCCCCAGATGGACCTAACTAAAGGGGATCCTGTTGTCTGTACCGGCAAGACCTGTTTTGGACTGTGTTCCTGTCGTTTCAATAAACCTTCTGTTTTACTGGCTGGCTGAGAGTCATGGTGAATCGCAGGAAGCCGGGGGTACAGGGCCCGGACTCCCTCACGCTCCGTGACACTTGGCCCTGCCTTTCCTCTTTTGCAGAGGTTTAGGTTTCGCTCAAAGGGGGCAGAGCAAAGGGTGGGGGTGGGGGAGGCACATCCTGGCTTTCTAACCTTTACATCCTGGTTTGTCACATGTATTTCCTGCAGGGCCGGCGCAACCCATTAGGCAACCTAGGCGGTCGCCTAGGGCACTGCTATTTTGGGGGCGCCGGCGCCCCGTCCGTCCGTTCAATTTCGGGGGCGGGACCTTCCGCCGCCGCTGTTGGGGGCGGCATTTCGGGGGCGGGACCTTCCGCCGCCGCTGTTGGGGGCGGCATTTCGGGGGCGGGACCTTCCGCCGCCTAGGGCGCCGGAAGAGCTGGCGCCGCTACTGATTTCCTGCTTCCCAGGGGTGCCCGGCTTGGCTGCCAGCCCCGTGTTGTGGAGGGTGCGGGGCACTGCCGTGCAGCCCCAGTCCCCCTCGAACAAGGCTTGGTGCCAGGGCATTTAGGTTACAGGGACCCTCTTGGGGAGATGCAGCTCACCCAGGCCTTGGCACCATCTCTTCTTCTGTTTAAATGGCCCTCTTTGAGCCCTCCATTCCCGGGCCTGCCTGAAGAGCTGGGTGCGCAACGGAGCCTGGCTCTGGGCTGACCCCCAGCCCCATGGCACTGGGCTGACCCCCAGCCCCATGGCACTGGGCTGACCCCCAGCCCCATGGCACTCAGACGGCATGAGCTGGAAAAGATGCACCTGGGCCCCAGGTGGAGGGGGGCTCTCACTGCCTTGGGGAGCTGAAATCCAGGGAGCCTGTGGCTGCTGACGCCCTGACTCCCAGGCTGATCAATCTGCAAGCGCCCGGGGAGTTGAGCTGCCCTGCTAGGGCTAACTAATAGCAGTCTCCCTGGCAGCTCCTCGCCGGGCCTTCATCTCCAGGGAACAGGGCAGCAGTTGTTTTGCTGATGCTCCCCGGCTGGCTCTGTTTTCTTGATGCAGGGAGAGCAGCCTCCGCAGAGCGAGTCGCTGGCTGCCCTTCGAACGTGGCTTGTGCCAGGTGCTGCTGTCCCGGTGGCCGGGGACTAGTTCCCATTTCATTCACAGCCCCATCTGAGCCCCCATTGGACCTGCAACCCGACCCCCAGCTTCATTAGGATCAAGCTGCAAATTGCGCTGCCACCTCCCAGCTGGGCATCGCTGTAGGCCACAAGATGCAGCAGGCCGGGCGCAGTCTGGGGGCCCAGCAGGAGACCTGGCTTCCACCCCTCGCCCTGACACTGCCTTGCTGTGCGAGCCCCACTGCTCTGTGCCTCAGTTGTCAAACCAGGTCACCGACTCCTAACCCCTGTGGGGCTGGGGGCGAAAGCTGCTGCAGCCCAGAGCTGAGTTAATGGCAGTGAGGCAGCTGACCAGTGGAGCGCCACATCCTGAGGCTGAGGAGGCTGCTGTCACCTTGCCTAACAGCTGGGCAGCCTTGTGCTTTTCGATTCCAAGGTCACAGGTTCAAGCCCCACCGCCCGCAACCCCTGCTGCCGCTGCCCAA
Organism: Platysternon megacephalum; assembly: GCA_003942145.1. NCBI lineage: Eukaryota > Metazoa > Chordata > Testudines > Platysternidae > Platysternon > Platysternon megacephalum. The sequence continues at coordinate 87,579 of QXTE01000484.1, forward strand.
ATCATAACGCTGCCCACGTCCATCGGAGGCTCCCAGTGTGCTTTACCCTCACAGGCGTTCCTGTGGCACTTCTCGCTGCCCTCTCAAACGTTACCAGCGACGAACAGCTCCCACTGCAGGCGAAGCCTCAAGCCAGCCCTGCCAGGCGGGCGTCAGCACCCAGACCGGGGGCCCAAGCGGCCTCGTCTCAGGTCACCCGAGGCCGGTAGCAGAGCTAAGAGTGCCCAGGCGGATTACGGTTGCCAGGTGTCCAGTTTTCAGCCGGACGCCCAGTCAAAAAGGGACCTGGCGGCTCCAGGCAGCACCGCTGACCAGGCCATTAAACATCTGGTCAGCGGGGCCCTGGGGCTAAGGCAGGCTCCCTGCCTGCCCTAGCTCCACACGGCTACCAGAAGCAGCTGCCAGGTCCCTGCAGCCCCTAGATGCCTGGGCAGCCAGGGAGGCTCCATGCGCTGCCCCCGCACTGAGGGCCGGCTCCGCAGCTCCCATTGGCTGGGAACTGCAACCAGGGCAGTCTGTGCGTGAGAGGGCAGCGCATGGGGCCTCCCTGGTCGCCCATGCGTCTTGGGGCTGCAGGGACCTGGCGGCCACTTCCCGGGAGCCGTGGTAAGTGCCTCCGGGACCCCGTACCTCAAACCCTCTCCCGCCCCCCAATCCCCTGCCCCACCCCAGAGCCCGCCCCCCCAACCGGAGCCCTCACACCCCCCCATACACACCACAACCCCCTGCCCCAGCCCCTCCCATACCCAAACTCCCTCCTGGAGCCCACACCCCACCAACACCCTGCCCCAGCTCCCTCATGCACCCCAATCCCCTCATCCCCGGACCTACCCCAGAGCCCACACCCCCAGCCGGAGAACAACCCCCCCCACCCCAACCCCCTGTCCCAGCCCGGCGTCTCCTCCCATACCCAAACTCTCTCCCGGAGCCCACACCCCACCAACACCCCAACACCCTGCCCCAGCCCCCTCACACACCCCAATCTCCTCATCCCTGGCCCCACCTGAGTCCATGCCCCCAGCCCGAGCCCGCACCCCCAGACCAGAACCTATACCCCCCCTGCACCCCAGCCCGGAGCCCTCTCCCGCACCCCAAACCCTTCATTCCCGGCCCCACCCCAGAGCCCGCACTCCCAGCCAGAGCCCTCACACCCCTCCTGCCCCAGCCCAGTGAAAATGAGTGAGGGTGGGGGAGCGTGAGTAACTGAGGGAGGGGCATGGAGTGAATGGAGGCGGGGTGTCGGAGAAGGGGCGGGGTTGGGGTGTTTGGTTTTGTGCCATTAGAAAGTTGGCAACCCTATCAAACAGGGACCCTGGCGGCTCTGGTCGGCACCGCTGACCAGGCCATTAAAAGTCTGGTCTGCGGACAAATACGCTTGCCGATTGCAGGCAAAACAGAGGAATTACCCCCATACTGTCCTGTGTTTTTGTTCTATAGGCAGGCCAGGTGTCACGGAGTCCCCGGGCGATGCTCTGGAACTGCTCCCCACAAAGCCAGTCAGGACTTTGGGGAGCCTCCTCTCCCTCGGAGCAGACTGTCTTCAGGGCAAGAAGCTCACACGGCTTCACCTCCTGGGTCTTTCCTGGGAGCATTCAGCATATGCCCCTCCGTGCGCTTCCCACAGCGAGTCTGCCCAGGCAGGGTCCTGGGGAAGCCAGAGGTCCTGCCTACACCCCCACTTCGCAGTCAGACGTGACTCTCAGCCAGCCAGTAAAACAGAGGTTTATTAGAAGCACACGGTCTAAAACAGAGCTTGTCGGTCCAGCGAACGGGACCCCTCCGCCGGGTCCATACTGGGGCCCAGCGAGGCAGACACCCCCGTCTGCCCTCACTCCTAGTCTCCAGCCAGCCCAAACTGACACCCCCTCTAGCCCCTCCTCCTCTGGGCTTTCTCTCTCTCCTGGGCCAGGAGGTCACCTGATCTCTTTGTTCCCCTTTAGCTATTCCCTTGCAGGGGGGAAGGGCCCTGGCCATTTGTTGCCAGGGAGACAGAGTGTCCGTGATTTATGCACACTGGCCTTCATCCCCCCCACCTAGAGACATAAGAAATGCATAGGGGAAACTGAGGCACCCACACAGTATTCAGAGGAAACATTAAGAACAGTCCCACTTCGTCACACCAGGTTTCAATGGCTTCCACCTTTTAAGGGTTTAGGGTGAATTATCCCACTGTTCAGTTATTACATTCATGAAGTGATGTACCTCAGTTTTCCTTCTTATACAGCAGACCAGGTTTGTAATGTTTTTTCTGCTGTGCTAAGCTTTAAGTTTATTCACAAGTAGTAGCTGAGAAGCATCATTACCATATGACCTTAAAGGTTTTTTCCAAAAATCATACACACTATACATTGTTACGGGGTACTTATTAACCTTACATTTATCCCAATATTAACAATAACATTAGCATCAAATCTATTAAAGGTATCTTGTTATACCATGAATTATATCCTTGGGGTTTTGGTGAATTAAAAGGTAGGGGTGTCATGCATATAAGCAGACCCCTTTTGTACCTGTCTTCAGATTTTAGCACTGTGCATACACACAAAAAAGTATTTTTTTTTCTACTTAGGATTAACCTGTCCCTCTTATTCTTAGGGTTGACCTTTTTTCCACCTTCCTCTGGAGGGTCATAATTTGAGCCTTTTGGTTTCAGGTAGTTTGTTTGCTGACCAAGTATGTTCGTTATCTACAGCTCCTTTGTGCTGCCATTTATGGGCAGTTCTCTCCTTCCTCTATCAGTTAGGTAATTTGCATCAACACAGATGCTTTCTGGCTTGCTTTTGGATCCAAAGTCATCAGCAGCTCAGAGTCTCTGTCTTAAAAAGGACACAATCAACTTCCACCAGAGTTTGGATTTCTTTCCACTTTCAACTCTGGCTTCCAAAACACACAGTGATCTGAAAAAGAAAATACAACCCATGGTGGCTCCTTTAGGAGCCCTAATAGGATTTTAATTAAGTACCATGTTTTGTTTGCATTTCTTTTACCCCTTCTACAATATACACGGCACATGTCCTGGGGAACATGCACCTTCCTTCCCTAGTTTAACTTCTGTAACATTAGCCACATCAATTTGTACATAAGGTGTAACTGTTTCTTTCGTGCTCACAGAGTTTTCATGTACCCGTATCAAAGTGACAGTCTGATTACACAGAGCCACCTTAAGGCTCAGTGTTCCTGATGTTGCTTTTTTTGTTTTGTGCACCTCACCCCTGCTGTTGCTCCAGAGGGGCACTGTCTTTTTTAATTTCTTATTCTTTTACTACAGCTCGTAGCTGCTATTTTGTTACCAAAAAAACAAATCCAGAATCTCTTCCCATCCTCCTGGGTTTGACTGCCCTGCTGCAGCCACGACTTTGGTCTTTAAAAACATTATAAAGCATTGAGGTACCTTAAGGGTTAAATGCTAAATCCCAAAGCCAAACACCACTAGTTACCTGTGTCTGGCAAACAGTGTCAGTCAGTTTTGCAACTTTGAATGAAAGTTTCAAATGGATTTTTAGTGGTATTATTTAAATAAACACTTCACCTATTTACACAATATATTTATACACACACACACACACATACACTCTTTTGCTTAACATCCCTTACACTGCGTTAAGTTTTACACAGCTGTACATAGATTACATTTGGGGGCGGTTAAGTTCCAATAGAAACCCCTTATGTTCTTTTAGCAAATTTGACTAAATTGTCCATAGTCAGATGATTTAAATCAGATTGTCTCTTTGCCTGGCTTATTTACAGACATTTCTTTGGAAAAGGGCCCATTTTTCCTTCAGAATGGCTGCAAAGAAACCAAGAATTCTCTTCCTATAACACTTTTCCTTTTTAACATTTTCACAACGTTAAACTGCTTAATTCCCTCCAGCCTGTGCAGAGTTTTCCCTATCTTTCCTTAAATCACTTGTTTATCTCCCAGAATGACGCCTTCATCCGCTCAGATATCACCATTGTCCCAGAGATGTGAATGTCCTTCCCTTACTCCTGCCCCTCAGGGCGCCCAGTCTGTTTTCCAATCTCTTTGGCCTGGTCCACACTAGGGGGGGATGTCGAAGTAAGATACGCGACTTCAGCTACAAGAATAGCGTAGCTGAAGTCGAAGTATCTTACTTCGAAGTACCGCGACTTACCTCGCGTCCTCGCGGCGCAGGATCGACGGCCGCGGCTCCCACGTCGACTCCGCAACTCCGCTCGCCCTGCTGGAGTTCCGGAGTCGAAGGGAGCGCGTTCGGGGATCGATCTATCGCGTCCAGACGAGACGCGATAGATCGATCCCCGATATATCGATGGCTACCCGCCGATCCGGGCGGGTAGTGTGGACGTAGCCTNCTGTGTCCCCCCTGCCACCCCTAGCTCGGGTGGCAGTCTCTCTCCTCCCCCCACAGTGCACGAGTGTGGGTGTTTGCTCAGCCCCTGCCTGAGGGCCTGAGCCCCACTGACTCTGTGTTTGCTCAGCCCCTGCCTGAGGGCCTGAGCCCCACTGACTCTGTGTTTGCTCAGCCCCTGCCTGAGGGCCTGAGCCCTACTGACTCTGGGTTTGCTCAGCCCCTGCCTGAGGGCCTGAGCCCCACTGACTTTGTGTTTGCCCAGCCCCTGCCTGAGGGTCTGAGCCCCACTGACTTTGTGGTTGCTCAGCCCCTGCCTGAGGGCCTGAGCCCTGCTAACTCTGTGTTTGCTCAGCCCCTGCCTGAGGGTCTGAGCCCTACTGACTTTGGGTTTGTTCAGCCCCTGCCTGAGGGCCTGAACATAAACTGCTGGTTGCTGCCCCGCCCTGATTGAGGGCCTGGGCCCAATTTACTGACTCTGTTTGCTCAGCCCCTGCCTGAGGGTCTGAGCCTAGAGCTACTGTCTGCTGCCCCGCCCTGACTGAGGGCCCGGGCTCAATTTACTAACTCTGTGGGTTTGCTCCGTCCCTGCCTAAGGGCCGGAGCCTGGTGAGCCTGATTGCTACTCGGCCCTGCTTGAGGGCCTGGACCTGTGGAGACTGATCTGCTTTGCCAGACCGTGTAGTGAGGCGGCCTGGCTCCCGGCCGCTCCTGCGAGGATCGAGCCCCCCTGCCGGCAGCTTACAGGCCCATTTTTCCTTCAGAATGGCTGCAAAGAAACCAAGAATTCTCTTCCTATAACACTTTTCCTTTTTAACCTTTTCACAACGTTAAACTGCTTAATTCCCTCCAGCCTGTGCAGAGTTTTCACTATCTTTCCTTAAATCACTTGTTTATCTCCCAGAATGAGGCCTTCATCCGCTCAGATATCACCATTGTCCCAGAGATGTGAATGTCCTTCCCTTACTCCTGCCCCTCAGGGCGCCCAGCCTGTTTTCCAATCTCTTTGGCCTGGTCCACACTAGGGGGGGATGTCGAAGTAAGGGCTTGGCTACACTGGCAGATGTACAGCGCTGTGAGTTAAACCTGCCTTCGTACNCCCATGGGCACAGGCTTTGTGCCACTAACCATTTAGCAAGGGGGGGGGGGCTCCTGAACTAGCCCCCACCCCTCCTGGTCCCTTTTCTTCATTTCCTTTCTCTCTTGTTGCTCTGGGGTGGTCATTCTGCCAGACAGGCAGCGACCCTTTCTGACTAGCCATCACCTTCAGCCCCCAACTAAAACCTCTCCAGCGCATCATCAAGGATCTACAANGCCCTGCGGAGCGAGTGCCTTGTTCCTCTGGAGGTGGATGGGAGGAAAGTCTATGGGTACTGGGACACGGGTGCTGAGGTGACACTGGCCCGGCCCGAGGTGGTAGCCCCAGATCAGGTGTTGCCCGACACCTACCTGACTCTGACGGGGGTGGGCGGGACCCCATTCAAGGTGCCCATGGCAAGGGTACACCTCAAATGGGGGGCCAAGGAGGGCCCCAAAGACGTGGGCGTACACCACCATCTGCTGCTAGTTTCCCTTCTGCGTGGAGACCTGGAGGACTGGCCAAGCACCCCGCAGGGTGCCCTGGTCGGGACCAATAGTCAGGGCCAGCGAGGGGCTCTGCACCCTGACCCTGGGGAGGGTACCTTGCCCGAGGCGCAGGACCCTAACCCGGTGGGGAGGGAGCGCCCAGGGACACGACTCAGAGAGGCTGCAGCCTCAGACCCAGCCAGCAGGAGGGAGCAGGTCCCCATCCCTGGCCCAGCCGCTGAGTTCCAGGCCGAGTCGCAGAAAGATCCTTCCTTGCGGAAGATAAGGGACCTGGCCGACCTCAGTGCGGTACAGACCATGGGGAGAGGATGCCGGAAAAGGTTCCTATGGGAGAAGGGATTCCTGTACCGAGAATGGGCTCCCCCCGGGGAAATGGAGTCAGGGGGAGTCAGGAGGCAGCTGGTGGTACCCCGGAAGTATCGCCGCCAGCTGCTGTACTGGGCCCACGACACCCCCCTCTNTGCCATCATGTGCCAGCAATGCCCCTCTGCCACGTACATTGGCCAAACCGGACAGTCTCTACGTAAAAGAATAAATGGACACAAATCAGACGTCAAGAATCATAACATTCAAAAACCAGTTGGAGAACACTTCAGTCTCCCTGGCCACTCGATTACAGACCTAAAAGTCGCAATATTACAACAAAAAAACTTCAAAAACAGACTCCAACGAGAGACTGCTGAATTGGAATTAATTTGCAAATTGGACACCATTAAATTAGGTTTGAATAAAGACTGAGCGTGGATGGGCCATTACACAAAGTAAAACTATTTCCCCATGCTTATTCCCCCCCCCTCCCCCCTCCAGTTCCTCATATCTCCTTGTCAATTGCCGGTAATGGGCCATTTTCATTACCACTACAAACAGGGTTTTGTTTTGTTTTGTTTTTCCTCTCTCTCTCCTGCTGGTAAAAGCTCACCTTAACTGATCACTCTCCTTATAGGGTGTATGGTAACACCCATTGTTTCATGTTCTCTGTGTATATATAAAATCTTCCTACTGTATTTTCCACTACATACGTCTGATGAAGTGGGCTGTAGCCCACGAAAGCTTATGCTCAAATAAATTTGTTAGTCTCTAAGGTGCCACAAGGACTCCTGTTCTTTTTTCCGACAGAAGGCGTCGGTACTCTGCTATTATTTACTGGGTTAGACTCTATCAGTTCAGTCCAAAAGACTTTAGGCTGCCCAGGCATTCGCCACCAAATTTGTTACCTGCACACATTAGGACACCCAACTTTTCCCAGTCTGTAGGGCTCCGGGTGTAACTAACCTGGTCAATGGAAGTACCCACCCCCTTTCCCAATCCCTAGGGCTCCGGGTGTAACTAACCTGGTCAATGGAAGTGTGACGAAGTGGGAATGTTTTGTGGTGTTATGTGAATACTGAGGGGGAAAGCTGCAGGGGGGCTTGGCTGGGACTGTCTGCATGGGGGAAGGGAGATACCTGAGCATGTAACATGAGAACCAAGAGGGGAGTTGCAGACCAGGTAACACCTTTGACTGGGAACCTGGACACAGGACAAAGCCCGGGGGAGGAGCCGTGGGGGAAGGGAGAAAGGAGACGCCTGGAAGAGGTTTTTTCAGTTCTTGGAAGCTGGATAGGAATGAAGAGGGAGCCTGATGGGGCTTAGGCTTCCCAGCGAGGCCGGGGCCTCCCTGGGCCCCCCAAATGGACCTAACTAAAGGGGATCCTGTTGTCTGTACTGGCAAGCCCTGTTTTGGACTGTGTTCCTGTCGTCTCAATAAACCTTCTGTTTTACTGGCTGGCTGAGAGTTATGGTGAATCGCAGGAAGCTGGGGGTGCAGGGCCCGGACTCCCCCACACTCCGTGACAGGAAGTACCCACCCCCTTTCCCAATCCCTAGGGCTCTGGGTGTAACTAACCTGGTCAATGGAAGTACCCACCGCCTTTCCCAGTCCGTAGGGCTCTGGGTGTATCCTACTTCTGCAGGTGTGCAGGACCTTTTACCAGTGAAAGTCATATCCTTGACNGACAGAAGGCGTCGGTACTCTGCTATTATTTACTGGGTTAGACTCTATCAGTTCAGTCCAAAAGACTTTAGGCTGCCCAGGCATTCGCCACCAAATTTGTTACCTGCACACATTAGGACACCCAACTTTTCCCAGTCTGTAGGGCTCCGGGTGTAACTAACCTGGTCAATGGAAGTACCCACCCCCTTTCCCAATCCCTAGGGCTCCGGGTGTAACTAACCTGGTCAATGGAAGTGTGACGAAGTGGGAATGTTTTGTGGTGTTATGTGAATACTGAGGGGGAAAGCTGCAGGGGGGCTTGGCTGGGACTGTCTGCATGGGGGAAGGGAGATACCTGAGCATGTAACATGAGAACCAAGAGGGGAGTTGCAGACCAGGTAACACCTTTGACTGGGAACCTGGACACAGGACAAAGCCCGGGGGAGGAGCCGTGGGGGAAGGGAGAAAGGAGACGCCTGGAAGAGGTTTTTTCAGTTCTTGGAAGCTGGATAGGAATGAAGAGGGAGCCTGATGGGGCTTAGGCTTCCCAGCGAGGCCGGGGCCTCCCTGGGGCCCCAAAATGGACCTAACTAAAGGGGATCCTGTTGTCTGTACTGGCAAGCCCTGTTTTGGACTGTGTTCCTGTCGTTTCAATAAACCTTCTGTTTTACTGGCTGGCTGAGAGTTATGGTGAATCGCAGGAAGCTGGGGGTGCAGGGCCCGGACTCCCCCACACTCCGTGACAACTGGTGGCAGCGGTGGGATCTACTGCACCCCGCGGACGGCACTTCCTACAGTAAGTGACTGGGGAGCAGTAAAACGAAGGGGGATTGACGGGGACCAGGCGAAGAGTCAGCGAGGGACGGTTTCAGGAGTGATTAACCCCTGGGAGCGTGTGACCAGTGAGAAGGACTGTTGCAGTAACAGGGTCCCCCAGGGAATTGCAGCGAGCAGTCCCAGGGGCGGAGGAGTCTGCAGCTCGACCCTGGCAGAGAGGTGGTGACCTCGAGAAGGGCTGGCACACTAGGGGTCTCCCTGGAAACTGTGGGGAGCGGTGAGCACCCAGGCCTGTGAGTGGCCAGCAGGAAGATGTATGCCAAGCGGCTTAAGAGCGACCTGGTGGAGCGGTGCAAGCAGAGGGGGCTGCGCACTGGGAGGCTCACTAAAGAACAGCTCATTGCCCAGCTGGAGGAGGGAGATCGCTTGAATGATCTGATTCCTGTCTCTGAGGGAAGCAGCCTGGCAGATGCAGCGCAGGCACCAGTGTCTGTCCCAGCTGGGAGTGGTCAGCCAGCCGCTGAGGGCTTCCCGAGAACCCCCCTTCCTAGGCCTAGGGGAAGGGTGGGGAGGAGCCCCGTGAATACCAAGGGCACCGTGACCCCCCCGGCCAGCAGGGGATCCTCCCGGCGAAGCTCGCCGGCCAGCAGAGGATCCCCCCGGCGACGCTCAGCCTCCGAGGAAGGGGGGCGGCTGGATTGGGGGAGAGAGCTAAAACTGAGAGAGCTGGCGGATCGTGAAAAACAGAGACAGCATGAACGGGAGGAGCGAGAACAACAGAGACAGCATGAAGAGAGACAAAGGCAGCATGAACGGGAGGAGCGAGAACAACAGAGACAGCATGAACGGGAGGAGCGAGAGGAACGGGAAAAGCAGCATCAGCGTGAGCTGGAACTGGCCAGGCTGAGGAGCAGTGGGGCCCCGGCTGCGGTGAGTGAGGGGGGACCCAAGACTGCAAGGAGCTTTGACAAGCACATCCTGGCCCAGCGTAAGGAGGGGGACGACATGGATAGCTTCCTGACGGCCTTTGAGAATGCCTGCGAGATGCACAGGGTTGATCCTGCAGACAGGCTCCAGTTTCTCACCCCCTTACTCGACCCCCCAGCCGTGGCGGTGTACAGCCGACTGAAAGGGACGGAGACAGGGAACTATGAACTGTTCAAACAGGTCCTGCTCCGCGAGTTTGGGCTGACCCCTGAGATGTACCGGAAAAGGTTCCGGAGTCAGCGAAAAACCCCTGAGGTCACCTACCTACAAATGGCCAACCGGATGCGGGAGGACGCCCGCAAGTGGACAGCTGGGGCCCAAACTAAAGAGGACCTGCTCGACCTATTCGTACTGGAGCACCTGTATGAGCAGTGCCACTCCGACCTGAGGCTGTGGTTGGTGGACAAAAAGCCAGAGAGTCCACAGCATGCAGGGCAGCTGGCCGACGAGTTTGTGAACAGTCGGGCAGGGGATACCAGGGAGGGGTCCCACAGGAACAGGCCCGCCGCGATGCAGCGAGAGAGTCACCATGGGACCTCCCATAGGGAAAATAGGGAGAACCCCCACCAAAGGGGAACATCCGGCGTCAGGACCGACCGACCCGCTCGAGGGGACCAACGGGACATGAGCTGCTATTACTGTGGCCGGGGAGGCCACATACGGGCCCAGTGCCCCAAGCTCAGGGACAGGCTGAGCAGACCGAATCCGCACAGGGTTGACTGGGTAGAGACCCAGCCAGATGAGGGGCAGACGGCCCAGGCAAGGAGAGCTGACAACCTCCCAACTGCTCAGGAGGGAGGAGGGCCCCAAGCCAGTTTCTCTGGGGGGATGGATGCTCCGAACACCAAGTTCTCCGTTTACAGGGTGGGCGCGGGGCTGTCCCTACGGAACGAGTACCGTGTTCCCCTGGAGGTGGATGGGAGGAATGTCTATGGATACTGGGACACGGGCGCTGAGGTAACACTGGCCCGGCACGAGGTGGTAGCTCCAGATCAGGTGATGCCCAACACCTGCCTGACCCTGACGGGGGTGGGCGGGACCCCATTCAAGGTGCCCGTGGCCCAGGAGGGCCCCAAGGACGTGGGGGTACACCACCATCTGCCCACTGAGGTGTTGATGGGGGGAGACCTGGAGGACTGGCCAAGCACCCCCCAGGGTGCCCTGGTCGGGACCCGTAGTCAGGGCCAGCGAGGGGCACTGCACCCTGACCCTGGGGAGGGTACCTTGCCCGAGGCGCAGGACCCTAACCCGGTGGGGAGGGAGCGCCCAGGGACACGACTCAGAGAGGCTGCGGCCTCAGACCCAGCCAGCAGGAGGGAGCAGGTCCCCATCCCTGGCCCAGCCGCTGAGTTCCAGGCCGAGTCGCAGAAAGATCCTTCCTTGCGGAAGATAAGGGACCTGGCCGACCTCAGTGCGGTACAGACCATGGGGAGAGGATGCCGGAAAAGGTTCCTATGGGAGAAGGGATTCCTGTACCGAGAATGGGCTCCCCCCGGGGAAATGGAGTCAGGGGGAGTCAGGAGGCAGCTGGTGGTACCCCGGAAGTATCGCCGCCAGCTGCTGTACTGGGCCCACGACACCCCCCTCTCAGGGCACCAGGGAATCTGGCGTACCCAGCAGAGGCTGCTAGAGAACTTTTACTGGCCGGGGGTGTTTGTTACGGTCCGGCAGTATTGCCGATCCTGTGACCCCTGTCAGAGGGTGAAGAAGGCCCGGGACAAGGGGAAACCAGCTTTGGGACCCGTGCCCAGCCTAGGGGAGCCTTTCCAGGGGGTGGGCAAGGTCAGAAGGGGGACTCCTCACCAAGGGAGCTCGAATCACAGCCCGCCAGACTGGAACACTGGGAGAAGACCCCACCCCAGTCTGAACCCCAGGGGTATGGGGGTGGAAAAAGGGCACAGGCCGCATAAGCCTCCCCACAGGCGGGCTACCCGTGCCATCTAGCAGACCCGACTTAAAGGGGGACAGAAGACTGGAAGGGCCTGGTGTAATTCTCACCAAGGAATGGGAGAGATGATGGGGCATCCATGGGAACGTTGCTAGGTTCGAACCTCCCCAGGTCACTGGCTGAAGTGACCCTGCTCAGTTCGGTCTCGAAGGGGGGAGAGATGTGACGAAGTGGGAATGTTTTGTGGTGTTATGTGAATACTGAGGGGGAAAGCTGCAGGGGGGCTTGGCTGGGACTGTCTGCATGGGGGAAGGGAGATACCTGAGCATGTAACATGAGAACCAAGAGGGGAGTTGCAGACCAGGTAACACCTTTGACTGGGAACCTGGACACAGGACAAAGCCCGGGGGAGGAGCCATGGGGGAAGGGAGAAAGGAGACGCCTGGAAGAGGTTTTTTCAGTTCTTGGAAGCTGGATAGGAATGAAGAGGGAGCCTGATGGGGCTTAGGCTTCCCAGCGAGGCCGGGGCCTCCCTGGGCCCCCCAAATGGACCTAACTAAAGGGGATCCTGTTGTCTGTACTGGCAAGCCCTGTTTTGGACTGTGTTCCTGTCGTCTCAATAAACCTTCTGTTTTACTGGCTGGCTGAGAGTTATGGTGAATCGCAGGAAGCTGGGGGTGCAGGGCCCGGACTCCCCCACACTCCGTGACAGGAAGTACCCACCCCCTTTCCCAATCCCTAGGGCTCTGGGTGTAACTAACCTGGTCAATGGAAGTACCCACCGCCTTTCCCAGTCCGTAGGGCTCTGGGTGTATCCTACTTCTGCAGGTGTGCAGGACCTTTTACCAGTGAAAGTCATATCCTTGACCTCTATTTATTAACAATCACCAAAACCAGACATGCACACGCTACACACACAGTGCTCACCGCTCCCAATAAGGCAGATGAACTTTTCCTGCTGGCCAGTCAGGATCAGCTCCATCCGGAGGACTCCAGTCTCTGCGCGGTGTCATTGGCAGAGTGCTGAGCTCTGGCAGCTCTGATCATGGGGCTGGGGCCTGGAGCTGGTTCCCAAAGAACTGCCTTCTGGACCCCAGTTTATATAGTGAAATTTGAGTCCTTGTTTAGCTGCAGCGTAACCAATCATTGTACTAACATGTTACTAACCAATCCTAACAGTGTAACAAAATTCTCTAACCAACCCTACCCCACCACCTTCATTCACTGACACCCAGCAACATTAATTATGTAACAGAAACAATCAACGAACCAGGCAGAGACCAGACAGACAAACAATAGGGAAGTGAGGACCATAATGACAAAACAATAAAGAAATGGGGATTTCACAACCACAGCTATTGATAAGTGATTTCTTGCCAGGCAGGACGCTGTCAAACTAAGTTTTTTTTAACCATCTTAAGAGCTGTTTCTTTATCTGGCGATAGTGGGGGCCATTAGGACGGGGTCTCCTTCTTAACAGCCCGATATGACATTGTTTTAATGTCATGTAGATGGAATGTGAGGATGTGACTTCCTGCTTCTCAGCTAATGGCTGCTGCTTGGCTGCTCTTTACAAAGGCCTTATCCTTACAGGGGGGCTGGAGTGAGCAGGGGGCGGGTCCTCAGAGAAGGGGCAGGACAGGAGTGTTCGGTTTTGTGCCATTAGAAAGTTGGCAACCCTAAGGCTGATGCTCTGGCCACTAGCCCATCCCTTCCTCAGGCTCCTGCTGCCCTGTCCCCTGGGATTGCAGACTGCCCGGGGTAGGGGCTGTGTCTGGTGGGGCCTGGTCCTGACTACAGGGGCAGTGAGTTATATGGGCCCATGGTGTCCGTGCTCCAGCAAATTCAGGGCCCGGGGGCCCAGCTCCAACAATGCGGGGCTGGGTCTCTCCCCCGGCCCCACCTGCCACCCCACATGCCTCCCCCGAAGCGTCCCTGCCTGCGCCCTGGGCAGCGGGTGGCTGCCCTGCCACTCCGTGCTGTGCCCCCTTGTCAGCCGCTGCCCTGGCCAGCTACAAAAGGGAGCGGTGCCGGCGGCAGGCTGCAGCGTTTGGGTGGAGGTTTAGAGGAGTGAGTGAGTGAGTGACTGCAGCAGCTCAGGGAGTCCCAAGTGGCTGCTCAGCTGCTTTGGGCGTTTTCTGTCCCTTCCTCTCCTCTGCTTTGCTTTTGCTAGTTTCCCTTCTGCGTGGCTGTAGCCGGGGCACCCCGACTCCCCCCTCCCCCATCCGCTTCCTCCTCCCCATCTCCACTTCGGGGGGAGAAACTCGGGCTGTTTTCCTGTCTCCTTGCTGCAAACAACTTCGCTGCTTCTCCTCCTCCCACTGAGCCAGCTGCTTTGCCCTCTGTCTCCCTGGGTGCAGTGTAGCCTCCTGCTGCCCCATGGCCAGCCGGACTCCTCGCTGCACCTCCGCACGGGCGCGGCTCCTCTCAGGGCTTCTCCCGGGGTGCGCAGTGTGAAGTCCCCCTGCCCCCGCCCCACCCCCCATAATCTCTCTCCAGAGTTGAGGGCAAGGAAAACTTTGTTGATTGTCAGTTTTCCCTCTGAACTCTTGTCACTCTTGTTTTTGAATGAGGATTTCCTGCTCCGGGGAAGTGTAACCCCCTGGACCCGAGAGGGGCCCTAGGTGCAGTGACAGTGACAGTGGTGTGGGTTGAGTGTGCTTGGGGAGGGGTGGACCGGCTCTCCCGGAGCTCGCTGCTGTTGGCGGGGAGAGAGCTAGGGGGAGTCCTCCTCTCTGGCCCCAGTCCCGGGGCAGCCTGCCTGCACCCCAAACTCCTCATCCCCGGCCCCACCCCAGAGACTGCACCCCCAGCCAGAGCCCTCACCCCCACACACACACTGTGCAATATAGGGAAACTGTTAAACGCTTACTGTTTCTAGTCCATTTTTACATTATTTTAAAAAATTTATATCGGCTTCCACGGGGTGGGGAGGTCGGGACTTGGACCCGTTCTGAGCACCACCAAAAATTATACAAACCTGCCACTCCTGCTCCCTGTGCCGGTCGGTTTCCCTCAGCTCAGCCCCCCCTTTCCATGCCCCCCACACGCACAGCCGCTCCCGGCAGGACCCCCTGTAATCCGCCCCCAGCCGTGGCCCCACAGGGCCAGGATGCTGCGGTGCGATATCGCAGGCTGCCTCTAGAGGGCGGCAGAGGCCGGAGGAGAACACCTCCCACCTGTGCAGGCAGACACCTGAGACCGGGCGGGGGGAGGGGCAGCTCGTCTAGTCCGCCCCCCTCAGGTGCAGAGGGCAGAGTCCAGCCCCCACTCTCCGTGCAGCAGGACTGTCAAACTCTCTGTGCCAGGGACACCAGGAGCGGGAGCCCGGGCACCAGACAGAGATCTGGGGGGGAGGGAGCCCGACACTGCTAGGGAAGTTCCCCCTCCTGCACCCAGGGGAGCAGCACCCCCACACCCTGCCCCCTCCTGGGGAACACCCCCTCCCCCAAGAGGGCTGGCTGCCAGCCAGCCGTGAGCATTGGTGCTTTACTGCCCACAGGGACTGAACCCCGATCTCAAAGCACGAGCCTGAGCTGGCTCTGTAACTGTGGGAGGCCCAGCACCAGCCGCTGTGGCCCGGCTACCCCGGGAGGGGACAGAGCCACACACTGAGTCCGTTGCACCCCCCAGAGGCTGTTTGAGCCCCTGCCCCAGGAGCTGCTGCTCCGGACTGAGCCAGGGCAGTGGCTGGGCTGCAAGCGCCTGCCGGTGGGTGAACAGGGGGCAGGGGGCCCTGGGCGGGGTAGTTGGGGCATGGCTGGGAACAGGCTGGACATTGAGCGTGTGGGGAGCAGCGATAGCGAGCGGTGGTTGGGCTGATGCAGCATGGACACGGGTAGTGTAGGGGCTGCTGGGGGCAGGCAGAGGCTGCTCGGGGAGACTGGCCAGAGCAGAGGGGACAGGGCACCTTGCATAGCTCAGATTGCAGAACAGCTGCATCCACTCCCCATGCTAGCGCCCAGCCTGCGCCCAGGGACACTGCAGCCCAAGAGCAGCACCCGGGGTGGCAGCCACCTGAGGAGAGCGCAGCGAACACAGCACCCTGACAGAAGCTGCACCCAGCCCACTGGAGCCAGCACGCTTCCTGCACAACTCAGCATCCCTCTGGAGACCTGCGCCCCATTCCCTGGAGTGGGGGGCATGGGGCCAGCTGCTTGGGAAGGCTGATGTCAGAAGAGCCCCTGGGGCTGGGAAGCAGCACATTTATCACACCGTGGGCCAGCATCACACCGAGACACATTGGGCTCCCTGCCATGCTCTCAGGGCAGGCTTGGGGGAGAGGCTGAATCGAGCTGCACTCGGGATCGGCTCTTGCTCTCAGGCCCACCAGGGAGATCTGGACTCACCGCCGGATTTTCCAGAGCCCAGCAGCCCCACTGGGACAGGTTTGTAGGTGCTGAGAGTCTGGCCCCGAGAGCCCCCTTCTCCAATGTAACTGGGACTCGTGGCAGGAGAGCAGCACAGCCTGTGCCGCTGGCTCTGGGGCAGGATCGGGTCCTCGGTGGGGGAATCGCTCCCCGGGGAGCTGGAGGGGCCAATGCAGTGGCAGGCTGACCCCATGGCCAGGGATGGTGCTTGTAGGGCTGGCTGGTCCACAACCACTGTCTCGCTTTGTCTGCTCTGAGCCAGCGACAGAACCAGCTGGGCTGTGTGGGGCACATGGCCAGAGACAGGAACAGGATCCTGGGCAGACAGGATGCAGAGCCCCCGCCCCCAGCAGGGACAGCCAGGAACCCAGCAAGCTTAATCCTGAGTGTCAGCCCCACATCCCCCTCTGCCCCATTGATGAGAGCGCCGGGGCCCTGCTCACCCACGGAGGGCTGGCACTGCATCGGAACCTGTGCACACCTGGACCTGCGAGTGCCCACACAGGGTCCCGCCATCACTGCAGGAGCTCGGGGAGAGGGGGGGCCACGGCGGAGAGCAAAGGGAAAAGTCATGAGTGAGATGTACTCAGACCCAGAGCCAGAGCAAACGCCCAAGGAGTCTGCAGCACGCACGAGGGAGCTGGGCTGACTGGGAACCGGATGGACAGCCCAAGGGGAGGGGCAGACTGGCCCCAGAGTAACTCCAGGGATGGATTTGGCCCACATATCTCCCAGTTCCCCTGCACAGAGACACGTCAGCATCACCCAGGGTAAGAGCAAACAGCCAGAGCAGAGGGCAAGGGCCAGTGCCTTGCAGAGCCACTGGAGGAGCCTGGCTAACCCGCCATGACTCCCCATTGGCCTGGCCCGGGGTCCCAGCTCAGCTCTGATCCTGGGCACCACCATGAGCCCTGTCACCAGAACATCTGTGCACCGCCCTGTCCCTGCCCTCCCTGTCCCGGAGCCCAGCACCCCCCTCAATCCAGCAAGAGGGGGTTAATGTGCAGTAGGAACTGACCCAGCAGGAGTCCTGCCCCCAGGGCTGAAGCGCAGCTGCCCAGGGAAGGGGCAGGTGGCTGCACTCTGGCGGCCCAGCCACTTCCATGGCTCTCCCAGCTGTCTGCGTGCAGGGGAGGATTGAAGGCCAGAGCCCAGGGCGTCCCCTCTTATCTTGCGTTATCTCCACGACAAACCCAAACTGGGGCTGGCCCTGGAGCAGCGCGGAGGCCCTGGCGCGCTCACACACTTGTCTCTGTGCAGCAGCCGGCAGCCTGGGCACAGGGATGGCTGGGCAGCCCCTGCTCCGGGCAGCTCTCCCCAGAGCTGGGCCTGGCAGCATGAGGCTGGCGCAACGGGCTCAGCCTGGGCTCTGGAGGGCCAGGGGCACTCAGGCAAGGGGGGCGGGGGTGCTAGAGAGCCAGAGGGGGTGGGGAGGGCACTGCAGTGGAGAGAGACCGGGCTGGACTGGGGAGAAATCCCTTCCCCTCTCGGGCCTGTATCACACCAACAACAATGCTGACAGCGAGGGGCAGGTTTCTCCAGGCCTGGCGGGAGGAGCCAGTGTTTGCAAACATCCGGCTGGCTCTTTGGACCCGTGTCTTCTGAACACACCATGCTGCTGCGGGGCAAGGGGCAGCGGGAATTGTCCCTGCCTCCGAGTAACCCCCGCCAGGTGACATGGCAGCCAGGAGACCTTTGCGACACCTCAGGCGATGGTCCAGCACGGGGGCCATGTCACAGCCGGGCCCTGGACTCTGCCCGGCCTGTCCCGTTGGCCCCGCAGCGTGCTGGGAAGCCCTGATAGTGGGGACAACGGCTGGCAGCCAAACCCTGAGCTGCCTGCAGCGCAGCGTGGGCCTCACAGGCCCCTGGGGAGAGGTGGGGCCACCCACATCCCCTGCCTGGGCTCCAGGGCTTGCCTGCTCTGACTAGGCCTAGGGCTTCCCTTCCACGGCCTTGGGGGGAGCGGGGGTCACTGATTGCTCCTCATCACCCCCCCTCAATGCTGAGGGCTTTGGTCCTCCACCTGCCCCTGGCTGGGAGCTCCCCCAGGCAGTGAAGTCCTGGGGAAGGCTTCCTCCAGCCGTGGGGGTGGGCTGGGTGGGGTGGGGGAGGGGTGGGGTCTGACCGTGAGGGGGCTGGGTGGGGTGGGGGAGGGGTGGGTCTGACTTGGAGGGGTGGGGAGCTGTAATAGGAATTTACCCCAAGCTCTGCACTAATCTATATGCAGCTGCCCCCTCCCCCCGTCCCCCCCCGCCAGGCCCAGCAGGGGCTTCTCAGGCCGGGCTGGGGGGAGCAGCAGGGGGGCCTGGGAGCCCACAGACGAAATGTTGTGAAGCCCAAGATGGGGAAGGGAATGGGAGGGGGAGGGTGTCCCTCATGGAGAGGGTCTGGGCGCGGAGAAGCTCTGATGGGCAGCCAGGCAGAACAAGGGCAAGGCAGGGCCAGGCACCGTGTAAATCCTGCTCCCCACCCCGTAGGCTCTGCCGGCCCGTACCCCGCAGCTCAGCCCATGCGCCCTGCCCCATGGCCAGCGCTCCCAGCCGTCCCTGGAGTGTGGGAGGGTGTTGGGAGATGGGGAGGGGCCCCTGGGTAAGGTCTGGACCCCGGCAAACGCTTTCACAGCCTCTCCCAGGTCAGCACACATGCACCACCCCACCCTCCTCCCCATGAACCACAGGCCACGTCCCCAAGGCACAGTGAGGGAATGGGCCCCTCCCTGTGGCACCCCTGAACGTGCTGGGTTGGGAGCTCGCCCACTGGGCAGGGGATATGTCTGAGCAGGGCCACAGACAGCCCAAGGGACAGCTTCCCCCCACAGTGAGGCATGGGCCCAGGGCTGGGGGACAGGGCTAGGGTGACCAGAGGGCAAGTGTGAAAAAGCGGGACGGGGGTGGGGGGTAATAGGAGCCTATATAAGAAAAAGCCCCCAAAATCGGGACTGTCCCTATAAAATCGGGACATCTGGTCACCCTAGCCAGGGCACTTGGGCCTGATGCTGTTTGAAGGGGGAACTGCTAGGGCCAGTGGAGCACCCATGTGATGTCAGCCTGAGCAGCCAGTGACGGTGCTGAAGGGCCCATGGAGAGAGTGGAGCTGGCAGGGGCTGGGTGCAGCAGGATTAAGTGGGGAGAATGGGGGGCTGTGGGGCACCTGCCTGTCTCCCCAGAATGCCTGCACGAATGCCCTCCGGGGTACCCAGCTGTGGTACCGAGCCCCACCCCTCCCCGCCAAAGGGAGCTGGGCTGGGGCGTGAGAGGCAGGAGCCCTGCCCGAGGCCAGGGGAGGCTGGGGTGGGTGGGAAAGCCAGGGGCTCCTGCGCTCCAGTGCCAGCCCTGCTGCTGCCCCTCCACGGGGCCTTGGCCTAGCACCGCCCCCTCTCTGTGTCGCAGGGCTGGCGCGGGGCTAGCGACGCATCGAGCCGGCCATCCCCATGCAGTGCCCTGCACCCTGGGAAACAGCGAAGCGCCAGCTCCCTGGCAGGCTGCGGATCCCAGCTCTCTGCCACAGCATCACGAGCTGCCATTTCCTGTCCTATCAGCATTGCCATCAGATACCGTATCTCCTGTGCACAGAGGCCAACAGGCGCGGCAGGCAGACAGCTAACCCCGTGCACAGGTGACTGGACCGCCTGCCAGAAGAGGCTGTTGTATGACAGAGCCTGGTGCCGGCTCCACCCTTTCTTACCACCCAGCCGGACATGCCGAGCTCCCCGGGGCTCACCACGCAGCTCCTCGCCCTAAACCCCAGGGGGAGGGCAGCGAAAGCACACAGCCACCTAGGCACCGTGCTCCCATGGGGGGACATGCCTGAGCAAGGACTGCCGGCTTTGGTCCACTATTAGTACATCAGCGACTAACAGGGAGGAACAGCTCTCTGGGGCACTGGGAGCTGCCACCTTCCCCCTACAGCCCCCAGGCCATAGCTACATGCGAAAATAGCCCAGCCCTCACTCGGCTGCGGTAGTTACAGCAGCACAAGCCGCTGAGTGTGAACGCAGTTACATCTGCTTTCTAGCTGCAGAGCTATGCCGTACAGGAAGGGGAAGAGGCTACACCAGTCTAACCAGTGTGGCCAGCTGGCCAACCCCCAGGGTTTACAAAGCATGAGTCAGAACCCCCCAAATGCATGGAACAGGCCCCAGAGCCATGAGGTGGTTTGCTGGTTTGTTTGAAGGCTATATGGCGGGGGTTTAGCTGTCGCTGGATTGTCGCACGTCACCCCACCCCTGGGGTGTGTGACAAGTACTGTTGCCATAGGGTTGCCGACCCTCCCGGACTGTCCTGAAGTTTCCAGGACTTAAAGATTATGTCACGTGATGAAACCTCCAGGAATACGTCCAGCCAAAACTGGCAGCCCTAGTTGCCAACACTCCCAGATATATTAAGATGAGTCTGGCCCCAACTCCAGGAGCTCTCACCCCACATCTGCCTGGCCCCTGCTCAGCAATTCATTCTGCCCCCATCTCCCCATCAATTCTGTCCCCCCAGCCTCCCCTCCTGCAGTTCTTCACCCCCCCACCTGGCTTGGGGGCTGCAGTGGAGACTCCTCACTCCCTTCCAGACTGGGGGGGCTCTTCACCCCCTCTGCCCTGGCAGGTGCTGCAGGGGAAAGGGACAGTCCCGTCCGTATTGCTCACAGGAGGGGAGGGGGGATGCCCTGAGTTGCTGGGCTCTTTAGCTCCCTCGTGTCCCCTCCCCTCCTGTGAGAACAGTGTTGGCTCCTGAGGGGTGGGGAAGAGCTCTTCCTGCTACCTGCAGCAGCTCTGATTGGCTGTGGGGAAAGCAGCCAATCAGAGGCATTTCCCCCCTCCGCCCGGGCACAGCAGAAATGCCCAAGAGGGCTGGAGTGTCTGGTGCCATCCCCGGCTGAACTCCTGTGGCGGGCAAAGGGATGGGGAGCGTTCTCTGCAGCGTATAAGGCACCGTTACACAGGTATAACTGCGTCCACACTAGGGGCTGGCTCTGTACGACAGCCCCCCAACCGGCCAGTTCCACCAGTACGAGCCTAGCAGGCTAAGCACAGCCCCCCAACCGGCCAGTTCCACCAGTACGAGCCTAGCAGGCTAAGCACAGACCCACAACAGGTTTGAGCTTTGTGAGCTGCTGTGACCCAAGAACCAACTAATGCCACTAGCAAGGGGTGCACAGGGATTACAGCGATCCCCTGGGTCTGGCACCTACCCTCTGGTTCACCCAAGAGTGTCACGAGAGGTTTCAAAGAAAAGCTGGTGTCTGGTCACCAATCCCTCACCCAATGCACGCACGGCCATTGTGGAAGTGTTAAGTACACACACTGAAAGTTACGTTCTGAAGTTCTCTGTTTAGGGGCTGGTCACCAGTAAAGGTGAACAACAGGTTTTCTATCAGACCAGAGATGTTTATCTAACTGGCAGGGCAAAGAGCAGGGGTGGGGAGAACCTTGTCTTGAGGTGCACATCAAAGGTTCCCTCTGCTACATGTGGGAGACAAAGACGACACCCTGTTGCCCTGCCCCTAGGAAGTAAACGGACAGAGTGCTTGCTTCATGCAGAGTGTGGCTGAAAACACTGACGAGAACTTGAGCGAGAGGGCGTCCTGAGACAGGAGGGTAACCGGCTAGTTAAGTTTAGTCTCCAGGAAGTGCGTTTGAATTTTGTTTTATATGTAACCTTTGGTTTCCAATGTCCTTACTCACCTTCACTTGACTCTCTGGTCTTTGAGAACAAACGGACTCTCGTTTTCACTCTAACCATCTCCAAGTGCTGCGGTGCTGAGCGATGCGCTGGGCCTGGGCCGACTCTTACAAGCTGGTTGTTCCGTTCCCAGGGGAAGAACAGGCCTGGTTGTTCTGTGAGCACCCAGTGGAACGGGGGCTGGACTCTGCAGGGAACAGTCCAAGGGCTGGTGTGTGCCTGTCGCTACCCGTACAGAGAGCGAGGCCTGCGGAGGCGTGTGTGGCAGGCAGTGCTTGTTCCGCCGCCAGAGGCTGGTGGTTTCAGGGAGCTGCTCCACAGCAGGCACAGACAAGACTGCTTCCCGCGACGGACAGGAGGTGGGGAGGTGACTCGGCGCCCTGCATACCCCTGGGGAGCGTCATGGCTGCTAACACAGAAGAAAGCTGCAAAGTCACCAGTTCTTTCCCAAGCAGGGTGGGAGATTTCAGCAGGGTGCAGATGTTGCCCGGAGCCAAACTTCCTCCTGATTTAGTCTAAAATTGTAAGCCAAGCCCAGATCAAAGGGAACTGCAGCTCACCAGGCCATTGCTTTGGAACAGCGTGAAGTAGTGACTGCCCCACTCTGGGCATCACACCCCGTGATGCTTCGTGGGCACCCAGGGCTGAGTCACCTTGTTGCCACCTGCCTCCAGTGCAAGGGAATCTTGCCTGTGCCAGCCAGGCTCTAGCTCCTTAACACAGCCAGGCTGTCAGGCACTTGAGCACTCTCCTCTAGGCTACACCAGCCCTGCCGAGTGACAATAGATGCACCCCGGCTCCTTCAAAGTGTCCCCCTGTGGCTTCCAATCCTTGATCACTGGATCCCCCCAGAAATCCCAGATCCTCTGTTCCCAAAGGAACAGTGTCCCCCGCTTTGCCTTAGCCCACCGCTCCTGTATTGCACACAGCCCTGGAGTTCAATTCTAAAACAAAAGGAAATGTATTTAAGAAAGAATCGAGATTTAAATAAAAACCAACGTGAGAGATGGGAACAAATGTGCACTATTTAACACCTTTATCAGTGACCTGGAAGAAAACATCAAATCATCACTGATGAAGTTTGCAGATGACACAAAAATTGGGCGGTGGTAAATAATGAAGAGGACAAGTGACTGATTCAGAGTGATCTGGATCGCATGGTAAACTTGGTACAAGCCAACAATACGTGTTTTAACATGGTTAAATGTAAATGTATTCATCTGGGAACAAAGAATGTCCGCCAGATTTCCAGGAGCAGTGACTCTGAAAGAGATTTGAGGTCATGCGGGATAATCAGCTGACGATCAGCTCCTAATGTGTCGCTGTGGCCAAAAGAGCTAATGCGATCCTGGGATACATAAACAGGGGAATCTCAGCTCGGAGCAGAGAGGTTATTTTACCTCTGTATTTGGCCCTACAGCTGGAATCCTGTGCCCAGTTCTAGTGACCACAATTCAAGAAGGATGTTGATAAACTGGAGAGGGTTCAGAGAAGAGCCCTGAGAATGATTAAAGGACTAGAAAACCTGCCTTAGAGTGATAAACTTTAAGAGCTCAATCTATTTAGCTTAGCAAGGAAAAGGTTAAGGGGTGCCTTGATCACAGCCTGTAAGTATCTTCATGGGGAACAAATATTTAATAATGGGACTCTTCACTCCAGCAAAGGAAGATCTAACACAGCCAATGGCTGGAAGTTGGTCAAATACAGATTGGAAATAAGGCGTAATTTTTTAATGGTGAGAGTAATTAATATTGGAACAAGTTACCAAGGGGCGTGGTGGATTCTCCATCATTGACAATTTTAAAATCAAGACGGGATGTTTTTCTAAGCGATCTGCCCTCGGAGCGATTTTGAGGCTGTTCTCTGGCCTGTGCTATACAGACTAGATGGTCCCAATGGTCCCATCTATTCTAAAGCTCAAACTTCACTAACACGTTCCCCTCCTGGCTAAAGAACTTTTTTCTCACCCAAAGTTCTGTCCAGCATTTTCAACCAAGCCTGGCTGGGATCCTTTTCATGAAGCCAACTCACTATCCATTTACTCCTCAGTGAAGGATTCCAGGGTGTCTCTTTGCACCCCCAAATGTACCACAACAGCCCTTGGATGTTCACCTCAAGAGAGCGTCTCCCTTCCCCTCTCGCTCCTGCTGTTGCCTTTTCCTGGCAGTTGCCTTCTGAAGTCTCCGCCAGCTCTTCATCAGTATTCGACTCCTACTGTGTGAAATACAACAATACGCACTGGTCCCCTGGAGACAAGTGTCTCCCATGCCCCTGTCTGGAGGAGTTTGTCTCAAGACACGCTACCCCTGAGTGACCTGTTTCGAACTAACGTCCTAGAGAACATAATTGTTAGTATAAGCAGAACTCCTCACATCTTCTCCATACATCTGTCTCGATATGATTATGATGACCAGTGTGACACAGGCTTTCCTTAGGGACCTTACATGACATTCTTCTAGTGAACCCTGGGGACCCCTGTACCCCTGTGTACCCCAGCGCCCTCTGCCAGTTAGCATCCAGAGGTTCTTGGGTCACAGATGTATGTGGTACCTACGCCTTGGCATGGCACCTCTGGACCGGGGGAATGTCACCCTCTGGGGGAAGGTAAACTCCATGGCTCTGAGCCCTGGTGCTGGCTGCATCGACCACAGGGCGCTGGTGGGTGGGGCAAGGGACCAGAGCCGTCCCCAGGGTCCTGAGTCCCAGCTGCTAGGCTAAGGCTCTGCCAATGGCAGGGGGCATGTCCCCCTCTGCTGCTCTGTGCCCAGACCCAGGGGATGGGGAGAGTCCCCACCCAACAGCCACTGCCTGCTGAGGAAGGGGATGAGCTGCACACAGGACATGGGACTCCTGAGTGCTAAATGGGACAGGCCAGCCCAGGCCCCGCTCTAACTCCTCCATGTGCTTCCCTTGAGGAGCGCAGCCTGCCCCCTTCCCCGCTGACTGAAATCCACTGTCTCGCCAAGTCCTTCCCACTCCCTTATCAGCAGTGTCAGGTCATCTCTCTGAGTGCCACATCACCCTTGAACACAGAGCACCCGGCCCTGCACAGCCAAGGCATGACCTGCGAGGGCAACACAGCGCCCTGGCAACGGCCCCGACAAACAGCACAACCACCCTGCCACAAGGACAGCACACAAACACACACAACACCGTCCGGTCCCCCCCCCCACAACATCCCTGGAACAATACCCCACAAACACCCCCCTGAGACAACACCCGCCAACATCCACATACAGACACAACACCCCCACAAGTCATGCATCCTCACACAGGGATGACAACCCTGTAACACCCTCCTAACACACAAACACAGAGACAACACCCTAACAAACACCCCCAACACCTTTCTGGGTAACAGTGCTGTCACAAACTACACAGGCCTGCAACATGAACATCCTGACAAACCACACTGTGACGGGGTGTGATCACAGAAACCCCCTTGGGAGCTGCCAACTGATGTGCAAAGGCTACCATTGTTCCTGTTTCCCCTGCCAGCTCAGTGGCTGCAGCACCCTGTCTTGGTGAAGCCAGACACACCCGTCTGCTCCAACACAGACCCAGGGTCTGAATTACCTGCCCCAAAGCTGCAGGTTTACCTGAAAACAGCTCACAGAAGTGTGCTTGTCCTTAGCACTCAGATGCCCAACTCCCACTGGGGTCTGACCCCAAACAAATCCGTTTTATATAAAGCTTATACAGGGTAAACTCATAAATTGTTTGCCCTCTATAACACTGATAAAGAGATATGCACAGTTGTTTGCTCCCCCAGGTATTAATACATACTCTGAGTTAATTAGTAAGTAGAAAGTGATTTTATTAAATACAGAAAATAGGATTTAAGTGATTCCAAGTAGTAACAGACAGAACAAAGTAAGTTACCCAGCAAAATAAAATAAAATGCACAAATCTATGTCTAATCAAACTGAATACAGATAATCTCACCCTCAGAGATGCTTCAGTAAGTTTTTCTCAGACTGGACACCTTCCAGGCCTGGGCACAATTCTTTCCCCTAGTACAGCTCTTGTTCCAGCTCAGGTGATAGCTAGGGGATTCTTCATGATGGCTCCTCTCCCCTCTGTTCTCTTCCACCACTTTATATCTCTTTTGCATAAGGCGGGAATCCTTTGTCCCTCTGGGTTCCCCCACCCCTCACTGGAAAAGTACCAGGTTAAAGATGGATTCCAGTTCAGGTGACATGATCACATGTCACTGCAAGACTTCATTACTCACTTGCCAGCACACACATATACAGGAAGACTCACAGGTAAATACAGCCATCTGCAGACAATGGCTCTGGTTAATGGGAGTCATCAAGATTCCAAACCACCATTAATGGCCCACACTTTGCATAATTACAATAGGCCCTCAGAGTTATATTTTATATTTCTAGTTTTAGATACAAGAGTGGTACATTTATACAAATAGGATGATCACTCAGTAGATTATAAGCTTTGTAATGATACCTTACAAGAGACCTTTTGCATGAAGCATATTCCAGTTACATTATATTCACTTATGTTTTTATAAAACTATTCCAGTTACATTATATTCACTTATTATCATGTTTTTATAAAACCATATAGACTGCACAACGTCACACACACAACATGCCATGTTGTGCATGCTCACAAACATCAACACCCTTCAGATAACCCTGGAGCAACACCCCCCGCACAAACAACACAACCCAGACCCCCGACAGGAACACCCTCCGAGCTGGTCACAAGCAGGCACTCCTGGGGGCTGTCTGGCTTGGGGGATCAGTACCAGCGATGGAGCCCACCCAGACCGCTGCCTCAGTCTCTCGGGACTTGCTCTTCCTACCACCTCCGGGGAGACTCTGTTTGACACCCACTCCTGAGCCCTTGATCTTCCAGCCAAGGAAGGCAGCCCTGCCTGGGAGGCACTGAGCTCGGCTCTGCACAGCTGCCTGCTGACTCTGCTATGGCCACCAGGCCCAGACACCGTGGATCCCGTACTCCCCTGGCCTGCAGCTCTCAGCTGCAGCTTCAGTCCCAGCCCAGGAACACGACTGGTGGGGCCAGATCCCAAAACATCCTGTCAGCTGGCAGCCCGTCAAGAGGCCCAGGACTGCCGGAGCTGTGAAGCCTGAGATGAGGTGGGGCTGAGACACGGGTCGGCAGGGAGAGCTATTGGAGGCTGCCCATGCTCGGTGGGTAACAAGGCATGTGCTATGCTTGCTGAGTCCAGCTGAGCTAGGCTCCTGGTCTGCTCCGCAGGGACCAATGCACCTCACCAGGATTTGCAGGGACACTCAAGCAGCATTTTCAAAACAATCGGGTCTATTAGTCAAGTGGACACAGCCCTGGAAGTCCTCAGGTCACCCAGAGACATAAAGGTTAAAGCATCGTCCATTCTGGACAACCCCAGAGCAACCCACCAGCCAAGCTGTAGTGAATTCCATTGGCAGGCGCTCGCTCACTCTTCCTTCTGTAGTCAGTTCCCAGGTGAGAGTGTCCAGGATCCTTCCAGGAGCCACCTCTTTACCCCTCCCCCCCAAACACCTTCCAGTCCTTTGCTCTCAAGCTCAGCTTCCCTGATGAGAGGTGGGGAAACCCACATCCCCCTGGGTCACTGGTTGCTAGGTGTCAGTCTCCTGGTGACTGGGTTTTCCACTGTCTTCTTGGATTTTCCATTGATATCGGTTAGCCTAGGCCAGTCCTTTTTAATAACCCATGATGTGGAGAAAGTAAATAAGGAAGTGTTATTTACCCCTTCTCATAACACCAGAACTAGGGGTCACCCAATTAAATGAATAGGCAGCAGGTTTAAAACAAACAAAAGGAAGTATTTTTTCACACAACTCACAGTCAACCTTTGGAACTCTTTGCCAGAGGATGTTGTGAAGGCCAAGACTATAACAGGGTCAAAAAAGAACTAGATAAGTTCATGGAGGATAGGTCCATCAATGGCTATTAGCCAGGATGGGCAGGGATGGTGTCCCTAGCCTCTGTTTGCCGGAAGCTGGGAATGGGCGACAGGGGATGGATCACTTGATGATTCCCTGTTCTGTTCATTCCCTCTGGGGCACCTGGCATTGGCCACTATCGGAAGACAGGCTACTGGGCTAGATGGACCTTTGGTCTGACCCAGTCTGGCCATTCTTATGTGTTTATGTTCTTATTCAGTCCACCCAGTCAGCCAGGTGACACTCACACACTCCGGCCATGTCTATTCTACCACATCTGTCGGCAAAACTTGTGTCACCTGGGGCAGTGAAAAAACAGCACCCGAGTGACATACGTTTCGCCAACATAAGTGGCAGTGTGCAGAGCGCTATGTCGGCAGGAAAGCTGCTCCCCTCAACGTAGCTCCCACCGCTCGCTGGGGGTGGTTTAATAATGTCGCCGGGAGAGCCCTCTCCTGTCGGCACGGAGCGGCTACACGGGAGATCTTACAGCGGAACAGCTGCATTGGGTTCATTCAAATATTACCGAAAATTCCCACTTTGTCACATCTCCTTATTCCGAGTACTTTCCATTTGTACAGCTGTCTCCTGCTCGCTTGGGACTGGTCACACTCCTTTGCCCTGAACGTGTGTCCCACAGAGCTCATCTCATTCAGCCCAACTGGGCAGCTGCTCCTGTTGAACGTAGGTCCATCTCTTCGTCCCACAGTGGAACACTCCATACCATTGCCCCTATGACCCAAGCAGTTCACCAATATTCAGGGCCTTGCCAGGTTGTTTCTGTTAGGACCAGGAATTGGTGAGATGAGAAAAATCTATTCTTTGTACAATCCTCTGTATTTACAAAGAATGTGCACAAGGTCCCACTGCCCTGAACCCAGTAGGAGCAAACACCAGCAGGCAGCTTCCATGTCTGCCCCTCCAGCGAGCTCTGTGCCCAAGCACACTAACTGTTCTGGAATAAAGTACTTTCTCTTCTGGAACAGAGTGCCCATGCAGGCTGCTGGCACCAGTTTCCCCACATAAAGAAGCCCCAAGGCTCCACCTGAAAGGGGAGAAGAGGGCCAGGAAGGTTACTCATGAAGAAGTTGTGGCACTTGTATTTCTGCAACATGCTACATTTTCTCTGTACAGCACCTTTAAACTTCAAAGTCGGCCCACCTGCAGGGAGAGCACACACCGCGCTCTCCCCCCTGAAGACTTTGCTTTTGGTCTTTCTTGTTGCTGTTTTCCTTATAAAAGTCCTTCCACTGACAGCACAGGCTGCTCCAGAGGAATGGAAAGCAGAGCTAGGCGGAAACCCACCCCCTCTGAGCGGGGGAGGCAGCAAGGATCTGAGCTCATTTTGCAGAAGCCAAGTATCCAGCATCTCATGGGACACTCTGGCATCTGCAGCCCCCCCACATCTCCCCACAGCCTGGTTGGAGCCTCACACAAGGCTGGGCAGAAAGGATGAGCTTGCAGTGGCTCCCTATGGCCACTTGGGGTGGTGTGGGGCTCTGTAGGTAGCCAGGTGCCCTTCTGCCTCCCCAGTCGCAGCCCCCCCTGCTAGGAAGAAGCAGCCAGGAGGAGGCAGCAGCAAGTGGAGGTCTAGGGATTGGTCCTACTCTAAGCAGGGGTTTGGACTAGATGACTCCTGAGGCCACTTCCAACCCTGATATTCTATGAAATGCTAGCCCCAAGCTCCCCCTTGTCCCAGCTGCTTCTCCAGCCTCCCCTGCAGGAGCCACTCACCCTCCTCCTACCCCAGTTTTGTGTGGGGGAATCAGGGACATCTGCATTCCCATGGGGGTGGTGAGGGAGGATCGGGATTGCTCCCAGCTCTTTTGTGCTGGCTATGCTGAGGAAGGGGATCCTAGGGCAGGTCTCAGCCCCTCCTGCCCCCCCAAGGAATATCCTGGCACAAAGGCACCCTAGGAGTTGCAGACTCTGGCACAGGGCATGGGCAGGGCTGGCACCTCGGTGATCCTGCCTCATGTGCCCCAGAATGAGGGAGGCCCAAGCCACCTCCCCTGCCTCCCACTGGCACAGGGGTGAACCTGGCCCTGAGTCTGGCTGCTGGCACTCACAAAGCCCTGGCTGGGTTTGTTTAGCCTCAGCTCCCTGGGGAAAGGGAGGAACTCGTGTGTCACCATCTCCGGGCCTGCAGGGACAGAGTCTCGGGCTTGGGCTGTTTGAATGCCAAGTTCAGGCTGTCCAATCTGCCCGCTCTGGGCAATGCCTGCAACACCAGAGGTTGCAAGCAGGTGTGGTTGGAGCCCCAGAACTCCCTGGAGTCACTTGCACTCAGGCAAGTTTTATCTTCTACATAAAAAATTAAATCCTGGGGCAGGGACTTATTTAGTGATTTAGTGCTTAGATGGGGGGGAGGGGGGGATCTGGGAGCCAGGATTCCTGGGTTCTGTTCCCAGCTCTGCAGTAGAAAGTCACTGTCACCCTGGACAAGTCCCATCCCTGCTCCGTGCCTCAGTTTCCCCATCTGTATCATGGTGACACTGACCCACGTTTATAAATTGCTACGCAAGTGCCAACTATGAATATCACCAATGGGGACACTGAGGCGCAGAGAGGGGCCTGCCCATCATACAGAGCCAATGGTACCGATGAGCATAGAATCCCAATCTGATGGCACGTCCATGCTCTCACCACAACTCTTCCTGTGCTAACGCCAGCCATTGCATCCTGCCTCCTTATCTCCCCTCCTCTGCACCCCGGACTACCCTTCCCTTCCCGCTCTCCCCCGCGTTGGGGCATTGCTGTGTGCTGTTAAGCTGCTGCCACGCTGCACCCTAGAGGTGACTGCAATTCAGTGCGGATGAAGGGGGTAGCTTGCAAAGTACGCCAGGGAGCTGGGAGACAGGCAGGGCTAGGGAAAGGTCAGATAGTGGCCACTGGCTGACCCCACTTCTCCGGCATCATCTGGCACCTGCTCCCTGGAGGCCTTAGGGGCCGTTTATTGCTGGGATAGCCCAGAAACAGCAGCCTCCGTGCACTGGTGCGGCAGGTGCCCTGGGGCCTGACCCAGAGAGGAGCAGCTGGGCAAGGCCCATTGGGTAGGGCACCAGGCCAAGGGCCCTGCTGGCTCCTCCTTGCCTGTGCCGAGCGTGGGGCAGCCCACCGGAGTCACACCCCCCACGGGACCGGAGAGGAGCCAGGAGACCAGCGGGGGCTGCGTGCGTGACCCCGGCGGCCACATGCTGGCGCCCCGGGCACTGAGGCCGCAGGGGACCCGCCATGGCCCCGCGCCCGGCTCCGGAGCTGCCGCAGCGCCGAGCCCTGCGGGCAGCTCCCCGCCATGTGCCGGGCTGGAGGCGGCGCGGCCGGCGAGGGGTTTGTCGGGCGCGGCCCAATCAGCGGCCGGCCCGCGGCCCAACCCTCCCATGGATGGAGTCGCCGCCGATCACCCCACGCGGCTGCCGCGCCGCCTTAAAGCCGGGCCGGGCGCAGGGCGCAGCTTGGTTCCTTCGCCGGCTGCGCGCTGCCGGCTCCGCGCCCCGCTGCCTGCGCTCCCCACAGCCCCGCGGGGCCGCTCGGAGGGCAGGGCCGGCCGCTTCCCCGCACTGGCCGGGCGCCGGCTGGGGACCATGTGGCTGATCCTCTGGGCGCTGCTCTCTCTAGCCGAGCCGGGGGCCTGCGGGTCCTTCAGCAGGAGCGACACCTTCTGCTACCTGGAGGCGGCGGGCACCGCAGGGGCGGCGGGCACCAGGTACCTGAGCTTCCTCAGCCAGCGCTCCGGCGCCCTGGCCCTCGTCCAGAGCGCCTGGGACGGGGATGGGCACCTGCTGGCCTGCTCCATCCAGGAAGAGGCCTGGCTCACGCGCCTGTACCAGGAGTCCTGTGCCAAGCGCCCGCAGAGCAGCCTCTTTGCCAGCCCCTGGAGCCCGGCGCGCCAGCAAGCCCTGGACAGCCTGGCCCAGCAGATGAACGTCTGCAGCAGGGCTGAGCCCTTGGGGGCTGGCAGGCCCCGGGTGAGGAGAGCGCCCGTGGGCAAGCGGGCAGGACTGGCCCTGGAGGAGCGTGGGCGCAGGAGGACCCGGCGGGGCTGGACGATGCCAGGGACGCTGTGGTGTGGAGCTGGGGACTCTGCAGGGAACCTCACCGAGCTAGGTAAGAGCTGTGGAGCTGCAATGTCCCCAGTGCCCCCCGCTTCCCTGGGGCAGAGCGGGCAGAGCTGGGACCCAGCACTGTGGGCAGAGGGAGCCGGCAGGTCCCAGGCTAAGGCCAAAGAGGCTGGAATGAGTTGAAGGGGGTTAAATGAGCTTCCTGCATTTGCCCTAGTGGTGACCCTGTGGCACATGCCTGGGCCTAGGGTATCTGGGGACAGGGAGGCACCCCCCTTATGGGGCTGCCCGGTCTCCTCACCATGCTACCTGCAGGAGCTGGATTTGCTGTGATTCAGTGGGACCGGGAGACGTGGGCTCCCAGCCTGGGGCGGACACCGGGGCTATCTGCCCCTGAGCCAGGACAGCTCAGTGTCCCTCAGTCTTGTCTTTTATCATCTTGGTAGATGGGGCTGGTCCCTGGGGAATTCACCCCCCCCCCCCCCCCCCCCCCCCCCCCCCCCCCCCGNGTGCAAGTATCTGCGGGAGCTGGTTCAAGGCTGCTGCATTCCTGAGCATGGTGCCCCATGGGGCCAAGACATTCCACAGGCTACTTGAGGGAGGCCCTAGAGAAGCCCTAATGGGGCCAGACCTTCAGCCAGCACAGAGCCCCTGCCCCTGCATGTCCAGCCTGGGTTGGGTGCCGATCCCTGCTGGGGATCATGGCCAGTATGTGTGACAGCAGCCCACCCTGCAGGTCCCCTCCGGCACTGCCAATAGGTGCCTCGCCCATCGCCCACAGGGGGCAGCAGCAAGGGTGCTGGGGCCTCTGCAGAGTGTTGCTTTGCTTTGCTGGGCCCCCCCCTGAGCCACCCGACCCTCCCCTGCAGGAATCTTCCAGGGCCCAGACTTGTGCTGCCGGGAACACGACCAATGCGCAGAGCAGCTCTCTGCCCTGGAGTACAACTACGGCATCCGCAACTACCGGCTGCACACCATCTCACACTGCGACTGCGACGCCAGGTGAGCCGGCGCTGTGCTGCACCAGCTCCCCAGGGCTGTCAGCTCAGCCACGGGGGAGCTACTGTCTGTACCACAAACCCACCCTGGCACGTTGGGCTCAGGAGACGCCTAGAGTGGGGGGCTGCGAGTCGGGATTGAGGAGCATCAGCAGAGCTGGGGGTGGGGAGGCCCATTTTGCATGGCGTGGTTGAGAGCCCCCAGCCCCTCCCACAGCCGTGCCGTGCGGCTCCAGACTGCCCGCCCCTGCTCCAGTGTCTGGTGCCAGCGGCAGGCCGGCTGGAAACGGCTCAACTCCCCGGGTCCCATGGAGGCACTGGCAGACCCTGGCTGCCCCTTTCCTCGGCGACTCCTGGTTCACGGGCTGTGCGGAACCTCGCACGCCCAACAGAGCCGCTAACCGGGGGTTCAGCGCGGGAGGGGGCTGGGATTGGAAAGCGGCAGGGCTCCTCCACAGTCCCTTCTGTGCCCCCGCTGCCCTCCTCATGCCCTTCGTCTGAGCCAGCCCTTCCTCCCCCCGCCCACCAGCGTCCAGGCTGGCTCCCTTGTGCCGCGCAGACCGCGGCCCTGACGCCCCTCGCTGGGTTGCAGGTTCAAGCAGTGCCTGCTGGAGCAGAACGACACCATCTCCAACATCGTCGGCATCACTTTCTTCAACCTGCTGGAGGTCCCGTGCTTCGTGCTGGAGCAGAGCAAAGCATGCGTGGACTGGCACTGGTGGGGAGGGTGAGTACCCAGGCAGGGTCCTGAGCCCCCGGCCCTGCTCACAGAACCATGCCCAGCATCTTGGGGTGGCTCTTTGACCCCAGGGCCATCAGGCGGGGCAGGCTGGAGCTGCAGCCGGTTTCCCCAGGCCAAGGTTCAGGGAAGCGTCTCTGGGCACTGCGCCCAGCAGGCCTGGCTGCGTCACTGGAGCGGGGGCTGTGCCAGGTTCTCACTGGCGTGTCCCGGCAATGCCCTTTGCTAGCAGTGCTGGATGCACTAAAGGTAGAACCGGGGCTGTCCCTGGAACTGGGCAGCATTCCCATGCAGCCCTGCACCGGGTGCTCC
Organism: Platysternon megacephalum; assembly: GCA_003942145.1. Lineage (NCBI taxonomy): Eukaryota > Metazoa > Chordata > Testudines > Platysternidae > Platysternon > Platysternon megacephalum. Next base: position 121,206 of record QXTE01000484.1, read on the forward strand.
TGGGGTGTTGGGTGCCTGCTGCCACGGGACAGGGTGCAGAGATCAGCTGCCCAGGGGCTCTCATGAGGTGCCCCATGGATCCGCGTCAGCTTATCAGACATCCCGAATCCTGCCAGACCGCGTGGAGCGGCCACGGGCTAACGGGGGGAGCAGGGTTGGCTCAGGTGTGGGAGACAGCGTGGGAATAGGACTGACGCTGCTGGGTGCAGGGACAGGCCTGGCACCGGCTGAGGATGGCGGAGCCTCCACCTGCCCTGGGAGCGCGGTGAGGTCCCTGAACTGAAGACCTCTCTAGAAGTGAGTCTCCAGCCGGGCAGGGTCTCAGCCAGGCTGCTCGCGGGGCTGCCCCAAGGAGGCAGGGAGCCTCAGAGCGCGGGGTGGGCTGGGAAGGGAGGGACAGACTCGCCCAGCACAGGGTGTCCCCCGCAGGTCTGGCTGCTGGTGGCAGGCAGGGCACATGGGGACTCTACCAGGTGACTGTCCTCTAGTGGTGGAGGGGGATGGGGGGCGAAGACAGGTCAGCAGGGGGCAGACAGTGGGCAGGGGACCTGTGGTGGGACCCAGCCCAGCCCGGTGGGGGTTGCTAGGCTCTGCTGCCGTCCAGTGTGTGGGCGATCACTGCAGAGCCCGCAGGGCTGTCGGGCCAGCATGCCTGGCAGAGAGCCTGGCCCTGCTCCCTTTTCCGGCCCTGGGCTGCCTCTGTCCCCCCATCTCTCCCCTGGGCCTCCCTCGCTTGGGCAGTGCAGGCTCTGGGAAGGCTGTGGGTTCCCTGGCTGGCCTTGTGTGGGGGAGGGGGTGCTGTGGCGAAGCAGCCGGGCACCAGTGGGGCGTGTGGGCGTGTCTCGCTCCCTGACTGGCTGCTGCAGGTGGCACGACTCGGCGGCGGGACGGAGCCAGTCAGCCCCACCCCGGCACTCCCACATGCTGGGGGCACGGTGCCAGCCGGGGCATGGCTATCAGGAGCTCCAGCAGCACAGCTCTCTCAGCGCCGGCTGGCAGGGGGCAGGCATGTGGGTGCTCAGGGGAACCCCTCGGAGCAGAGCCCCGCCCTGGAGGGGGTGGGAGTTTTGGGGATGGCCTTGTCTCACTCCCCCTCTGCTCCCCAGGTGTAAGCACTACGGCCCTGTAGCCCTGGCCCGGATGGTGCAGCAAAGCCAGTACCACTACGGCCTGTCCCAGGGGGAGACGGCCAGCCCTGCCACGCGCCCCTCGGGCAAGGGCAAGAAGCACGCCAGGCGGGGCAGGAAGCACCAGAGGAAGAACAGGAAGAGGCCTGGGCAGGACGATGGGGCCCAGGGGTCACAGAGCCCCAGAGAAGATCAAAGACCTGTCACGCCCCCCCTGTCCAGGGACCTGGGCACGCTGCCCCCTGCCCCCGCTGAGGATGGGGCCACCACCCCACACAGGCATGTCCCAGACCTGCGGGGACAGGAGCCACCACCCCTTACAACGAGGGCCTCAGAGCAGGGCCCCACGCCGGGGACTGAGCACCCACCCCCTGGTGGGGCTGGAACAGAGGGGGCAGGGCAGCCCCAGGACAGGGACTCAGCGCGCCCTGCCCAAAGGACTAACTTGCCGCCCACCCCAGCCTCGGAGCCACGCCGCACCCCCACACCGCACCCGCCTGAGCTGAGCCGCCGGGGTGAGTGAGGGCTCTGGGCACGGGGGGGGGAGCAGAGGGGCTGGGGGGTTGCCGTGGGTTCTCTGGGGCGGCGTGCTCTGCGGGGGCGTGCCCGTGCCCATAGAGTGTGCGCAGAGCTTGGGTGCCCGTGGCGCTTGGCCCAGCATTGTGCAGGGTTTCTGGGCCCCTGACCCGCTGGGGGGGCTGAGTGATGTGCCTCAGTTGACCCCCAGCCCAACTCCCTCCCCCCAGCCCCAGCAAGGAGCTGCGGATGCTACCGGCGCCTTGACCAGTGTGAGCACAAGATCGCGCCCCATGAGGTCAAGTACCAGCTGCGCAACCCGGACTCCCGCACCCTGTTCCACTGCAACTGCACCCGCAGGTGAGTGCCACTTCCTCAGGCAGCGGGGCCACCCTGGGGTGCAGCTGGGTGGGTGTCCCGAGCTGGCTCCGCTCTGATTGGTGAATGGAGAGAGGGGCCAAGGGCCTGGTGCTGGGCCTCTTCCTTCCCACTGTTGCCCACGCTAACCCTGGCTCCCAGGGACTGGGCCAGGCGGTCTCTGCAGTGGGCGAGGTGCTGGTGACTCTGCAGGAGCAGGGGGCACTCGGTGCATGTCTGGAGGGGTGCTGGCCCATGCCCAGCATTGCCTCTCTGCCCCCAGGGGGGTGCCGCTGTGAGCTGTGCCCTGTCCCCACAGGCTGGCGCGGTTCCTGCGCAGGACGAAGGGCCCCAATGAGGTGGAGGAGGAGGTGCTGTCTGACTTCATCTCCACGGCCTGCTTCGTGCTGGAGCCACCCAGGGGCTGCGCCGACGGGGAGCAGCAGCCCAAGTGAGTACAGCATCAGCACCAGGGGCTGCCCAGGCCAGGCTCAGAGCCTCTGTGCCCTGGGCTGGGGCTCGGGAGAAGGGTGGCATGGAGTCCCCTGCAGCCTGGGCTCCCAGTCTGGGGGTGGGGGGAGGTCCCCTATGCTGGTACGTGGGTGCTGCCTGGCTTGGGCCCTACCTCTGTTTGAAGATCCCCTTGGAGGTGCTGGAAGGGGGCAGCCCAGGCTGGGCTTGCAATGCAGCTTTCTCCCCACCGGGTGGCAGCACAGGATCACCCTGCGCATAGACAGGGCAGGAGGGATTGGAGCCTGGATCTCCTGTCTAGTGGGGGGGCCAGGTGGGGGGCACTGCTGGCATTGAGGGGCCCTTCCCCACCTGGGGCGGGGGCAGGAGCTCGCTGGGAGGAGCCCCCTGCCCAGCCCCTCGCCCCTATCAGCTCCGGTTCCCTGCCCCACAGCTGCCGGGCAGCACTCAGCCATTAACAGTGGCAGTGCCATGGTGGGACCTGGCAGAAGGCACAGCCTGAGTGGGGCACATGGGGCAGGCTGGCCAAGCAGGGGGGCTGGGGGGAGTGCCCAGGCCCAGCGGCTGTGGGAGGCTGGAAGAGAGGGGCTCAGGTCAGCTCCCCACAGCATGGGCCCATGGGGGCAGGGTGGAACTGAGGGGGCTGGGCCCCTGCCTTCCTCCCACCCTCCCTCCTCAGCCCCATGGGGGTTGATTCCCCAGCAGGCCGAGGGCTGGGGTCCTCCCCTGGTGCCAGTGGCCTGGCGCTTCCTGGGCTAAGCGCGCTGCTCTTCTCTCCCAGCTGCATCGGGTGGGGCCGGGCCGTCCTGGTGCCTGCGCGGCACCTGACGAACACGCTGGGGCGGTGGCAGGCGCGGCCTGCAGCCTCCATCAAGGTCAAGCGGCAGGAGTGGGAGGCGCAGGGCAGCGTCCCCAGACTCTACGACAAGTGTCTCCAGCTGGCCAGGGCAGCCCGGAGGTCAGACCATCACCCAGCGCCCCACTGAGGCCAGGGCACAGCCTGGACGTGGGACCATGGAGCCAGCTTGTCTGCAGGGGGAACGTGGAGCTGACGCCGTGGCCAGCCCTGACCCTGCTCACCTCCGGCAGGGCTGGGAGACTGACTGTGCTGCTGGGCAGCCGGTAGCCTTCAGCATGGGCACTGCAGGGAGCCAGGACTTCCCAGCCTGGTCTGGGACAGGGGCTTGGCTGTTCCCTCCCTCTCCTTCACCTGCTGGTGCAGCTGCTCGCTGCCCCACACTCCTGGGGGGTGGGCTGGACAGGGCCCTGGCCCGGGCAAGAGCTGTGGTGCACGTGTGGGGCCAGGCCAAGGCGCTACCTCCCCTCCACATTCCCCCACGGGGAGCACCCTGTCCAGTGCAAAGGTCAAACGAGCCCTGCCTGGGGGAGGGGCTCTGTCCTGCCCCAGGGGGGCACCCCCCAGGGCTGGGCCCCAGCTGGGTCCCTTGAACACAGGCCCTGTGGGGAGAAGCTCCAGGCCAGGATGCTATTCCCTGAAGCTCTGCCATGGGGGGCAGAAGAGGTGCCTCTTCAGGACTGCAGCCTGGGGGGCTGAGACATGGGAAACCAGCCCCACCCTGCAGGGAATCCCATGCCTGGGGGAGGGGCTGCTGCCACGAGCAGTGCCCCCACCTGAGCGGGGCAGGAGGGCTTGGCTGTACCTCCTCTAGGCTGGGGGAAGGAGGAGGGAGTCAAGACTGTGGGGTGCTGTTTCCAGCCTTGCTGTGTGAGCCTGTTACTGCCCGGGGGGCAGATCCCCCCCCTCCCCCCCAGCCCTGGGGCAGAGCTGGCCCCTGACAGCTGCAGGGACAACTTTTCTACAGAGCCTATTTTTTTTACATCTTTTCCCCCTAATGCTGCAGCCCTCCCCCCAGCGCTGCCCCTCCTGTGGCCGGGCATGGGGCAGAGGGGGCCGTTCCGGCTGGGCCTGAAGCAGGCATGGAGCTGTGGGCCAGGGGCCATTGCTCTGTAAATAATGCAGCAATAAAGTGTTCCCTTCACGCCTTCTGCGTCCTGGGCTGGGGCCTGGGTGGGTCGAGCAGCCACCTGCCCCCGCTGCCGGGTGGGGGCTGTCGCGGGGCTACTTCTGTCCCATCAGCCTCTTGTGCCTCCCCCCTCATTCTGTGCCCTCCCCCTCGGCAGTACCCTGGCCGGCCCAGGCCCCCCAGCAGAAAAGGAGTGGGGGAGGGCTGCCTGCAGGGGACTGTGGCCTCTTCCTCCCCAGGTCCACGGGAAGGGCAGGCCGGCCAGCTGCCCGCCCTGCACATTGGGTATGGGCCACTGGGGAACGTTGCTAATTTTATCCACCGCAAAAGCAGAGCAGGGGAGCCAGGGCGTGCCCACGGCTGGGGGGGGACATTTTGCACATGGGGGTGAGGGAACAGGACCTAGGGCCCCAACTTCCCTGGGGGAGGGAGGGAACAGCACTGACTTCAAGCTGCCAGCCACCCCCACCCCTGAGGGCAGTGTGGGGCAGGGGAGCCCGGCTCAGGGAAGCCTCAGAAGCGGGGCAGCAACTGAGCTTGGTACATCCTTGTCAGGGCCCCCACACCTCTGCCACCTCCAGCCCCTGTAGCTCCTGTGCTGAGGGGGGGGGTGCACAGGGTTCCCCCCACATGCAGTGAGCTGCACACACAGGGGCCATGGCCCCCGCTGCTGCACTCCCAGCACAGGGCCAGGCAGAATGGAGAGACCCGCCCCTCCCCCCGACTAGCTCCCTGGTGCTGCACAAGCACCCGGCTTTCACAGGCCCCCTTAGTGCTGGGCTGGGGCACAGGGGTTGGCACAGTGCCAGGGGAGTGCCCCCTACTGAGCATTCCCATCCAAATGCTGAGCCAGCCCAGGCCTTCCACGTGAGAGCCAAGGGGGCAGCGCCTGAGCCCGGGCGGCTGCAGGCCCCATGAGCCAGCCCCAGGCCCTGTGGGAACCCTGCCATCCCGGCCCCACCCCCTCCTGCAGATACCAGTTCAGCAAATCAAAGCACAGGGTGGGCACCTGGGGGTGGGTGATTTATTCCATCAGCTGCAATGTGGTAGGACCTGGTGTGTCAGCTCTGCCTCATTGCTGAGCCGTGGGCCCCGGGGCAGCCAGGCCCACACACTCCCTGGCCGCTTTGCGTTGTTCCCTCCTGCATGGGCACTTGTGCTACAGGACCAGGCCAGGCTGTGGGTCAGGGACCCCCCCTTGTGCTGCCTGGCTCTGTCCTGTCCCCCTCTGCTCTCGTCTCCCCTGACACTGTCCCTGTGCCCCCATCGCCATGCCAGGCCCAGCTCCTGCCCCAGCCGCGTGGGTCAGTGCTACTGCCCCGAGTGACCTGGACACGATCCCCCCACAGCCGCAGAGCCAGCCCCACCAGGGCCACCGCTCAGCCCTCCTGCCCCTCTGGATGCCTGGCCCCCTCCCCCTGGGAGATTCCAGCTGGGCCCCCAGAAGGCTCCGCAGCACCCCCCTCCCTGTCCACTTTGTCGTCTGGGCCATGGGGTCAGCCCCACACTCTCGCCTCTTCCCCGGCCTGCTCCGCGTGGGTGTGGGCAGCGGGCTCGGCCCAGCCGCGCGGCAAAGGAAAGCTCTGCTCTGGCTGGGCTCACCGCGCACAGAGGACGACTCGGGCTGCAGCTTGGTCTGCCAGCCGCTCACAGCCACATCCGAGTGGCCCCAGGCTGCCAGCCCTGCCCACACCCCCTGGCATTGCCACTGACTGCTGCCGGGGGCCCTGCCCTACCCACTGTCCCGACTCCTTGGTACTGCTCATGCCCTACGGAGTCCGTGCTCCAGGCTGCCCAAGGCCCAGCCCCGAGGCTCGGTCTCCGAGCTGACAGAAGCAGAGCTGGGGCCCAGGCACACAGCTTGGGGCGGAGGGTTTCACGGCTGGAACAGCTAACGTGGAGGAATGGGCACTGCGGCCCCGCCGGGGCGTCACTGCTCACACTCCCGGGCCCGGCGGGTGGATGGCTGGGGTGAGCGGCCGTGCAGTGGCCGATGCCCGGGCAGCCCCGGGCAGGGCGTGTGGCTCGCGAACGGCTGTTGCCTACGTCACACCAGCAGGGATGGATCACAGAGCACCTGGGGTGGCCCAGTGCGGGCAGGAGAGGCAGCACACGAGGAAGCACACGGCAAGCTCTACACGGGGATCGTTGCACGTGGGCGCACAGAGGCCAGGCCCAGCAGTCACGGCACAGTGCCAGCTGCTCGGCCCTGAGTGGCTCCAGGGGCGGCCGCAGCTGGCGGGGGTTCCTGGCTGTCCCTGGAGCCGCTCCCCTCTTTGGGGGAGGTGCTGAACAGGTTGGCAGCCCCGGCGGTGGGGCTGGTGGGGCTCATCCTCCTGACAGGGTAGCCCTGGTCTGCGCTCGCCCGCCTTGGGCCCATGGCCTGGTCGACAGTCTCCAGGCGGAGCGCGGGCAGCAGGCCGAGGTTCCTGGGGTTGGCTCTGGCCAGGGGGTTGTCGTCAGAGAGGCACCAGGTGCCGCAGTCCGCAGTCCTGTAGCCGGGGGCACGGCTGCTCTCCCGGCTCTCGGCAGCCCGCGCTGGCTCCTTGCTCTTGGCATTGTGCCAGGGCAGCTCCTCCTCTGGCAGCTGGATGCTGGGGATCTCGCCCTTCACGGGGCGTCGGCTCTGCGGGGACGGGCTGCGGCTGGCCCCCCGTTCACGGCTCGTCGGCCTCAGGATGAGCCCCTGGAACTTGGGGAGGCTGGGGCTGCGGCTCCGGTGGCTCTTCATCTTGCCGGGGCTGGGGCTGCGGGACTTGGGCGCCAGCAGGACCAGGGTGCTGTTGTCCTCCTCCTCGGAGCTGGCGTTCGAGCTGTCCGTCTGGCTGCTGCCCTCCTCCGACGTGGGCAGGGAGATCTGCACGCCCACAGAGACAGTCAGCGGGGAGACAAGGCTGGCGCTGCCCCATGGGGAGTGTGTGTCTCAGGGCAGGCGGTATACCCAGTCCTCTCTCATGCCCCTCACCTCCCCACACCAAGGGTTCAGCTGCCAGGGGGGATAGATATGTCACAGCACCACTCGGGGCAAGGCCAGCCCAACTTCTGCGGTGTCTGGGCAGCAGCTGGGGCCCAAGAACCCCCATCTCATTCAGCTCACACCCCCAGAGCTCCCCTCCCTATCACCCCCCCATCTCCTCTCCCCCACCGTGATGCCCTTGTTCCTGCACAGCAGCCGCCCCCTGCACTCCGCATCCCCCCTGCATAGTGCCCCGCCCCTGGCGGGAAGCTGCTCACCTGGAAGGGTTCTGTCACCCCAGTGATGCTGCTGTAGTTGTTGCCGTAGTAACCGAGAATGTATTCGCCCTTCCCTTTGGGTAGCGCCTCCTCTGAAAACACCACCTACAGCCCCGGGGAGAGTGAGGGGGCGTCAGGGGCCGTGCCACCCACACGAGATGGGCCCACCCCCACCCCTGGCACGGCGGAGCGCCCAGCGGGGTAGCTCAGACGCGGCCCCATCACAGTGCCCCTTGGCGTACCCAGGAAGGACGTCTGGCGCCCAAGGGCGTTTCTAAGGGACAGGCGAATGCAGAGCTGCCGGATGGAGAAGTGCCCTGGGCAGCGCTGGAGGGGGCGTGGCACTAGTCATGACAGCAGGAGTGCCAAGAGGCCAAAGGGGCCGAGTGCCTGCTCGCTGGGCGCAGGGCATATTCCCATAGGGGTGCAGGGGCACAGACTGCAATGCAGATCACCACCACCGGCAGCCCTTGGCAATGGCCTGGCTCCTGCTGTGGCACGGAGTCCAGGCTCCAGGCTGGCAGGTGGCTTGCATGGGATTGTGATCATCTACCCACAGGGCAGGGGCTGTCTCCATGCTGTGAGGGGCTGGCTCAACTGGACATGTGCCTGTCTCTCTGTGACGAAGTGGGACTGTTCTTAATGTTTCCTAGCAACAAATGGCCAGGGCCCTTTCCCCCTTGCAAGGGAATAGCTAAAGGTGAACAAAGATCAGGTGACCCCCCTGGCCCGGGAAAGAGACAAAGCCCAGAGGAGGAGGGGCTGGAGGGGGTGTCAGTTTGGAGCTGGCTGGAGACTAGGAGTGAGGGCAGACGGGGGTGTCTGCCTCGCTGGGCCCCAGAATGGACCCAGCAGATGGGTCCCGTTCGCTGGACCGACAAGCTCTGTTTTAGACCATGTGCCTGTCATCTAATAAACCTCTGTTTTACTGGCTGGCTGAGAGTCACGTCTGGCTGCGAAGTGGGGGTGCAGGCAGGATCCTCTGGCTTCCCCAGGACCCCGCCTGGGCAGACTCACTGTGGGAAGCGCACGGAGGGGCATATGCTGAATGCTCCACGGTCAGACCCAGGCGGCGAAGCCGCGTGAGCTGCTTGCCCTGCAGACAGTCTGCTCTGAGGGGGAGGAGGCTCCCCAGAGTCCTGACTGGCTTTGTGGGGAGCAGTGCCAGAGCATCGCCCGGGGCCTCCGGGACACTCTCTAGTCACTGATCCAGCCCCTGGCCTGTCCTACAAGCTGTAACGCCCCACACCTGGCCTCTGGCTGGTGCCGGTTCTCCAGCCCACCCACACCCACACACACACACACCCACCCACACACACCCCCACACACACACCCCCCCCCCCCCCACACACACACACCCCCCCCACACACACACACACCCCCACACACACACACCCACACACACACACACACCCCCCCCACACCCACACACCCAGCCTCTGGCTGGTGCTGGTTCTCCAGCCCACACACACCCACACACACACACCCACACACACACACCCACACACACACCTGGCCTCTGGCTGGTGCTGGTTCTCCAGCCCACCCCCCCCCCCACCCCCCCCCCCCCACACACACACACCCAGCCTCTGGCTGGTGCTGGTTCTCCAGCCCACACACACCCCCACACACACACCCACACACACCCACCCACACACACCCACCCACACACCTGGCCTCTGGCTGGTGCTGGTTCTCCAGCCCACCCCCCCACACACACCTGGTGGCCCCCAGCACAACTCCCCTCTGGTGCAGGATGTCCTGCTAACAATGGCTGCCTCCCATTGGGCTGCGTGCTCCACCCAGCCTGGAGGGAGGCTGCCCTAAGACGCCATGGGCCGGGAGATCCCGAGAGCCCCAGGCTCTATCAGGGACTGATGCTCACCTGGCTGGCGCGGATGCTCGGCACAGCAGGGAGGGCTCACTCACCATTGTGGGGGGGAGAGGGGGGGCTCGGTGGGGTACATGGGAAGCAGAGGCAAAAGGAGCAGCCAGCAGGGGCCAGTTGGGTGCATGGCCATGAACGGGGCTGGGCCGGGCCCCACCATGCTCACACACCTGGTACACGCTGCCCTCTGGGTCCTCGTGTTTGGCCCACACATACGCCACGTAGTCCTTGTAGTGCCTGAAGCCCACCTGCAGGGAGAGAAGTCCCAGTGGAGAGCTAGACGGGACCAGGCCCCAGCCCCCCAGAGTGTGCCCAGTGCTGACCCCTGCCCCTGCGCCTCACACCGACTCCTAACCCCGTCCACACCCCTGTAACACTGACCTGCACAACCCAACCCCCACCAGTGGGCACCGAACACTGACCTCACCCTTACCCCTAACCCAGCCACACCGACACCAACCCTATCACCAGACCATGCCCAACTCTAATCCCTGACCTCTAACCCCAGAGCATGACTACCCCGACCCAGCTTGGTCATACCCCCAGAGCCAACCCCGACCCGGCCTGGTCATACCCCCAGAGCCAACCCTCAGCTCCCAGCCAGCCTCTGCCAATAGCCAGGCCTCATCTGGGGGCTCCATTTAAGACACACGGGGCCAAACTTTCAGAGGTGCTGAGCACCTGCAGCACCTGCTGCCTAGGCTCGGCCCCCCACCCCCCGCCACCAGCCACAGCCCCAAAGTCCTGAGCTTTCAGAACCCGCCAGGGTTTGCCCTCGATGCACCTTGCGGGCTCTGAGCTGCGAGGGGCTCTCGTCCCCGTCCCCGGGGCTCCCAATCCACGTACAAACAGTGCACGGTGAGACTCCCCTTTGTGCACAAGTCGGTGGAGCCGCAGGCCCTTGCCCCCACCCCCCAGTCCCAGGCTGGGCATCCAGGAACCAAGGCACCTGAATCAGAGGAGATGCCGGCCCAGGAGTCTGCCCCTTCTCCTCACCACAGGGTGGCTCAGGTGCCCCTGGCCAGCCCCCCAGCCCCGAGCGCTAGCGGAGCCTGGGCTCGCCCGTCGGGTGTTGGGGGCGGGGGACACGTCCCCTCTGTCACTTCCAGCCATGCTCCTGCCGTAGCAGCAGGGCCCCGGGTTGGAGCGGTTAGCGAAGACCAGGCTCTGTCCCAGCCCCTCCATCTCCCTCGGCTGCACGGACCCAGCGCAGCGGCACCCAGGGCAGGGCCTTGGCACGCAGCAGCAGGCAGCTGTAACCCAGGGGACCCAAGAGCCCCCGGGGAATCCAGTCAGCAGCAGGGTCAAGGGGGCAGTCCCTGCTGCCCCACAAGGGGTGAACAGGAGAAGAGGGACGGCCCCTGCTAGGAGGAGGGGCCAGACTCCTCCCTGGGGTGAACACACTGAAGCCAAGGGAGTTACCCCAGGGGGGAACCTGGCCCAGTGAGCCTAGGAAGCCAAGGGGCCTGGACAGCAGGGCCCAGGGAGCAGAGCCTGGCCCCAGCGTGGGACGCAGAGATCCTGGAGAGGGGTGCAGGGCGACACGTGCGTCCCACACTGTGGCTGGCTGGGGGCAGGCGATCCCTGCAGGCTGCTGGAGTCTCTCTGCCAGGGGATCAGGTTTGCAGCGCAGCACTTGGGAGCTCGGCACAGGGGGAGCTGAAAGTCACATTGCCCCGCTCCTGCGCCCGAGGCCTCCCTCAGCTGTAAGGAGACACCAGGCGAGGTACAGGCTGCTCCGGAAACTGCACAGTGCCAAGGACACCTGCAGCCCGCTGGGGCCCCCCGGGGTCCATGCCCCCGGGGCCCGGCACACACGGCGGCTGGTCGCCGGGCGGGACAGAGCAGCACTGTAGCCAGGGATGCCAGCACCAGGCGGGTCGGCTCCCCTGCTTCAGGCCATGGGCAGCTCGCCCCATTGGGCAGGCGCATCAGGAGGGGGAGGGGAAGGGGAAGCAGGCAGGACAGCCTGGCTCCGAGCGGCAAAGCCAGTGCTCCCACAGGACAGCTCTGCCCCCCCGGAGGGAACTAACCCCAGGGCACCCCTGTAACAGGCACCTAGTCCCACAGTGCTCCCCATTCACCTGCTGAGTGCACAGACGCAGGGGGTGGGGGAGGGAGGGGAGGACACAGCTCTTTTGGGGTGTGGGACTCTGGGGGCTGGGGAGGGAGGAGCCCCATGGAGCCCGCACCCTCCATCTCCACCTCCAAGGGCAGGAGACACCTGCCTTCTTGTCATCCCTGCTCCCCCTCCTGGGCCTGCTCCCCCTCACACCCCCAGCCACCTGGGCCTGCTCCCCCTCACACCCCCAGCCACCCCTCTCCCCCTGCACGCCCCTATTCAGCAGCCAGGGAAGGACCCAGCAGAGAGGCCAGGAGCACCCGCAGGTGGGCCCCACACCCTGCCCCTCCAGCACTCAGCCCACCCACCCCCACCCGCAGCGCAGCCCCTTACCTGGTAGAGACCTATCCAGTCCCAGGAGCTCCTGTGGAAGACGGTGGCCATCTTGTATCGGACAATGGCTTGCTCGGGTCTGGACCACTCGTCAGCCACTTGAATCTCAACCAAGGGCTTGTCGGTCTTGGAGGCAAACTGCCAGGGAGAAGCACAGGGTGTGAGCAGGGGCAGCTCTGCCAATGCTGCCAAGCGCCTCCGTCGGAGGCTGGACCCTCAGGGCCGTGCCCAGAGCCGCTCCACCAGACCCAGACTAGTGCTGGGGAGAGCCGGCCACCCCTGCTGGGGAGCTCCAGAGACGACAGACTCACCTGCACGGCGAAGAGGGCAGCCACAGGCTTGTGATCGCTCACCACATACTCCATGTGGCTGCAGTAGCAGAGCTGGGTCACGGCCAGGCCGGTCCTGCTGGGCCTCCGGCCGCTGGGGTTGTGCGGGGCACCGCAGGACTTGATCTTCCAGAGGATGCGGTCGGTCCAGGCTGGTTTCCGCTTCTTGGCACTGTGTGGCACAGGTGGGCACTGTTCAGTTGGCACAGGGTAAAGGGGTCTCCCTGCAAACCGTCCCCCTCCCCAGCGCAGGCCCTGGGAGAGGGGAACGGAGCACATCCTGGGGATACTCCCTGATGCAACTGCAGGGTCTCCCCGGCAACATGGCGACTGCAGCTTCCCCCATGACAAGCCCCATGCCCCCCGCGCCGACACGGCCACCCGTCCCCTCTGCCCGTCCCCATGCCCCCCGCGCCGACACGGCCACCCGTCCCCTCTGCCCGTCCCCATGACCCCCGCACCGACACAGCCGCCTTATCCTCCGCCCGTCCTCATGCCCCCCGCGCCAACACAGCCGCCCATCCCTTCCACCCGTCCCCATGCCCCCCGCGCCGACACGGCCACCCGTCCCCTCTGCCCGTCCCCATGACCCCCGCACCGACACAGCCGCCCGTCCCTTCCGCCCGTCCCCATGCCCCCCGCGCCAACACGGCCGCCCGTCCCTTCCGCCCGTCCCCATGCCCCCCGCGCCGACACGGCCGCCCCTCCCCTCCGCCTGTCCCCATGCCCCCCGCGCCGACACGGCCGCCCATCACCTCCGCCCGTCCACATTCCCCCCGCGCCGACACGGCCGCCCGTCCCTTCCGCCCGTCCCTATGCCCCCCACGCCGACACGGCCGCCATATCCTCCGCCTGTCCCCATGCCCCCGCGCCGACACGGCCGCCGTATCCTCCGCCTGTCCCCATGCCCCCCGCGCCGACACGGCCGCCGTATCCTCTGCCTGTCCCCATGCCCCATGCTGATGTATCCTGCCATAGCCTCCCGACAATGGTGTGCCTGCCCTATGCCCCCCATCCTGGAGCCCCGTCCCCAGCCCCCATGCAGAAACTGCTTCAGTAACACTCCCTGCTTGTATCGTGTCCCCCAGCCAAGTGCCAGCATCCTGCAATGAGGAGAGTGGTACCCCCGTTCCAGAGTTCGAGACTCCTCCTCCTCTCCTCCGCCTCTCCCTCCCCGCGGCAGGCAAGTCGCTTGCGCTGCACCCCTACCTGGTGTCATACTGGTTGGTCCCCACATCGAACTTGAAAGTGGGCAGGAAGTTGAGGGGCCCCTCCTGGAAGCCGCTCAGGATGGGCCAGGTGCCCTTGGCGATGTTCAGCTGGGGGAGGGGAGGGGAACGGAAAGCCATTGGCAGGGTCAGCCCCCAGTGCAATTCACACAGGCCTCCCTTCCAGCCCCCTCAGCTGCTGACCCCCTCCAAGGACGGGAACGTGGCTGCTGACCCTGGGGTGGGGCTTGGAGTCAGGGGGTGGCTGGAGTGGGGCTCTGGGCTTGAGTGGATGGGGATCGGGGAGCCCATGACCCTGGTGATTCCCCACCCCCCTTCATCCTCTTTTGGGGGCAGCCCCAGAGGCTGAGCTGAGCCTGCCCTGAACACCTGCCCTGGGGAGCCCCAGTGGCCGTTCCCTGGAGCGCAGGGAAGGACAGGCTGCAGACTCAGGGTTGGGGATCTCAGCCAACACCTGTTCCTGCCCTTGGCGCCCCAGCTGATAGCACGGATGCAGGCGGCAAGATCCGGATCCTCATGCAAATATGTCCCCACAGCTCCCGGCAACACAGGCCAGGCTGGGAGGATTTTGCCCCAAGCACAAGCCTCTAGGAGTGCCAGGCGGCTCCTGTGCTCTCTGCCCAGCCTTAGTGCAGCTCCGTGCATGCCCAGAGCCCAGCGATTACAGCCTCAGAGCCCATCAGTACAGAGATGTGTCTCCCCAGCCTGGTCCCCACACTCCCCCGGGGCCCCCGCCCGGCCCCCACGCTCCCCCAGGCTCTGAGAGTCATGCTGGGCTTGTGCATGGACAAGAGAGACTGTGCACTGGGAACGCAGGGAGCAAGTCCGTTGGCGATGCACAAGCCAGGCAGCCCCCAGCTCCCCCGCACCCCACTGGCCTTGCAGGGCGAACGGGACAGGATTAAAGTAACTCTGACCCACACCCCAGGGAGCGGACGGAGAGGGAGGAACGAGGCACTTTGCACATCGCTTTCCTGAGCAGAACCCAACCCGCTTCCGAACCCCCTCCCCCCTCCCGGCCCCCTTCAATCTCTTCCGCACTGTGACTTTACCTTGTACATGGAGCAAGAACACAGGGTGGCCGCATCGCTGCATTCCCCCCTCCATGTCACAGAGGCAGCTGGTGCTGCAGGGAACCTCGCCCCCATGCCCAGGGGCACACCTGCCCTTCATGCCCCACGGGCTCTGGGCTGACAGCAGCCGGGTTAGGAGGAAGCAGCATTGGTAGCCTCTTCCCCCCCCCCCCCCCCCCCCCCCCCNACCAGAAGACGATGCTGGGGAGAGCGAGGGCGAGAGCAGGGGCCAGGGTGAAGAGGGGACTCCGTGCTCCCCACACAGCGTCCCTAAGGGTGGGCCAGCTGTGGCCCGCGGAGACGGGACCGGACTCCCTCCAGAGCTTGCAGTGAGTGAGTGACAGCCGGGGAGAGCGCTAGGAGTCCTGGCTCCCGGGCCTGGGATCCAGCCACTGGGCTGCGCTGCCTCTGAGAACCGAGGCCCAGGGAAGTGTCCTGTGTAAGGGAGTGGGGAGGGAAAGTCCCTGCCTGAGACACCAGCTCCCGTAGCCCTGTCCAAGGAGGCCAGGGAAGGGCTCCCCTGCAGCACCCAGAGTGATGGGGCACGATTCCCAGCGGGTCGCGGTCAGAGACACAGCGTCACGGGGTCTCAGGGAAGTTGAACGCAGGTGGGGGGTGGGGAAAGCTTCGGTCTAGCAGCCAGGGGACAGGGTGAAAGCAGCTGGGCCTCCGGCAGCACTGCCAGGGCTTCCCCTCGTCCCCCCCACCCTCCCCCCAACCAGCTCCAGGGTGACAGGTGGGGTGACAAGCAGTCCTGAGCTGCCCTCTGAGCCCCAATGTGACCCGGCCTCCAGCCTGCTCCCAGGCAGGCAGGAGCCCTTTACCTGCTAGCGTCTGGGACCTCCCCAGCCCTGGCACAGCCTGGGGCGCTGGAGCAGGGCAGTGGGCTGGCAGGGTGGGTTCTGGGCTGTCTCTCAACTTGGGCTTCTGGGAGCTTGTGGGCTGCAGAGGGCAGGGCAGGGGCCTGGACACATGGGGGGATCTGGATGCACAGAGCGCTGGTGGGTAGGGGCCTGGGATGGGGGGTGTTGGGAGGGGCCCTGGACACACAGGGGGCCTGGGATGGGGGGTGTTGGGCGGGGCCCTGGACACACAGGGGGGCACCCGGGCAGGCGGGGGCCGAGCAGGAGCCGGGACGCGTGGCTCTGGCACAGGTTGGCCTGGGGACAGGAGTCGATCTCACCCAGCTGCACAGGCGCTCTCAGCAGCCCAGCCGTGCGGGCGAGGGAATGTAGGTCAGTGCTTTGCCGATAACGCGCTGGCCGGCTGCCAGCCCCGCTGCTGGAGCGGCTCAGGTGCGGGGCCCAGCAGCCCTGGGGATAATTAGCCGAAACCTTCTGCTCAGATCATCAGACTTTCCATGGATCAAATGGGAGAGCGCGAACCCGGGGTGGAAATTTCCACTGCCAGGTGCCGGCTGGTGGGGCCGTCCCGGGGCCTGCAGCCCAGCTAGCACCGAGCACTAGAGCATGGTGGGGAGCAGGCAGCGCAAACCACAACCTGACAGGCCTGGAGCAGACTCCCTGCCCCCCAGCTAGCCTGGAGGAAGCCATCTGCCAGCGCAGGAGAACGGCCAGTGCCCAGCACACACCCAGGGGCTTGGGACTGAAGGGCCAAGGGAGGCGCAGGACCCAGAACCACGTGGGGACCACACAGCACTCCCCAGGTGAGGTGCTGGCTTGCGATTCCCAAAGCAGAGCCCCCGCTGGGAACCCTGCTGGACCCGAATCTGAGCTCCTGGGGGCGGGAGGGACACGGCCCGTTTCAGAGGGGTAGAGCCGCAGACTCAGCTCCAAGCCCCAATCAGAGCCGGGGGGGGATGGGACAGGAAGTGGAAGGAGGGGGGGGGGTGTACATACTCGTGGTCCAGGATGCCGCTGGCTGCGCGCCCCTCGAACTGCTGCATGTTGAGGATGGTGGTGAAATCGTCCTTGCGCTGCTCGGCCTTCTCCAGGTGAGCCGGCAGGTGGCAGTTCAGGAAACAGAGCATGTGGCCGAAGACGGAGAGCCGCACGCTGACCCCGCCCTTGTTGCCCTGCTCCAAGAGGAATCCAAGCTGTGTCATCGGGGGAGGGGAGCCCCCCCCGGAGTCCCGTCCCCCCACCCCTGCCGCGGGCACCCTGCTCACCCAGTAGCCGCCCAGCCCGGTCCTGGTGCAGTCGGTCTGGATGTCCTGCAGGAAGGGGAGGTGATAGTACTTGGCAAACACCAGCAGGATCACACCCTGCATCCGTACCGTGCTGACCTGCGGCAGGGAGAGAAGGGCGTGGAGCGGGGCAGCTCTCCGAGGGCTTTGCCCCTTCATGGCAGGGGACGTGGGGCTGTGGTGCAGGGCTGCGCCAGCACCTGAGCTAGAATCCCGGCTCTGCCCAGGTGCCCTCGGGCCAGTCCCTGCCCCTGCCTGCCTCAGTCTCCCCATCTGCCAGCCAGGGCTGATGGCACTGACCCACCTTCCCGGGGCAGGGCTGGCAGGACTGGTCAGCGTGGGCACAGCGCTGAGGGGTGTTTATGCGCCAGCCAGAGCAGACGGCAGCCACCCCGAGCATGCAGACCCCACAGGCTACAGGTTGCTGTGACGGGGAGCACCCGCCGTGTCCTGGATTGGGTACCCGGCGCCGCAGCATCTATTCCCAGGCCAGTCTCTTGGCAACAGGCGCTATCCCAGAGTGCGCAGCGGGCCTTAGTTCCCTGGATGGGGGAGGGCACTTAGGACTTCGGATAGGCCAGAGCACGGCCGGCTGGTCAAAGCCAAGGGCTCCACACGCCCTGCGCTGGGGGCTGTGCTGGCCCCACAAGGAATGGGGGTGGCGGGCCAGCGAGGGACCAGCAGGGCGGGGAGATATGCTGGGCTGGCCAGGCAGGCATGACGGTGAACGCTGTGAGCCGCAGGGCCATGGGACGGCACAGGGCAGCTCCATGGGCTCCGGGCCACGGGGTAGATCCACTGGAGATGGGGTGGGCTCAGGCCCCCATGGCAGAGCAGCCCCCACCCTAGTGCTACTGGGGAGGAGTTACACCCCCAGCCCTCAGGCAGGGGAGGAGCCAGAGACAGCCCTGCCCCCCCAGCAGCTGGGGCCCCCCCATCAGAAGAGTTTAACTGTGCTTGTGACCTCCCAGTCTCAAGTTGCCATGGAGACAGCAGTGAGGACACGCACAAAGGACTGGGGGGCCGGGAGTGTTAAGATCACAGGTAGAAGCCCATGGATGGTGCCTGGCACCAGATACCACTGTCATGAGCTTTGAATGTTCTCCTGCGCACCCCACTCCTGACTCCCCACCGGCTCCCCTCTACTCTTCGACCTCATCCCTTTAATTCAAAGAAGTACCCCAAATGGCACTGAGGGGACACCCATGGAACAAGAAGCGCCTCATGTCCCAGATTCTCAGTACCTTGCAAAGGTGGGCCAGGGTGTCACTTCTCCATGGTGCAATGAGGGAAACTGAGGCAGAGAGCAGGGAAGGGCCTTGCCCAGAGTCACCCAATGAACTGATGGCAGGGCCTTGCTATCCCTGTGCGTTGTCTAGGGGTTAGAGCAGTCTCCTTCAAATCCCCCCCCAGGGAGACCCTGATATCTGGGATGGGGAACGGTGCCAGCTTGCCAGGCTGGGGGGGTGGGGGTGGCTGCCTGCACTCCTGGGAGGGGTCCCCAGTTTGATTTAATCAGCTTCCTGCTCAAACCAAGCAGACCTTCGAGCCCAACCCCCCCCTACCAATACAAAGTTGAAGGGACTCAGCACGTCCATGAAGAGCTCACTCCACTGGTCCGTGAAGAGGGCGTCCTTCAGGCGCTTGTTGATCATGGAGTTCACCTCCTGCAGCCTGGAAGGGAGACAGACAGACAGGTCTGATGGCAGCCTTGGGCAGACTCCCCAGCAGCCCTCCAGCCAGCGGGCACATCTCCCTGCCAGGAGAGTGCTGGGCCCCAGCTATGGGCAGCTCCCTCAGACAGGGGCAGAGGCCCAGTGCTGGAGGGAGCAGGGAGATGGACATCCCCCCGGGAGAGTCCCTGCCGCTGGCAGTGGAGGGGGCGTCTGACTGTGCCCAGCAGGCAGCTCAGGGTGAGTCAAACACTACAGCTAGCAGGGTGGGGCTTAACCGCCAGGCTGGGGTCTTGGGGACCCCGCGGGGGTTCTGTGCCCCTAGTCACACAAAGCTACGTGCAGCAGCTGACAGAGGCTGTTGCCTCCCACAGTAACGAACGCTGCCCTTGGAGACGTCCCAAGAGTCTGTGCGATTCCCAACGTATTGCCACCCGAGGGCATGGCCCTGCTTTGGGGGAACCTGTCCAAGGAGACCAAGGAGCCCTGACACCCAGCCTTGAGCTCCACCCTCCTGCCAGGGACTCTAAGAGCCTCAGACAGGCTGCGGCCCCAACATGCTGCGCGCCTGGGAAACCCGGCCTCATTTCCCGAAAGGGAAAAATCAGGCTAACGACTTTTCAAAGACTCATCCTGACGCAGACATCCAGTCACAGCCGGTGCGACGGTGCCGCTCTGAAATGGGAGAGAGGCCCAGGGGTGACTGACAGACGTTATAAAGAAATATCGGCCTCGGCTGCTTATAAGCCCATCAGTAGAAGAGGCTATAGACGCTCATAAGCAACCAATTGACCTGCTGGTCTCCAACAATCGATTAAACATTCATTAAAACATTGGTCGTTGACAAGCTCCACACAAAGTGCAGGAGACCAAGTGTTCTCCAACGAGGTGCTAGGAACAACCTTCCAGAGGAGACCACAGTCCAAGTGTCTTCAGGAAATGCCACAAAACCTTCCTCTTTGGAAAAGCCTTTCTGCTATGAGACTGGGGCAACTCTGTCACCCCTGCACCCCAACACTGGCACCCCTAATCCTCCCAACCAATCCCACAGGGGAACTCCTACAGTGAATGTTATCGGGCAGGGTGGTTCACCACTGGGACAGACTGCCAAGGGCAGCGCTGAATTCTCCATCTCTCGCTGTCTTCCAATCCAGGCTGGCTGACGCCTTCCTGGAAGATGCTTTAGTCAATCACAAGTTGGGGCTCAGGACAGGGGTAACTGGTGACACCCAATGGCCTGTGATATACAGGAGGTCAGAGTAGATGATCTAATGGTCCCGTCTGGCCTTAAATGCTATGAAAAAAAATCTGAAACGGAAAGTCAAAACCAAGAATCGTCCCAGAGTTTTGACCCCGGAAAAGGGAGAAATGCCAGAGACTCCATGAACTCCATTAGTGGCTTGGCTATTGCTATTGATTTCATGTACAAGGCACCCAGAGGCTATGGTGATGGGCAGCAGGAAAAAACCCTAAAACAGG
The DNA here is from genome assembly GCA_003942145.1 of Platysternon megacephalum. Lineage (NCBI taxonomy): Eukaryota > Metazoa > Chordata > Testudines > Platysternidae > Platysternon > Platysternon megacephalum. Next base: position 141,168 of record QXTE01000484.1, read on the forward strand.
TTAACCCTTTATAAAGGGCCCCTTCCTACCAAGTGTGACTGACAGCACAGTCCATCCGCAAAGTGGCCCGCCTGCCTCTCTGATCCCTGGGAGGGGTCTCCAGAGATACTTAGCCAATGATGTCTAGTCCATGGCACGACCCTGGCTATTCCACTGCCAAGCCAGACTTTAACTGGCCACAACGCCAGCATCCTCCATCAAGAGGAAGCATCAGCCTCCCTTTGGGTCGGGCTGAGGCGATTACACAGGCTGCACTGGCAAAGGGGAGTGAGGAAGGCTGGGACTGGCAAGAAGAGCCAAGGAGAGTCAGGCACCCAAATCCCACGGATGTTCAAGGAGATTTGGGCGCTCTGCTTTGGCTGGAGGGATCGGAGACGGGAAGAGACCAGCAGTGCGTGGAGAGATGCGGGGCGATGGGTGCTCTGTGAAGCATTCTTCACAGGAGGTGCGATTCCGTCCTGTGCCGAGAGCCTGCTGTGACGTTATGAGTTCACCCTGATTAAGTGACCTCAGCTGGCTCCAACAGGCAGCACCGTCACACCTGCGAAAGGCCTTGGGGTCACATACGGACGCTTACGGGGTAGACCTCTTGCAGGCTCTCAGCCCAGGCCTGAACTGCAGCCTAAGTGAATTCGATGCCTTCAATAGATGCAAGAAGCATGTGCGATGCCACTTGGTGCACATCGTATGCAGCTGCTGCGTTACTAAACAGTCTGGGGAGCCCAGCCACCTCCAAGCCACTGTAGTTCTGCCCAGGTTTGCACCAGCAGTGGCTTTGCATGATGAACAGCCTGCCCCAGCTCAGCCCGGGCAGCTGTTAACCAAAGCAAATGGTGGGAGACGCTGCCTCAGGGATAGAATCATAGACATGTGGGGCTGGAAGGGACGTCGGGAGGTCAGTTACTCCAGCCCCTGCGCTGCGGCAGGACCAAGTCAACCTAGACCAGCCCTGACAGGCATTTGTCCAACCTGTTCTCAAACCTCCAGTGACGGGGATTCCACACCCTCCCTTGGGAACCTGCTGGTTGAAGACGTCTCATCAAAAAGCAGACAAGGATTTTAAAAGTGCCAGGCCCCAGGGCGCAGGTAAGTGGGCCAGAGGTGACACAGCACCCGGAGAGGCCTAGGAATGGACAGTGATCAGACGAGCACGGGGGATTGAACCTCCCAGGGCGTGTGTGACCCCCGGCCTGGATGGGGGAGTCCAGCAGGAGAGAGACCAAGCCCACAAACAGCCTCATTTGGCCTGGAAGGTCTCTGGGAGAGGGACGGTCTCTGGACAATGGGGCCCTGATCTCAGTTTGGGTTCCTAGGTGCTAACGTAAGCCACTACAATAGTACCCAAAGGGCCTGTCTTTTTCTTGCACTTTGGACACTCGTCCGGCTTGTCGTGCCAACAAAGTCTCCGTGCATTGTATTGGGAGCTGCCTGGTCGGTAGCTAAGAACTGCATTAAGTGTTCCCGGGGGCTGGCTCCAAACCAGCTTGAACAGAACAATGGATTCATGCCCTTGAGGGCTGCTTACTGTGACAGAGCAGGGAGCAGGGCGGATTTGACCTGGGAATGTTGCGGGGGAGTTACATTGGGGATGGGAAGGAAGCTACCTGAGCTGTAACCTGAGCCAGGAGAGGGGGTGGGAGAAGTGACACCTTCGGCCAGGAGACTGAACAAAGGAGAGGAAGAGCAGGGGGAGGGGTAGACCGGCTGGAGGAGTTTTGGTGAGAGTGGGAGCTTTGGGCTGGGTGGTGAAACGCAGGGAACCCCAAGCTGGGGGCTAAGTTCCCTAAATCACCCCAGAAGGACTTGATTGAGGGGTTCTGGTTGTACCTACATGTTCTGCTTGGGGCTGTGTTCCTGTCAGCTAATAAACCTCTGTTTTACTGGCTGGCTGAGAGTCACGTCTGACTGCGAAGCGGGGGGTGCGTGCAGGACCTCTGGCTTCCCCAGGACCCCGCCTGGGCGGACTCGCTGTGGGAAGCACACGGAGGGGCATATGCTGAATACTCCAAGGAGAGACCCAGGAGGTGAAGACCTGTGAGCTTCTTGCCCTGAAAACAGTCTGCTCCGAGGGAGAGGAGGCTCCCCAAAGTCCTGACTGGCTTTGTGGGGAGCAGTTCCAGAGCATCGCCCAGGGACTCCGTGACA
>QXTE01000484.1:148269-160481 GCA_003942145.1 Platysternon megacephalum
ATGTGACGGAGCAGGGAGCAGGGCGGATTTGACCTGGGAATGTTGCAGGGGAGTTACATTGGGGATGGGAAGGAAGCTACCTGAGCTGTAACCTGAGCCAGGAGAGGGGGTGGGAGAAGTGACACCTTCGGCCAGGAGACTGAACAAAGGAGAGGAAGAGCAGGGGGAGGGGTAGACCGGCTGGAGGAGTTTTGGTGAGAGTGGGAGCTTTGGGCTGGGTGGTGAAACGCAGGGAACCCCAAGCTGGGGGCTAAGTTCCCTAAATCACCCCAGAAGGACTTGATTGAGGGGTTCTGGTTGTACCTACATGTTCTGCTTGGGGCTGTGTTCCTGTCAGCTAATAAACCTCTGTTTTACTGGCTGGCTGAGAGTCACGTCTGACTGCGAAGCGGGGGGTGCGTGCAGGACCTCTGGCTTCCCCAGGACCCCGCCTGGGCGGACTCGCTGTGGGAAGCACACGGAGGGGCATATGCTGAATACTCCAAGGAGAGACCCAGGAGGTGAAGACCTGTGAGCTTCTTGCCCTGAAAACAGTCTGCTCCGAGGGAGAGGAGGCTCCCCAAAGTCCTGACTGCCTTTGTGGGGAGCAGTTCCAGAGCATCGCCCAGGGACTCCGTGACACTTACTACGGCCAAGGGCTGATTGCAGAGGGAGAAGCTCCTGCGAGACTTTGGAGGGGACGTTGAACTGTCCACAGCCCAATCCTGAGAGGTGCAGGGGCATTTGTACGGGCTGGGCACACTGGGATCGGGGGAGCGAGGAGGGCTGGAGGGTGGATTCGAGAGAGTTAAAAAGTGTTTGGGCGACTTTTATTGTTAGATGTTTATTGTGTGTTTTATTCTGAATCACCTTCCTTGCTGTAGTACGCAGTGTGGAGGAACAGCACGCTTGGGGAGCTGGGACCAGAACCTGGATCTGTCTGCTTCTAAAGAGGCCCCATTGCTTGGGCTAGTGGACAATTCCTTTCGGTGCCCTGCTAGCGTCTCTGGGCCCCACCTACTGCAGGGCAGCCTCCTTCAACCCCCGCAGTGAGGCGAGAAGGAGCTCTCGGCCCAGGCACCCCTTACCCAATGGCGATCATGTCGGTGTCATTTGTGTCGCCCGTGTTGAGGTGCAGCAGGGACGTCACGTCGCTCGGGGGCATGGCTGTGCCAACGTTCCACGTGACCACGGTGATCCTTGGAAAGACAAAGGGAGCCACGCTCAGGTTTGGGACAAGGGTACCCGGCCCCACTCCCTCCTCCACAGTCCACTTACCCCTCTGCCTCGGAGCTGCTGCCCTGTGCGGGGGGGAGAACCGGCCATGACAGAGGCTAATGAATGCGGCAGGTGTCTGGAAAGGCCGTGCCCAAGGAAGAGGCTGCTGGGCATCCCGCACCGCTGAGCTCAGCTGGGCTCTGCCAGCGCACGGAGCGGCTGCTAAGAACACCGCGCTGGGCATGCTACGCACTGAGTGTGATGAAGTGGGACTGTTCTTGATGTTTCCTCTGAATACTGTGTGGGTGCCTCAGTTTCCCCTATGCATTTCTTAAGTCTCTAGGTGGGGGGATGAAGGCCAGTGTGCATAAATCACTGACACTCTGTCTTCCTGGCAACAAATGGCCAGGGCCCTTCCCCCCTGCAAGGGAATAGCTAAAGGTGAACAAAGAATAGCTAAAGGTGACCTCCTGGCCCAGGAGAGAGACAAAGCCCAGAGAAGGAGGGGCTGGAGGGGGTTTCAGTGTGGAGCTGGCTGGGGACTAGGAGTGAGGGCAGACGGGGGTGTCTGCCTCGCTGGGCCCCAGTATGGACCCGGGGGAGGGGTCCCGTTCACTGGACCGACAAGCTCCGGTTTAGACCGTGTTCCTGTCACCTAATAAACCTCTGTTTTACTGGCTGGCTGAGAGTTACGTCTGACTGTGAAGTGGGGGGTGCAGGACCCTCTGGCTTCCCCAGGACCCTGCCTGGGCGGACTCGCTGTGGGAAGCGCACGGAGGGGCATATGCTGAATGCTCCCAGGAGAGTCCCAGGAGGTGAAGCCGTGTGAGCTCCTTGCCCTGCAGACAGTCTGCTCTGAGGGAGAGGAGGCTCCCCAGAGTCCTGACTGGCTTTGTGGGGAGCAGTTCCAGAGCATCGCCCGGGGACTCCGTGACACCGAGTGCACGCAGCACCCTGCTAGTGCTAGCCCAGGGGCGCACGCTCCACACCAGGGCCAGTGCTCAGCCCTGCCTCGACGCCCACACCTCAGCGGGACTGACACACCCAGCTGGGCAGCAGTAAGGCCTTTACCTGCAGCTGTGTCTTCTGTCCACTAGAGGCCGCTGTGGAGCTTCTGCCCCTCGCCCTGCGGGCTCAGGGCCGGGCTAGAGAAGCACCAAGCCGGCCCCAGGCTCCCTGCAGCCCCCCGATCCCCAGGAGCCTGCTAATCCCCAGTTGTATCAGTAGCCAGTGACCCACCCCAACAAGCTGCCTGGGGCCGTGCAGCCCCGTGACTGCTCCTTCTGCCCCACTGCTCAGGGCGGGACTTGGTGGTTCTAGTGACATGCAAATTACTTGCAAAATGTAACTTGACTCGTTAGCTCATTTGCACAAGACGGCAGAGGACCGAGGTGGGGTAGGGCAGTGGCTGCATCTGAGCCCCTGGGGACGGGCCGTAGCCATGGGTCACACACAAGGCTGCAGCTGACCCCAGCCAGGAAGCTGGGGCAGAAACGGGGTCTCTCGTGGGTCTCTCCCCGATCCAGGAGCTTGTTGGATTCCGGGTGGCGTTCAAGGGGTTGGGTTTGAGCTCTAAGCCTTCAACCGCCTACCGGAGAGTCAGTCCCCTCGAATTCCTAGGCGAGAGGGGGGTCTGCCGGGGGAACAGGGGGGAGACACTGGAGCCCACTCCCCTCCCCACAGTGTGCCTGAGGTTGCTGCCCTGGCTTTGAGGCGTGTTGCAGACCTGGGGGAGGAAGGGAGGAGCAGGCAATGCCTTGGCATGTGCGGGAAGCCAGGCCGTTTCCTCTGGAGCAGCTGCTGGCTCTCTCTTTGGGAAGGGCTGGGATGTGTAGAGGGGCCCGGAGCCCAGGGCAGGTGCGTGCTCTCCTGGCGCAGAGCTGCTGTCAGTCATGCAGTGGCACTGAATGCCGGCCCGTTGACGTTGCTGAAGAAGGTGGGTTCCGGCTGCAGGGTGGGTGTATGGGGCAGGCAGGCTCGGCCTGGATCCCGAGCTAGGGAGCTGGATGGACACAACTATCCCTGGTGCCCTTTGAGCCCCGCGCCAGGATCACATCCCCAGCTGCTGCCAGGTCGAGGAGCAGTTGGCAGGCAGGTGGCGCACGCCCCACCTGCCCCAGCCCCCTAGAGAGGGCTCTGCCCATCCAGACTGGGCTGGCCTTTGAGCTGGGCAGGCGGCCCCGACTCTGCTGAGCACGCTGCGGGCCACCTGCAGAGAGCACCGGAGCGGGGCATTTCTCTGCTCCTCGGTGCTGGCACTCAGCCAGAGCCTGTCCCGGTCCCCACCCCCAGCCCACTGCAGCAGGGCTCCGAGCACGCCCAGACCCTGAAATAGGCTCCCCTGCCCGCCCCAGCGCTGCAGCCCACGCTCACCGGAATGCGCCGTTCTCCTTGGCCTTGCCCAGCCAGCTGAGGGATGTCTCGGGGGGGTCCATGCAGCCGGGCAGGGCGAGGGAAGGGCTGCTCCTCCCGTACGAGGGGAACTCCTCGGACTCGGCCTTGGCCAGGGTCATGGACTTGGAGGGGCCGATCCTTCCCCCGGAGAGGAACTCGCTGGAGATGGCTTTGGGGAGGCTCACGGGTCTGGGGGACGAGCCACTTCTCCCCCCGGAGATGTAGTCACTGGACTCTGCCTTGGGGAGTGGCTCTTTCCGCTCCACAGGGAGCATCTTCCCGGAGGGCCCTTGATCCAGGGGGCAGAGTTCGGGGAGCGCAGATCGGCTGGGCGACTGGCTGGGGTGGGAGGAGGGGCTGCCGGCGCCCGGGGACAGCGGGCGGAACTCCACCGGGGACAGCAGGTTGAACAGCTGGACTCCACCTGAGCCGTCGGGCTGGGCTCTGCTGCTCTCCAGCACCTGGGGCTGGCTGTGCCTGCCCGGGGACCTCTCCTCGGGCCCCACATGCTGGGAGCCCTCGGGCTGCGAGCGAGGGGAGACGGGACGGAAAGGGTCAAAGAGGATGTCGGGCCTGGAACCCCTGTGCCCCAGGGGGAGGTTCCCCCCGGGGTACGCTACTGAGATGGGCCCACTGGAGCCCTCTGGCTGGAACCGAACTGAGCCCTCTGCACCGAACGGGGCCACGAGGGGAGCAAATGGTCCCGGGGAGGTGGCGGTAATGGAGCCCCGCGGCGATAGAGACGGGGCCCCCATGGCCGAGGCCGGTCCCTGGTCCTTGTTCCCACGGTGAGCCGGCTCCATCTGAGAGAGAGAGAACAGGGAGTGCGTGAGCCCCTGTCACGCTCGCGTCCCCTGGCCTGGGACGCTGGCCCCCGCCTGTCCCTGCACTCTGAGACGCACTCATTCTAGGGACGCCCCACTTCCAGGGACACCCCGAGACGCGCTCCTTTTCAGAGATGCCCCCTCCCAGAGACACCCCCCTTCCAGGGACACCCCGAGATGCGCTCCTTTTCAGAGATGTCGTCTCCCCAGAGATACCCCCCTTCCAGGGACACCCCGAGACGCGCTCCTTTTCAGAGATGCCCCCTCCCAGAGATACCCCCCTTCCGGGGACACCCCGAGACGCGCTGCTTTTCAGAGATGCCCCCTCCCAGAGCCACCCCCCTTCCGGGGACACCCCGAGACGCGCCCCTTTTCAGAGAGGTTGTCCCCCCCGAGATACCCCCCTTCCAGCGGGACTTGGACTAGCAGTTCCGGGCACCCAGCCCGAGGGGGCCAGGCTCTCAGCTCTTAGGGACAATCAGGCCCCCTGGGAACAGCTTGGCCTCGGTGTCCGACGTGAGGCCCCTTCGTATGAAAAGCATCAACCTTGGGGACCCAGTTCCTGGCTGGCTCTCCGCGCTGTGGGGCTGACGGGACATCCCACCTGCTGGCAGGGGGCTGGACTGGGCTGTGGGTAGTGAGTCACTGGCACCCGGGGAGCTCGGCGCCGTTCTCCCTCCATGGAGCCCTGCACTCACATGGCTCCTCCATGCCCTTCATTTCCCCTCTCCAGCCCAGCTCAGATTTGCTGACACTTGCCCTGTTCCCTTAACCCTTCCCATACCGGGGACCCCGCTTTGGGGCTGCTGGCCCATCGGGCACGGGACCCCACGGCCGCTTGGCTCCCTCCAAAGGCAGGGGCTGCTTTTCGCCCCAGGAATGTCTGCCGTTGCTGGCAGGAAGGGGAAGAGGAAGCGGCCGGCTGGCTCTTGGGTAACACGGGTGCTGGGTGTCAGCTCGGGCAGTGCTCGCAGCGGGTCGGGGGCACCATGGCAGGCCAAGCTACTGGAGCCGCCAGAGCCTGGCACAAACCAATGAAATCCCCCCATGGGGCTCAGAGATGGGGGGCACTGGACAGCAGAGCCAGCCAGACCCTCCACATCACCAGGCTCTTTCCTGCCCCCAGGCAGAGCTGTCCCGCTGGGGAGCGACAGGCAGGTCTCCTGGGTTCTATTCCAGGCACTCCCTCGGGGACCCAGCCCCCCAGCTCCCCCCAACCTCCCCCGCCCTTCCAGAGCTCTGGCTCCTCCACTAACTTGCCATGAAAATAGCTCAGCCCAGGCCCCCGCCTTCCCCCGGCCCGGGGGCGGCGGGGGAGAAACCAGCCATCATTTGACTCACCTGCCAAAACCAGCGAGTCTGTCACCAGGTGGGCGAGAGGTCGGCGGGTGCTGCCAGCGGGAACCAGCTCCGCCGCCTGGGCCACAGGTGCGTGGGACCCCGGCCAGGCCAGCCGGCCCCTCACGCAGGTGTGCGAGGGCCCGGAGCCGGGGGGCAGCCTGGGGTCATCGCACTAACAGCACTGCCCCAGGGCCCCGGCCTCACTCGCCCCTCGGGGCTCCAGAGCGCACGGCCGGTCCCCAGAGCGCACGGCCGGTCCCCAGAGCGCACGGCCCGGCACGTGGGGAGCAGGGCGCCCGGGGGGCAGCGCGGCCGGCTCCATTTCCCCTGGCTCAGGTGCGCCCGGGCTGCCCGCGGGACTTACCTTGCGGTGGCTGCCGCAGGGCTCTGCCCCAGCCTGCGGGGCAGCGGTTCTGCTCCGCCCCGGCCCCGGCCTCCGGCTGCTGCGGCTCGGCTGCTCCATCGCTGCCTCCCCGATGATGCTTTCAGCTCCCTCCTGCAGCCCAGGGACTCAGTGATGTCATCAGCCCCGCAACCTGCTGGCGGATTTAAAGGCGCAGGAGCCCATCAGGGGGCCACCGAGCGCTGCCAGCCAGGAGGGCAGCCGGGGGGGGGCAAGCAGAAAGCGGGGACTGGGAGCCCTTTGCCCTGCCCCGGGGTGGCACCGCTGCCGCTCTGCCCCACTGGCACGGGACTGTCGGAGAGCAGGCGCTGGGGGCAGGACGGGCAGAGCTCGGAATCCCACACTGGCCGGGGGTGGGGCCTCATCACACACCGGGGTCTGCGCAGAACAGGGTGTCAGGGGCAAAAATCGCCCCCATCAGACGCACGTGGCACTAGGGGGCGCTGTGCTGTCCGGAGGGGGGGGGGGGCTTAGTAGGGGGCACTTTCCCCTTGCAGGCAGTGCTGACCCCATTGCCGCAGTGTGGCACTCGGAGGCGCTGTGATGCAGGTTGGCAGGGGCTGGGGGGCACTCTGAGTGGCAATGGGGGGGCTCTGCTGCAGGGAGCAGGATGGGGGATTGCAGGCTGGTGCTGCAATGGGACCCAGCACCAGGAGAGCTGACAGCAAGTCCCCTCCAGGGCCTGGAACCAGACCATCCGGGACAGGCCCCTGGGCACTGGGAGCTGAGCCCAGCACCCACACTTCCAGGCCTCTGCCCAGCTGCCTGGCGCTGCCCCCGGCGCTGAAAGGATCCCTGCCCCCTCCACCTGGGAGCTCGGCTGTCTGACCCGGCCTGCGACTCAGACAGACTAGCCCTGCCAGTCATGGTGCTGTGGGGAAGCAGGATCAGGGCCAGCTCAGGAGGGAGACGGCAGGCGAGGCTGCCTGTGTGGCTGTGTCTGCCCAATGGGGACTGCCTGGCGAGGGGGTGACCCCCACAACGTCTGTGTCCATGGGGGCAGCAGATGAGAATGTGGACACAGTGTCGGGAGCGGGCCTTGCTCAGGAAGGAGAGCCATGATCCTAGGGCAGGCCAAGGCCCCGGGCTCAGAGGAGACAGCCCCAGAGCAGAAACTCTTGCAGATCTGTGCCTGCAGGGACGTGTTCAGGGCCCACGTACCAAGAGCAGCATGTGGCAAAGCGAACAGGGCTGGGGCACGTGGGGAAGGGGGCACAAAGGCCTTGGGGTCCTGGCATAGAACACTCTGAGTCCCCTACAGAGTCTGGGGCATCCCCCACAGCGTGCCCTGTGGGGCATGTCCCATCTCAAACCCATGCTCCCAGGTGGAACAGTACGACCTGGCTCTGGCCAGACCCACCTGTGAGCAGAGAGGTGGCAGACGATTGCCAAGCTGGCCACAACCCCCCTGGGCCCACCCCAGAAGGGGCAGGGAGACCCTGTTGGACCAGCTGAAGCAGGAGCCCCCGATGCCCCTGGAGATGGGGGGTGAAGAGGCTGTGACGCAGTAGGGAGCAGGGCGGACTGACCTGGGAATGTCGTCTAGTTTTACTGGGACTGTCTGCTTGGGGGCTGGGATAGCAGGGGATGACTTTACTTGAGGGACTATACCTGAGCCTATAACCTGAGCCGGGAGGGGGATGGGGCCAGGTGACACCTTTGGCCCAGGAAACTGGACAAAGGCTGGAGGAGGAGCCGGGGGGAGGCTGGAAGGAGACGGCTGCAGGGGAGTTTCAGTTTGGAGTGGTCTGGGGAAATGGAGGGAACCCCAGGGTTGGGGTCTAAGCTCCCTGCCCCCCAGAGGGACCTGACTGAGGGGTCCTGGTTGTACCTACAAGCTCTGCTTGGGACTGTGTTCCTGTCGTCCAATAAACCCAGAGGCCAGCACCCAGCATGTCCTATTAGCACCATGTGGGTCAGGAAGACCCCACCCAGTTGGTCACCTGGACCTTCTGCTTGGGTCTGCTCAGCAGCATCCTAACTCCGTGTCCCTGGCGTGTGGCTCCCATGGATGACCCTGCCCCCCTCCCCCAGCCACACATGTGTCATGCCCACCCAGCCCCATCATGTGCCACGCACACACGTGCTGCATCCCATGTCTCACACGTGCGCCCCACTCACACTGAGGGCATCTGGGCAGCAGCCGAGGGCAGGATCGCGCCTTCACTGCGGGCTTGGCCTTAAAGAGATGCGCCCGGATGTGATGAGCATGAAGGGAATCGAATCGGAGCCCCAAACAGAGCCCCCACCCCGCCCCAGCCCCCACCCTGCACCTGGCCCACCTGAGCGCTGCGCTGCCCTGCTCCCAGCACAGGTGGGAATGGCCTGCCCTCTGGTGGCCACTTCTAACAGTGCAGCCTGGCCACTGCTGCCAGACACCGAGACTCCCCCAGGTTCCCGCCAGGGAGCAGCCTGGACCCTGGGCTTGTCATGGGCAGTGGTCGTGGTGCTGGAACAATGTGTGTATTGGGGGGGGGTGGGGGGGCTGAGAGCCATTGAACCAAACTGTAAACCCTGCATATGCTGGAAACCGCTTCAAGCCAGGGGGTGCTGCAGCACCCCCAATACCCCTAGTGCCAGCAGCTATGGGTGTGGGGCCAGGGCTGTCAGCTCTGGGGCATGGGCTGCTACAGGCTCCTCTGCGCCTTTGGGGCAGCGGCTGTGCAGCGACCTTGGCCTGTTCCCTGGGGTGCTGGGGGCTGTTAGTGGGGTGCTGCTGGCTACCGAGGGCCTGATCTGAGCCTTTCCTCCTTTAGCCTCCAGAACATGGAGCCGGGAAATGTACCAGTCTCCTCCCTTTGCCCACGACTGCCCACTGGCCCCGTCACACCCTTGGCCTCAGCTTTCCCTCACTGCCCCGGTCCCTCCCCACATCCTGCCATCCGAGTCCGTGCCCATCCGAGCCAGCACCCCATCCCAATCCCTCCCCTGAGATGGGTGGAATGGTTCTCGCGGGTGCCGTGAGATTCCCAAGCAGGAGCCTCAGGTTCAGTTAACAAGCTGCATTAAGAGCAGAAGCGATGCTCAGAGGACAAGGGGGGGCCCACAGTGCCCAGCCAGGCTGGCACACTGAGCGGTCCGGCCAGGCAGGCGCACCGTGGGGCAGTGAAAGGAATCCCTCTTTCTGCCATGTGCCGAGAGCGCATTTCTCGTCTCTCCTCCTGTGACCCACTTAGCCTCCCAATCCCAGCTGCGTGCTGACAGCAGCGCAGCCTCTGAGCTCCTCTCAGCTCCTTCCGCTCAGGTTCCTTTGATGTGCCTGGCTCGGCTCAGCACAGACAGCCGGCATCTCCCCCAAACTCATGCAGGAGACAGGGCAGGTTCCACAGGGCTGGATCCTCTGCAGGTGGAAATCAGCAACACTCCTCTTAAATCTTTGCACCAGCCACGGGTCTGGCCCCCAGGCTCGTTAACTTCCTGTCAAATGTCGCTGCTCCCGAGCCTGGCACCGACCTGGACCCACGCACAGTCCGGCTGGTCCAGAGAGTTCTCACGAGAATCCTTCCTCAGCAGCATTTCTCCTCGCTACGAAATACTAACCACCGAGAGCTGAACAAGCAACCACTCCCTCGACCCTTCAGCAGCTCTGCCCAGGGCCTAACACTCCGCCAAGCGGGGATTAACGTTAGCCTAAATCAGCACTTCTCACACAGGGGGTCCCAACCCAAAAGGGGTCACAAGGCAATTGTAGGGGGGTTGTGAGATCACAAAAACTATTGCCAGGGTGATGGGGAGCTTGAGGGGGAGAGGGGTACAGCAGCTGCTCCCCGGCCACCCAGCTGTAAAGGCAGCGCCGCCACCAGCAGCAGCACAGAAGTAAGGGTGGCAATACCATGAGTATGTTCCTAGGAGTATGTACAGTAACTTGCTATCTCTTTTGTGGGTGGGTGGGGGGAAACGCTACATCCTTAAATATTTTCCAAAGGAAACCCAGCAAAAAAAGGTCTGAGCCCCCCTGGCCTAAATCATCATGTCCCTAAAACAGGGATTGTTCTCAGACTACAAAGGTCTCCCCTGGAGTCATCTCTCTCCCAGCTTTCCCCCGTCACAGCACCTCTCATGCCACACGGGGCACTGCAGTCAATAGTGGCACAGGTGGGACCGCACCCCACACTGGGCCATCTCCTGCTGCCGTCAGCACAGGGCTCCCTGGGACCGTCTGGCGGCACTGGGCTCAGCATTGACTCAGAGAGGAGAGCGCCCCCTGCTGAGCCACTCACACCACTCCCTGCAACACAGCACCCCTTAGTGCTGTCCTGGGACACAGTGGTCAGCGCTAACACAGAGGGGAGCGTGCCCTCCCCATGAGGAAGTGGGAATTTTTCATAATATTTGGATGAATAGTGCGGGTGCCTCAGTTTCCCCTATGTGGTGCATGGTTAACTAGGTTGGGGGAAAGGTTGCCTGCTTTTTGCAGAGACCCAGAGATACAGACATGCCTGAGGCCTAGTCGCCTGGGCGCCCATGCCCATGAAGAGTGCCAGAAGAGAATGGCCACTCCAATTGCCCAGAGATTTGGCACCTAGCAACAAATGACCATGCATGGCCCACCCTCCTTAGGGTGAATGCATGGCCCACCCTCCTTAGGGTGCATGCATGGCCCACCCTCCTTAGGGTGCATGCATGGCCCACCCTCCTTAGGAAGTCAATGGGATGTGACCAGCTGGAGAACAAAGGGCTGGGGGCAGGTTGCTAAGTGTGGGTTGCTGGAGGCAGGAGAGAACTGAAGCTTCTGGACTGGGACTAAAGACGGGGTCAGAGGGCTCTGGATGGACCCCGATGCCCCAGGCTGTAACTTTCTGTTCTCCATGTTAACTAAGGACTTTCCACGCTGTGTTCCAGATGTCTAATAAACCCTCCTGCTGCTACACCGCTGGCTGAGAGTCACTCCCCAGTCAGGAAGTTGGGGGCGCATGGCTTCCTCGGGTACCCAACTCCGGTGGACTCGCTGAAGGGAGCTCACAGCGTGACACGGGGGTGCTGAAGGCTCTGAAGTTTGGTCCCAGGAGGCGGTGAAGCCAAGCGGCTTCCCATAGTGACCCTATGGGTGTGACCCTAAGGGGGCTGACACACTGTTCTAGAGCCCATCCAGGGACTGTTCTAGAGCCGTTCAAGAGCACCGGACCTATGGATCCATGACACCCCTACTGAGCCACCCACACAGGAGAGTTAAGAACAGCATCAGAACGGCCAGACTGGGTCAGACCAATGGTCCATCCAGCCCAGTCTCCTGTCTTCCAACAGTGACCAATGCCAGGTGCCCCAGAGGGAATGAACAGAACAGGCAATCGAGTATTGTCCACTCCCAGGTTGTGACAAACAGAGGCCAAGGACACTCAGAGCATGGGGTTGCATGCCTGCCCATCCTGGCTAACAGCCATTGATGGACTTATCCTCCATGAATGTATCTAGTTCTTTTTCGAACCCTGTTATAGTCTTAGCCTTCACAACATCCTCTGGCAAAGAGTTCCACAGGTTGACTGTGAAGAAATACTTCCTTTTGTTTGTTTTAAACCTACTGCCTATTAATTTCATTGGGTGATGTGACGAAGTGGGAATGTTTTGATGTGTTCTCTGAATACTGAGGGGGGAGTATTGACCGGGGAAGGCTGCAGGGGAGCTTGGCTGGGACTGCCTGCATGGGGGAAGGGAGATACCTGAGCATGTAACATGAGAACCCAGGAGGGGGGTTGAAGACCAGGTAACACCTCTGACCTGGAATCTGGACAAAGGACAAAGGCTGGGGGAGGAGCCGGGGGGAAGGGCAGGAAGGAGAAGCCTGGAAGGTTTTTCAGTTTTGTTTTGGAGCTGACTGGAAATAGAGAGGGGAGCCCTGACGGGGCTTGGGCTTCCCAGCGGGGCTGAGGGCCTCCCTGGGGCCCCCAGATGGACCTAACTAAAGGGGATCCTGTTGTCTGTACTGGCAAGACCTGTTTTGGACTGTGTTCCTGTCATCTCAATAAACCTTCTGTTTTACTGGCTGGCTGAGAGTCATGGTGAATCGCAGGAATCCAGGGGTGCCGGGCCCTGACTCCCCCACACTCCGTGACAGC
>QXTE01000484.1:165637-260323 GCA_003942145.1 Platysternon megacephalum
TTAATCACTCCTGAAACCGTCCCTCGCTGACTCTTCGCCTGGTCCCCGTCAATCCCCCTTCGTTTTACTGCTCCCCAGTCACTTACTGTAGGAAGTGCCGTCCGCGGGGTGCAGTAGATCCCACCGCTGCCACCAGTTGTCACGGAGTGTGGGGGAGTCCGGGCCCTGCACCCCTGGGGTTCCTGCGATTCATCATAACTCTCAGCCAGCCAGTAAAACAGAAGGTTTATTGAGACGACAGGAACACAGTCCAAAACAGGTCTTGCCAGCACAGACAACAGGATCCCCTTTAAGTAGGTCTATTTGGGGCCCCAGGGAGGCCCCGGCCTCGCTGGGAAGCCTAAGCCCCATCAGGCTCCCTCTTCATTCCTAGCCAGCTTCCAAGAACTGACCAACCTCTTCCAGGCGTCTCCTTTCTCCCTTCCCCCACGGCTCCTCCCCCGGCTTTGTCCTGTGTCCAGGTTCCCAGTCAAAGGTGTTACCTGGTCTGCAACTCCCCTCTTGGTTCTCATGTTACATGCTCAGGTATCTCCCTTCCCCCATGCAGACAGTCCTGGCCAAGCCCCCCTGCAGCTTTCCCCCTCAGTATCCACATAACACCACAAAACATTCCCACTTCGTCACAGGCTGACACTAGAGCCCATCCAGGGACTGTTCTAGAGCCCATCCAGGGACTGTTCTAGAGCCGTTCAAGAGCACCGGACCTATGGATCCATGACACCCCTACTGAGCCACCCACACAGGAGAGTTAAGAACAGCATCAGAACGGCCAGACTGGGTCAGACCAATGGTCCATCCAGCCCAGTCTCCTGTCTTCCAACAGTGACCAATGCCAGGTGCCCCAGAGGGAATGAACAGAACAGGCAATCGAGTATTGTCCACTCCCAGGTTGTGACAAACAGAGGCCAAGGACACTCAGAGCATGGGGTTGCATGCCTGCCCATCCTGGCTAACAGCCATTGATGGACTTATCCTCCATGAATGTATCTAGTTCTTTTTCGAACCCTGTTATAGTCTTAGCCTTCACAACATCCTCTGGCAAAGAGTTCCACAGGTTGACTGTGAAGAAATACTTCCTTTTGTTTGTTTTAAACCTACTGCCTATTAATTTCATTGGGTGATGTGACGAAGTGGGAATGTTTTGATGTGTTCTCTGAATACTGAGGGGGGAGTATTGACCGGGGAAGGCTGCAGGGGAGCTTGGCTGGGACTGCCTGCATGGGGGAAGGGAGATACCTGAGCATGTAACATGAGAACCCAGGAGGGGGGTTGAAGACCAGGTAACACCTCTGACCTGGAATCTGGACAAAGGACAAAGGCTGGGGGAGGAGCCAGGGGGAAGGGCAGGAAGGAGAAGCCTGGAAGGTTTTTCAGTTTTGTTTTGGAGCTGACTGGAAATAGAGAGGGGAGCCCTGACGGGGCTTGGGCTTCCCAGCGTGGCTGAGGGCCTCCCTGGGCCCCCCAGATGGACCTAACTAAAGGGGATCCTGTTGTCTGTANAAGCCCTGACGGGGCTGGGGCTTCCCAGCGGGGCTGATGGCCTCCCTGGGGCCCCCAGATGGACCTAACTAAAGGGGGTCCTGTTGTCTGTACCGGCAAGACCTGTTTTGGACTGTGTTCCTGTCATCTCAATAAACCTTCTGTTTTACTGGCTGGCTGAGAGTCATGGTGAATCGCAGGAATCCAGGGGTGCCGGGCCCTGACTCCCCCACACTCCGTGACAGTGATCCCTGGTTCTTGTGAAGGAATAAATAACATTTCTTTATTCACTTTCGCCACGCCAGTCAAGATTTTATCCCATTGTAGTTGTCTCTTTTCCAAGCTGAAAAGTCCCAGTCTTTTTAATCTCTCCTCATATGGAAACTGTTCCATCCCCCTAATCATTTTAGTTGCCCTTCTGTGTACCTTTTCCAATTCTAATATATCTTTTTTGAGATGGGGTGACCGGATCTGCATGCAGTATTCAAGATGTGGGCGTGCCATGGATTTATATAGCAGCATTATAATATTTTCTGTCTTATTCTCTATCCCTTTCTTAATGATGCCCAACATTCTGTTGGTTTTTTTGCCTGCCGCTGCACATTGAGTGGATGTTTTCAGAGAACTATTCACGATGACTCCAAGATCTCTCTCTGAGTGGTAACAGCTAAATCAGCACTGAGCGTTTTGCAAACCTTCCCTTCCCACTGAGTCACAAATCCCTGGTTTTACCCACGTTGGCTGTGACTCATCCATTCTTTGCAGCATTGCCCACGACAAGCGGGGAGCCCTAAGTGTTATATTAGTAGCAGTGCTGTTATCAGGGGGCTGTCTCCAGCTCACCTGCAAACGAGCACACTGCTTCCTGGCCGTCACACTCGCTTGGCTCGCTTACTCAGACTGCTCCCACTGCGCGGGTCTGGATTCCCCAACCCTGCAGCCAGGGAGCTGAGACTAGCCACCATCCCTGCCCAGGAGCACAGACACTCTTGGATGCCATCACTGGGGCTTGGCATGAACTCCAGTCTTTTCACCTATCAGCCCACCTGTGCAGCCGGGGGGGGCGCAGGGGCAATACAGAGGGAGGGATGTGCCTGGGTGCCAGCAGCTCCGGGCAGCAGGTGTGTATTCTGCAGCCACTGGGCTGAATTCGCCAGCAGGGTCCCAGGATTCCTCCCCCTTCAGAGCCTAGCTTGGGCATCTGCAACCACTTCCTTTACATCCATTTGTGGCTGTTGGCAATGGTTTCAGCATGCACCCGAGTGACCCATCCCTCCCAGCACCACTTCTGTTTCCTCTGCTATTAAATGCCATTGATTTTATGCAGTGCCCACACGCTCCATGGTGTCAGTGCCAAAGAGGTTGCCTTGCCAGAGCAAAATCCTGTTGCAGACACCCTTGGGGGAGGCTGGAGGTGGGGGTTGGGGTGGCTTGACTTAGAATCATAAAATCTCAGGGTTGGAAGGGACCTCAGGAGGTATCTAGTCCAACCCGCTGCTCAAAGCAAGACTAATCCCCAGACAGATTTTTCCTGGTTCCCTAAATGGCCCCCTCAAGGATTGAACTCACAACCCTGGGTTTAGCAGACCAATGCTCAAACCACTGAGCTATCCCTCCATGACTTCTGTGGCAGCCAGGCCTTTCCACACCAGGGGTGAATGCCTCACCTGGCTGTGCCCACTGAAATTATCAGCAGTGAAGGAGTTAATGCCAATGAAACGGTCTCCGTGGGGGCACTGGAGCTGACCCCACCCCCGCAGAGCTGCAGGAGGCCACTCTCCCCCTCCGAGCTACGGTTGCAGGCTCTCTGCTGACTCAGGCCAGAGTCGCACGCTCATGATGGGTTTGTTTTTCTCTCCCAGCCAGGAGGGCCCGACACATGTTGCCAACCCCAAACGTTCAAAAATCATGAGCTAGACTCTCCAAAAATCATGAGATTGGCTTTAAAATCATGAAATCAATACTAGATTTGGGGTTCTTTTTATTTGCCTTCTGCTTTGTGAGCCTTTAGGGTGCGCTGGGGTCACATTTTTGAAGCTTTCTAGAAACTTACTTTTTCTTTAAGAACAAAGGCTGAAATCATCACATCTCCACATGACTCCAGGAGCTGGGGCTTTAAGGAAAACAATAATTATCCTGAGACTCATGACAGAACATAAGAACGGCCATACTGGGTCAGACCAAATGTCCATCTAGCCCAGTATCCTGTCCTCTGACAGTGGCCAATGCCAGGTGCCCCAGAGGGAATGAACAGAACAGGGAATCATCAAGGGATTCATCCCCTGTCACTCATTCTCAGCTTCTGGCAAACAGAGGCTAGGGACATTATCCCTGTCCATCCTGGCTAATAGCCATTGATGGACCTATCCTCCATGAACTTATCTAGTTCTTTTCTGAAGCCTGTTATAATCTTGGCCTTCACAACATCCTCTGTCAAAGAGGTCGACATACTGATTGTGCGTTGTGTGAAAAAATACTTCCTTTTGTTTGTTTTAAACCTGCTGCCTATTCATTTCATTTGGTGACCCCTTGTCCTGGTATTATGAGAAGGAGTAAATAACAATTCCTTATTTACTTTCTCCACACCAGTCATGATTTTATAGACCTCTATTATATCCCCCCTTAGTCGTCTCTTTTCCAAGCTGAAAAGTCCCAGTCTTATTAATCTCTCCTCATATGGAAGCTGTTCCATACTCCTAATCATTTTTGTTGCCATTTTCTGAACCTTTTCCAATTCCAATATATCTTTTTTGAGATGGGGCAACCAGATCTGCACGCAGTATTCAAGATGTGGGCGTACCATGTGTCACGGAGTCCCTGGGCGATGCTCTGGAACTGCTCCCCACAAAGGCAGTCAGGACTTTGGGGAGCCTCCTCTCCCTCGGAGCAGACTGTTTTCAGGGCAAGAAGCTCACAGGTCTTCACCTCCTGGGTCTCTCCTTGGAGTATTCAGCATATGCCCCTCCGTGTGCTTCCCACAGCGAGTCCGCCCAGGCGGGGTCCTGGGGAAGCCAGAGGTCCTGCACGCACCCCCCGCTTCGCAGTCAGACGTGACTCTCAGCCAGCCAGTAAAACAGAGGTTTATTAGCTGACAGGAACACAGCCCCAAGCAGAACATGTAGGTACAACCAGAACCCCTCAATCAAGTCCTTCTGGGGTGATTTAGGGAACTTAGCCCCCAGCTTGGGGTTCCCTGCGTTTCACCACCCAGCCCAAAGCTCCCACTCTCACCAAAACTCCTCCAGCCGGTCTACCCCTCCCCCTGCTCTTCCTCTCCTTTGTTCAGTCTCCTGGCCGAAGGTGTCACTTCTCCCACCCCCTCTCCTGGCTCAGGTTACAGCTCAGGTAGCTTCCTTCCCATCCCCAATGTAACTCCCCTGCAACATTCCCAGGTCAAATCCGCCCTGCTCCCTGCTCCGTCACACCATGGATTTATATAGTGGTAATATGATAATTTCTGTCTTATTCACTATCCCTTTCTTAATGATTCCCAACATTCTGTTCGCGTTTTTGACTGCCGCTGCACATTGAGTGGACGTTTTCCACAGTGACTCCAAGATCTCTTTCTTGAGTGGTAACAGCTAATTTAGACCCCATCATTTTATATTTATAATTGGGATTGTGACGTTCCACTCCACAGTCTTTATGAAAATATGCTTATTGTATGAACATGATATAACTGAGATGTTAGATGGGTCTTGCGAGATATCATTGGAAAGGTTCTGATTTACTGAATGTGATTATCTAATTTGTATGCCTGGATCTTTTCTGTATCTGAAGTTAGGAATATTGACTATGTATCTGTATATCAACTATGCTACTTTGGGTGACACCCACTGCTAACACTTCAGGTACACCAATGGAAAAGCCAGACCGGGCGGATGGCTCATCAGTGAGGACAATGGACTGTGAAAAGTTTGGCCTTCCTGTGGACACTCCATACTGCCATGACTCATGGATGCTGTGATACTACAGAGTCAGGTGACCTGGTCACCTGATATAAATTTTGTATTAAAGCTAATGTTAAAAAAATTATGTAACACATAGGTTGGGAAAAGAGTGTCTGTACATCTGGGTATAGTGCTTAGATTAGCCACAAATATAAAGTTAGTTTTTAAAAGTCACAATAACCCAAATGTAGGTGAATAGATTTAACAATACAGTTTAGATATTAGAATCCGAATTCTCGGGTACATCACTTACGAAAAGTTGGACTGCTGAACTTTTCCACTGGCAGGTGGGGGAATCAAACAAAGGATTCGCGCCATATGAAATCCTATATCAGGTGGGGGAGGAAAACAATCAAGGTCTTCAGTTCATTTCTCCTCCGCCTCTCTGCCCAAAGAGATACTTGAAAACGCCTGGAAACGAAAGGATGGAACTGAGCGGGGTGGGGAAGAACTGCTTGACCCAGGCTGGATAGATATCTGGCCTGTGAAGGAATCTACCTAAGACAATCTCTAGGGTGAGGAATTACTATTTGTAACCAATTTCCTCAGTGACTCAAGCTTAGTGTGCATGCTTTGTTCTGTTTCCTCCCTCTTTACCACTTAAAATTCACCTTTTGTAATTAACAAACTTATTTCTTGTTTATAATATAACCCAGTTTATGTAATTTCTAACTGGGGGGGGACAAGAAGTTGTGTAGATCTTCCTGCACATTGAGGGAGGGGGCGAATTTCATAAAACCTTTGGGTTTGTACCCCTTAAAGGGAGTGGGCACCACAGTGCCGGGGCAAGCCCCGAAGGCTGAATCTTTCCAGAGCGGGTCTCTGTCTCTCTGTGCAGCTGGGCGTGGCCTTGCCTGTGTGCTTGGCTGGAAGGGGCTTGTGAGCCTAGCCCAGCAAGACCAGGTAAAGGGGACCCAGGCTGGCAGAATAGCCTGACTCAGTGGCATCCCAGCACATCTGGTGGCATTCAGAGGGGCAAATGGTCACAGGGATTATGTTTTCCGATTGCATTACTTTGCATTTATCAACACTGAATTTCATCTGCCATTTTGTTGTCCAGTCACCCAGTTTTGAGAAATCCTTTTGTAGCTCTTCGCAGTCTGCCTGGGACTTAACTATCTTGAGTAGTTTTGTATCATCTGCAAATGTTGCCACCTCACTGTTTACCCCTTTTTCCAGATCATTTATGAATTTGTTGAATAAGACTGGGCCCAGTGCAGACCCCTGGGGGACACCACTATTTACCTCTCTCCAGTCTGAAAACTGACCATTCATTCCTACTCTTTGTTTCCTATCTTTTAACCAGTTACCAATCCATGAGAGGACCTTCCCTCTTATCCCATGACACCTTACTTTTCTTAAGAGCCTTTGGTGAGGGTGTGAGGAAGTGAGAATGTTTTGTTGTGTTCTTTGAATACTGAGGGGGAAGGTTGCAGGGGAGCTTGGCTGGGACTGCCTGCATTGGGGAAGGGAGATACCTGAGCATGTAACATGAGAACCCAGGAGGGGGGTTGGAGACCAGGTAACACCCCTGACCTGGGAATCTGGACAAAGGACAAAGGCTGGGGGAGGAGCCAGGGGGAAGGGAGACAGGAGACGCCTGGAAGGAGTTTTTGAGTTTTGGAAGCTGACTGGAAATGGAGAGGGGTGGCCCGACGGGGCTTGGGCTTCCCCCACGGGCCTGGGGCCTCCCTGGGCCCCCCAGATGGACCTAACTAAAGGGGGTCCTGTTGTCTGTACCGGCAAGACCTGTTTTGGACTGTGTTCCTGTCATCTCAATAAACCTTCTGTTTTCCTGGCTGGCTGAGAGTCATGGTGAATCGCAGGAAGCCGGGGGTACAGGGCCCGGACTCCCCCACACTCCGTGACAGAGGGACCTTGTCAAAGGCTTTCTGAAAATCTAAGTACACTATATCAACTGGATCCCCCTTGTCCACATGCTTGTTGACCCCCTCAAAGAATTCTAGTAGATTGGTGAGGCATGATTTCCCTTTACTAAAACCATGTTGACTCTTCCCCAACAAATTATGTTCATCTCTGTGTCTGACAATTCTGTTCTTTACTATTGGAGATTGGTCCTGCTTTGAGCAGGGGGTTGGACTAGATACCTCCTGAGGTCCCTTCGAACCCTGATATTCTATGATTCTATGATATACACTTCTACCTCGATATAACGCTGTCCTCGGGAGCCAAAAAAATTGTACTGCGTTATAAGTGAAACTGCATTATATCGAACTTGCTTTGATCCACCGGAGTGCGCAGCCCCCCCCCCCCCCCCCCCCCCCCCCGGAGCACTGCTTTACCGCGTTATATCCGAATTCGTGTTATATCAGGTCACGTTATATCGGGGTAGAGGTGTAGTTTCAACTAGTTTGCTCGGTATTGAAGTCAGGCTTATCGCCCTGTGTCACGGAGTGTGGGGGAGTCCGGGCCCTGCACCCCCAGCTTCCTGCGATTCACCATAACTCTCAGCCAGCCAGTAAAACAGAAGGTTTATTGAGACGAAAGGAACACAGTCCAAAACAGGTCTTGCCAGTACAGACAACAGGATTCCCTTTAGTTAGGTCCATCTGGGGGACCCAGGGAGGCCACTCTCCCCGCTGGGAAGCCCCAGCCCCGTCAGAGTTCCCTCTTCATTCCTAGCCAGCTTCCCAAAACCTGAAAACCCCTTCCAGGCGTCTCCTTTCTCCCTTCCCCCACGGCTCCTCCCCCGGGCTTTGTCCTGTGTCCAGGTTCCCAGTCAAAGGTGTTACCTGGTCTGCAACTCCCCTCTTGGTTCTCATGTTACATGCTCAGCTATCTCCCTTCCCCCATGCAGGCAGTCCCGGCCAAGCCCCCCTGCAGCCTTCCCCCTCAGTATTCACATAACACCACAAAACATTCTCACTTCTTCACAGCCTGTAATTGCCGGGATCACCTCTGGAGCCTTTTTAAAAATTGGTGTCACATTAGCTATCCTCCAGGCATTTGGTACAGAAGCTGATTTAAATGATAGGTTATAAACTACAGTTGGTAGTTCTGCAAGTTCACAGATGAGTTCCATCCGAACTCTTGGGTGATACCGTCTGGTCCTGGTGACTTATTACTCTTTAGTTTATCAGTTTGTTCCAAAACCTCATCTAATGTCACCTCAATATGGGACAGTTCCTCAAATTGTCACCTAAAAAGAATGGGTCAGGTTTGGGAATCTCCCTCACATCCTCAGCCATGAAGACTAATGCAAAGAATTAATTTAGTTTCTCCGCAATGGCCTTATCGTCCTTGAGTGCAGGGCTGCCCAGAGGATTCAGGGGGCCTGGGGCAAAGCAATTTTGGGGGCCCCTTCCATAAAAAAAAGTTGCAATACTATAGAATACTATATTCTCATGGGGGCCCCTGTGGGGCCTGGGGACTGGGGCAAATTGCCCCACTTGCCCCCTCCTCTGGGCAGCCCTGCTTGAGTGCTCCTTTAGCATCTCGATCGTCCAGTGGCCTCACTGGTTGTTTAGCAGACTTCCTGCTTCTGATGTACTTCAAAAAACGTTTGCTATTACTTTTTGAGTCTTTGGCAGGGCCGGCTCCAGGCACCAACTAAGGAAGCAGGTGCTTGGGGCGGCCAAGTTAAAGGGGCGGCACTCTGTCCGGTATCGAGGCGGCATGTCCAGGTCTTTGGCGGCAATTCGGCGGCAGGTCCCTCATCCCCTCTTCCTCTTTGAGCTGCCGGCGAATTGCCGCCGAAGAGGAAGAGAGGGAGGACCCACCGCCGAACTGCCGCCGAAGAAGCAGCGCGATTTAGCTGCCGCCGAAGTGCCGCCGCTTGTCTTCTTTTTTTTTTTTTTTTTTTTTTTTCGCTTGGGGCAGCAGAAAAGCTGGAGCTGGCCCTGGTCTTTGGCTAGCTGTTCTTCAAATTCTTTTTTGGCCTTCCTAATTGTATTTTTACTCTTCATTTGCCCGAGCTTATGCTCCTTTCTATTTTCTTCACTAGCATTTAACTTCCACTTTTTAAAGGATGCCTTTTTGCCTCTCACTGCTTCTTTTACTTTGTCGTTTAGCCAGGGTGGCACTTTTTTGGTTCTCTTACTATGTTGTTTAATTTGGGGGATACATTTAAGTTGAGCCTCTATTATGGTGTCTTTAAAAAGTTTCCATGCAGCTCTTTGTAGGTACAGAAAGGCAGCAGCAGGTATCCCCTAGGGGCCTTGTCTACACACAACTGGTGCTGGTTTAATTAAACTGGTTTAGTTAACTCCTGCGGGGACACACTTACTTTGATTTAAGAGCAGCTCATTTTGGTTTAGTTTAAACACAAACCTAAATGAAACAAGCCTGGTTTACACTGAAATCAGAGCCTCCACATGGCCTTTCGCCCCAATTTAATTAAACGGGTTTAAACCCAGGGTTTCTCTCCATTTACCAGTACAATTACGGAGCTGCAGCTGGCCTGGTGCAGGGCCCGTGTGCACGCTCTCACTCCGGAATTACCATGACCTGGGTGTGGAGCCAAGTCCTGAGTTAACCTGGGGCCGCTTTGCCCGTGTGGCTGGTGCGGAGCGAACCGCTGCGTCCCCCCAGCTCCAGCCGGGGGCTGTCAGTGGCTCGGGGCCCGCTCTGCCCCCCCATGCCCCGGGGCCGGAGCGCTCCGGGAGGCACCGTGCCATAGGGAGGGGCCGGAGCCCCCCCTCGCGGCCGGACAGGCGGGGGCGCAGCTCCCGGCTTGCACCGCCGCCCTCCCCTTCCCTCGCACCGACGTGGCAGCGGCCCCAGCAGCAGGCTCCGCTCCGAGCCCCCTGCACGCCCGGCCCGGCCCCATGCGCCGCGTGCTCCTGCTGCTGGCCGGGCTGCTGGCGCCGCTGCGCGCCTACGAGCCGGACTGGGGGAAGCTGCAGGGGCTGGCCCGGGGCAAGGTGGAGGTAACGGCGGGGGGCGCGGGGAACCACCCGCTGCTTTGGGCTGGAGAGCGGGGCGGGCACGGGGCGTGGGGGGATCGGGCCAGGCCGAGCGCTGGGGAGCGAGTGGGGCGGACACGGGGCGTGGGGGAATCGGGCCAGGCCGAGCGCTGGGGAGCGAGTGGGGCGGACACGGGGCGTGGGGGGATCGGGCCAGGCCGAGCGCTGGGGAGCGAGTGGGGCGGGCGTGGGGCGGACACGGGGCGGGGGGGGGGATCGGACCAGGCCGAGCGCTGGGGAGCGAGGGGGCGGGCGGGCGTGGGGCGGATCGGGGACTGGGGGCCAGGCCGAGCCCCGGGGATCAGGAGTGCTAGGAGTGGGTCATGCAGGGACGTGGGGTGTCCAGGCAAGTTGGGGGGGGGCGGCGGCGTCCTGCCTCCCCGGCCTGTGTCTTAGCGCATCCCTCTTCCCCAAGCTCTCCCCGCCCCCGAGCGAAGGGAGCCCCGTGAGCAGGCTGCTGAGCCAGGCTTGGAGCCCGAGTAGCCGGGTTGGGGGGAGGCTGATCCCGGGGGGCTGGAGCAGGACCGCCCGCAGCCGGTCGCTGGCTGCTGCCTGGGGAGAGGCGCATCACCCGTCCCGGGAGTGAGAGCCTTCTCGGCCGCGCCTCGGGGTACCCCTGCCACCTTGCGGCTCCAGACCCCAGCTGGACCCCGTGCCGCGGGGTCTGCCGAACCCCCTGGGCGGGGCACCCCAAATCCTTCTGGGGAGACCTGGGCTGGAACCAGAACCGCGATCTGAGCGCCCCAGACTACGTGGGAGAAGCTACCACCTGGGTCCCACGTCCACCCAGCGATTAACCAGGGGCAAGTGGCCATCGGCATCCACCCACCCCCCCACATTCCAGGGAGGGGTCCCCAGGTCGCAGGGAAGCTGGGGAAGGGCCAGCGTGCTGGGATGGGGGGTGGATGACCTGGGGGCAGGGGTTCCCTTTACCCCTGAGCAGCAGTCAGTGCTATGGGGCAGCTGGGTGGTGACCACACACCGGTGGAAGGTGGGGAGAGGCACAGCCCTAGTGGGGATGAACCCCCAAACTCTGGTTGGGGGAGGGGGTGGAGCCTCCCGATGAGTTCCCCTGGAAACCATTAACATGACCTGTTACTAGGACAACCTGATGCGTGCTTCATTACCATGGCAACCAGGCATTCTGCTTCTCCTGGTGACCTGGCCCTGGAGACATGGAGGAGCCCAATGTGGGGCAGGGGCGGGCGGGGAGGGGCCGGTCCAGCTAGGAGCAGCCCACCCTGCCCAGGGGAGGAGAGGAAGGGTGGCCCCATGGCTGGGGCCTTGTGGGACCCTATCAACTCACTGCCTTTCTGGCCTGGGGGTGAAAGCCCTACACAGCCCCAACCCATTACAGACTGGGAGGAGCTCAGACACTCTGCTGATGGGGGCCATAGAAGGACCTGCTGGATCTGGGTGGGGTCAGTGGGATGGAGCAGAGGGCAGGGCGGGGCCCTGGGATTTGGAGAGGTGCCCTACAGAGGGGTGGTGGGGGTGTCAGAGGGGGTGCAAAGCCAGATTGAGGTGGTTATAAGTGGGATTGCAGGGGGCATGTGGGGCTGTGGAAGTGGGTTACAGGTGGGGCTGCAGGGCGATGGGAGGGGGTTGCTGGTGGAATTGCAATGGGGTTAGGGGGTGGCTGTGGGGGGCTGGGGGCAGCTCTCACTCCCCGTGCGCTCCCTTTCCCGCAGACCTGCGGAGGATGATGGCTGAGCCGCCTGAAGGAGGTGAGTGCTGCCGCTCCCTGGGCTGGGGACGCAGGGAATGAGCCCCACCCCCTCCACTGGGCTGCCATACAGGGGACTGGGACACCCCCTTGGCCTCCTCCTGGGGTCCTTCCTCCCCCAGGCGCTGCTTGTGCCAGGGCCAGGCTATCACAGTGCTTTGCCAAACCCCTCTGCAAGGGCAGCTCTGGCAGGATGGGCAGGGGCACGGGTCTCATGCAGCCTCTTGCTTTCACGGTGTGGGGGAGCCCTCCTGGCCGTTTTGGGGTGTGTCTCGGGGGCGGCGCTCATCTCTGCTCCCTTCCAGGTGAAGGCCTTTGTCACCGAGGACATCCCTCTGTAGTATCCTTTCCTGCTCCGGGGCCGGGCCGGGCTGTGGATGGGGAGGGGGATGGCAAACCTGGGATTTGGCTCCAAGATCCAAGCTCACATTTCCAGCCTGCAAGGCTGTGAACCCCCGTGCGTGTCAGTGGATCTGTGGCACCTGCCTGAGTCTACAGACAGCCTGGACCAAGAGCTCCCATTCACCCAAACTGGGTGTTGACTCTGGAGCCTGACGACCAGTTGCCACTAACCTGCCCAGCGCTGTGGGATGTGGTGGTGGCTCCTGGGGACAGCTGGCTGGTGTCCAGGGATGCGGGCTATGAGATCAAGCTCTCTTTACCCTCAGAAATAGCATCAAGTCCCTGTGCCTGGGGGGAGGGGAAGCAGAGATGCTGCACCCCAGAGGCAGATGCTCAGCCACCTGCTGGAGGCTAAACCCCACACTGCCTCCCACCATATCTGGGGCCAGAGCCCCAGCCCCCTGCTTCCCTAGACACTGTGCTAGGGCCGGTGTCATCCCAGGAGCTAGCCCGGGGGTTGCTGGGCTGCTCAGTGAATTGCACGTCAGCAAGGGGCCCGTGCCCTGCTCTCCCAGCCCAGGGGACACAGAGGACCCTGCAACTTCCAGGCCTGGGGCCCCAAGTCACCCAGGCCATGGTCAGTGGGATGCTGATGCCAGGCCAGGGCCCTGCCCCATCACTGCCAGGATCCTTAAAGGCACCTTCCAGCCACAACCTGGTGATGAAGCATCTCCCCGGAGCCGACCC
Source organism: Platysternon megacephalum (assembly GCA_003942145.1). NCBI lineage: Eukaryota > Metazoa > Chordata > Testudines > Platysternidae > Platysternon > Platysternon megacephalum. The sequence continues at coordinate 178,807 of QXTE01000484.1, forward strand.
TGAGCTTGTGCTGCTCAGCTTCAGATACGAGGAGCTAGAGGTAAGAGCTGGCTGGGTGGGGGGAGAGAGGGGTGCTCCTGGGTACTCTTGTGTGACGGAGCAGGGAGCAGGGCGGATTTGACCTGGGAATGTTGCAGGGGAGTTACATTGGGGATGGGAAGGAGGCTCCCTGAGCTGTGACCTGAGCGGGGGGGGGGGGGGTGGAAGAAGTGACACCTTCGGCTGGGAGACTGGAGCAGGGGGAGGGGAGAGAGCTGCTGGAGGAGTTTCTAGTTTCAGTTTTGGGCTGGGTGGTGAAACGCAGGGAACCCCAAGCTGGGGGCTAAGCTCCCTGCCCCCCAGAAGGACTTGTTTGAGGGATTCTGGTTGTACCTACAATCTCTGCTTGGGACTGTGTTCCTGTCATCTAATAAACCTTCCATTTTACTGGCTGGCTGAGAGTCACGGTGAACCCCAAGAAGAGGGGTGCCGGGCACTGACCCCCCACATGCTCCTTGACATCTTGTCCCAGCCTCTCCCAGCAGGGGGCACTGTGGGGAGCAAGGGGGGAGCTCTGGCTGTGGGGATGCGTTCTGCAGTCATCCTGTGAAAGCCAGTGGTGCTGGCGCTCATGGTGCTGGCCTGACAGCAGCCCTGGTCCTAGCTGTGGGAGGGAGCTGAGCCTGCAGGGGGCTGTGACTAGCAGCAGGCCAGTCGGTGCTGGGCGGGGGCTGCTGGATGTCCGGCACTGCAATCCCTGGTTTTTTTTGCAGAGAATTCCCCTGAGTGACATGAGCCGGGAGGAGATTAACCAGCTGGTGCAGGAGCTGGGTTTTTACCGCAAGGAGGCACCTGATGCCCCGGTGCCTGAGGCGTTCCAGCTCGCCCCAGCCAGGCCTCTGCCCACCCTGCAAGCGAAGGAGCAGGGCCCTGGAGCACCCTCCCCCCCAGCTCCCGCAGCCAAGAGCGAGCCCCCCGGGAAGCCTGGCAACCAGGAACACCCAGATCTATAGAGAGCAGCCAAACGTGTGCATGGGGAGGGGTATGCGTGTGTGCACACGGGGCGTATGGACTGGAGCTGTGCATCCACCCCACTGGTAGGTGTGACACAGCTTCTGTCCCCCAGGGGGCGTTGTTCAGGGCACAATATGTTCTATACCAGCCCTGGGTCAGCTGCCCAGCTCCGTGGCTGTTAACAGGCAGTCCCGTGGCACCCGGACCAGCCTGCTAGTGCTTCTGTGCTGTGTGTCAGTGCCCCCTGCCTGCAGGGACAGAATGAAGCCCTCAGCTGAAAGCTCTGGGTGCTGAGGGTGGATGAGCTGAGTCCCAGAGGGCACAGGGTCGCTGCCCCCTGCCATCTGCGCTGTGGTCCACGGGCTTGTGTCCAGAGCTGGAATAAAGGCCCCTTCACCCCACCTGTTGCAGTGTCTCATCTTCTTCCTGGGGGGTTTGGGGAGCAGGGGGGTCTGTCAGAGCCCTACCCTAGGAGGGCCCTGTCCCATCCAGCTGGCTGGCCCTGCACAGCTGGAGCCAGTGGGGGATGGGAGCAACTGGTGGTCCTCGCAGGCTGGGCTCAAGTCAGAGCTATGCTCTGGCCCAGCGGGGGGAAGCTACAGAGTCCTCCCAGCTCATTATAGCAAACACCCTTCCCCCCCATCAGCTCAAACAGGGGCTCTGGGTGGGGGGCGCGGGGAACCAGCACTGTAGTCAGGCTGCAGCTGGTGGCTCCAAGGGGGGGCTCAGACCAGACCTGTGCCTTTTTGGGGCTAGTCTCGGCTGCTCTTTGTTGCTGCCCCCTGCTGGCTCCCCAGCTGCAGGGCAGGGAAGCCCCCTTGCTGGGACTGGCCCTGGGGTGCAAGGCCAGGGCCCCTGCTGATGGACAGAGCAGGAGCTGGGCCCTGCAGAAGAGCCAGGGGCCGAGGCGGGGTCCGCCCTGTGTCCAGGAAATGGGTTGGTGGAGCCGTGCAGGGGGCTCCTCACCGGGAACTGGACAGCGGCCTCGCTAACCACACGGCCCCACTCCCTCCCCGCTGCGTCAGCACTGGGAGATGCTCCCTTGGTGGGAGCCGGAGCAGCACCTGCCTTCTAAACACGAGGTGTGGGCTTAACTCAGCCCAGCCTGTGCTGGGGATATCAGCCATGGGTGTTAGCCAGCGGAGAGAGGGAGGATGAGTGTCTGATCCTGGGAGCCCGAGCAGAGGGAATGTGGGTGCAGCTCAGCCAGGAATATACCTGCCATTGATGCCCCAGAAACAGTGCAGCCTCTTCAGGTGCAGCATGGCTTCAGAAGCCCCCCATACCTGGCCCCTGCAGGAACCTGGCTCCCTGGGGTCAGGAGCAGCAGCCTGGCACAGGGACACCAATGGGGCAGGGAGACGGACCCATCTGCCTCCTGCCCCTAAGCTACAGCCCTGCTGGTTGTTCCATGAGGCTCTAACCCCCCGGGGATCCACTTTGCAGCCATAGCCACAGGGTTGGGGGTGGAAAATAGGGGGTAGGACCTAGCTCTGCTCCATGAACCCACCGGCCTGGGGGCTGCAACCATCACAGGCGCTGGTGGTGGACTGGGGAGCAGGTCAGAGGGACTGGAGCCACCCACAGCGTCTGCTGGCAGGGAAAGGAGCTGGCCAGGCCAGAACTGGGCAGAGCTGCAGGTGAGAGAACCCAGGGCCCTTCCCCTAAAGGAGAGGGAGGCATATTGTGTGCATGCCCCATGCCTCCCCCCACCCCCACCCCAGGCAATGGGAGGGTGGTAGTGCTAACCTGGGCAGCCTGCAGAGCCAGGGCAGTGGGAAAAGGGCCCCACTGCATTACCACAGCCAGCAGGCAGCCCTCTGCCCACCCAGGGCAAGGAGCAGAGGCCAGGCCCTGTATAACAGAACTTTATTGTCGGGCTGGTGGTGATACAAGTGTCTATGCAGGTGTAGAAATGGTTACACAATCGGCTGGTGGCACTTGAGTGCAAAGGGCCCAGAGCCAGGTCAGAGGGCTGGGAATCAAGTGGGAGGTACCAAGCCCCGGGGGGCTGCCCCACTGGGAAGAGCCTGTGCCCCAGGAGCCCACCCCCTCACCAGGTTCCAGTCCAGCTCCCCAGGGCAAAGGGGATGTGGGTCCCAGCAATGGCGGTGCCTCCTGGGGGTGGGTGTGAGCAGCAGGCAGCAGCGTGCCAATGGGGGAACTGCCCCCAGGGGTGGGCACAGTTCTGAGCGTGGAAGTTCCCAAGGGAGAGGGCTGCAAGCAGGGGCGTGAGCAGCACCCTTCTGGAGGGCACCTCCCCCCGAGGGCAGAGACCCCCACCCCCCACACATATGCTGCATCCAGAGCCCAGCTACCCAGGCCGCAAGCCCTGGGGGAAGCAGGGCAGTGGGGGCGCTCCCTCACCTGCCCACCTAACTCCAGCGACAAACCCCTGGGCCAGGTGTCTACAGTACCATTCGGCACCCAGGGCCACAGCCAGACAGGACAGGGCCGTGGCCCCACAGCCAGCCTGAGACGTACACAGGGCTCTCCCAGCCCGGTGGGGGGGCGGGGGGTATTGCACAGCATAAAAACAATTCCTTTAACATGAATAACTTAAAACAATACTATATAAAGCACAGGGCAGGGGGGTGAGAGCCAAGCTGGCAGGGGGACCAGGCCAGGGACCATGGGGGCTCAGCTTGCCATGGGGCAGAGGAGCAGCTGGAGGGAGCTTGTAGCATGGACAGAGGGGGCAGAGCACAGACAGTGCAGGGCTAGTCTCTCGGCCTCACCCAGGCCCCTCAGGGCAGCCTGGTGGCTGGGCAGGTCTGCTGGGGGCAGGCGGCCCCCCCCTGCACTCCTGGGTCCCTGCAGGGGGCAGCGGGGGTCTATTCACGCTGCAGCCGTGCCCAGGGCAGTGGGGGCAGGACGGGGGGGCTCTAGAACTCTTTCTGCCGCAAGCGTAACTCATGGCGCCGCAGGTGGTTGTAGAGGGACTGCACGTAGGTGAAGACGCACTTGGAGTCTGGCCTCTTCCCCATGATCATCATGTCTTCCACCTCCACCAGGGGCATGCAGTCAACCAGCATCCTGCGGGGAGAGGGCAATGAGCCGCGGGCACGACTGCCTCCTGCAGGCCAGCCCCTGCCCTACCAAGAGCCCACGCGGCCCTCACCGCTCAGATCCCACCGCACACCCAGCCCCCCCCCCCACTGAAACCCCACACAGCCCCTCCCCGGTCCCAGCCCCCAAGCACCAGGCCTTGCTCACATCCTGCATGGCCCCCCACCCAGAGGCACTAGCCCACCACCCTGGGCTCCCTCCACAACCAGCAGCCCTCTGGGCCCAGCTGGCAGGGGTAACCCTGGTGCATCAGCCTCTCCCTTCAGTTAAACATCTCAGACAAACGCACTCCCACGCAGGTGGGATGCCCACCAGCGCAGCTTCTCCCTAGGTCCTGCCCACACGACCCCCTGCCCAGACCCTTGGCCCTCACCAGCCAGGGACTTGGCCCCATCACCCCCACAGCTGGCACCTGCCACGTATCCCGCTCTCTCCTCCCAGCCCTGCCCCTCTCCCCCTGAGCTGGCCCCATGCCCGCTCGCCTCAGCTGCCTGGCTCCAGGGGCCTCCCGCTCAGCTGTGGGACCAGGGCTAGTGCCCGTTGCCTTTAAACCTTGGTCCTAACTTGAGTGCAGCTGCCCTAACAGAGCCCCAGGCCATCCCACACACACCTGGCCTCTCCGCTCACCTCCAGCCTGCGGTGCCCGGAGGGGGCTGTGCCCTGAGACTGTGTGTTAACCTGTTCCTGGAATGTGCCCACAGAAAGGAGAGCGCCCCCGAACCGCCTGGCTGGGGAGCTGAAGTGCCCCCCCTTCCCTGTCCTGTCTCCCTCCTACGCCTTCCCACCCCTTGGGTCCCATGGCAGCCTCCTCCCTCGCCTGGCCCCTCTGACAGGAACAGGGCAGCCTGCAGCTTTAGCTCCAGTGCCAGCCATGGGGCAGCAGGTACCCAGAATAAGGGCAGACGTTTGCACGAGCCCCTGACCACACACACCACGGGACTCACCCCCTCTCCCCACAAGAGCCTCCTCCCCCGTAGCTCTTCCCTCGATCCCCCATCCCCTCCCACCCTGCAGCCAATGGCATGCTGTGCCCAGCTGAGAACACAGCAGCAGGCTCTGCCACCACGTCCCCTTCGCCCCAGGATGGGCGAGTTCCTTCCCCCCCCGGCCCCCCCCCCCCCCCCCGAATGTGCACAATCATCCCACCGGCACCACAGCAGGTGCCCCGGGCAAAGGGCCTGATCCTGCTAATGCCCTCAACTCCCATCCTCATGTCCGCAGGCTGAGGGCTTGAGTAGATCCCAGGGTAGCCCAAGGCCCCCAAAGGCAGCAGGCACTGCTTGCCCGCCCCAACTCTTCCCCAGCTCTGGCAGGCAACTGGCGTCGTTGGAGCAACCCAGGCAGGCCCCCGTTGGCTGAGGAGGCCGCCGGTCTGCTCCCTAACACTCCTGATTGCAAACTGGCTGCCCGCTGGGCTGTGCCTGAGCCTGGGCGAACGGGTACGCTCCAGCCTTGGCAGACTCACCCTCCCCACCCAGGCCCGAGAAACCAATTTCTTTACAGCTCCCCAGGCAGAGGCTGCGACTCCATCAGCCCTGGGCTGAGGCTCGCCCCTGGCATCACAGCAGGATTTTAAGCCAGGCTGGGATACAAGCTAGGGGAGTGAGTGGGTGCAGACGGGCAGTCAAGGTACTGCATGGGCAGAGGCACATCCCACATTGCCACACCTCCCCCAGACCCCAGCCAGGTCCCTCCAGGGCTACTCAGCCCCCAGCCCATTCAGTCCTTGGCCCTTGTGCCAGGAGGCTCACCCCACTCAGCAGCTCAGCTCACCTGCTCTGGCTCACCCCCCAGCAAGGGAAATACCCATCCCTGCTCCCCGAGCCAGCCCCAGGGCAGATGCAGAGTGGAAGGAAGCAGGAGCCCCAGGGACGACAGCGCCAACATGGCCTGGCACACAGCAGCTCCTGGCACAGGCTGCTGCTGTAAATGTTCAGGTGCTGCAGGTCGCACCCCAGGCCTGCNGCAGCAGCCTGTGCCAGGAGCTGCTGTGTGCCAAGTCATGTTGGCGCTGTCGTCCCTGGGGCTCCTGCTTCCTTCCACTCTGCATCTGCCCTGGGGCTGGCTCGGGGAGCAGGGATGGGTATTTCCCTTGCTGGCACAGGCTCCTGGCACAGGCTGCTGCTGTAAATGTTCAGGTGCTGCAGGTCGCACCCCAGGCCTGCCTGGGCTCCACATGCCAACAGCAGGAGGGACGGCCCTGCCAGCACACCCCATGCCACCGGGGCAAGGGTGAGAAATGCTACAGCAGAGCTGCCCAGGGCCCACAGGGCAGCCAATCAAGGTGAGGCCCATGGAGACTACGGGTCCCAGCCTGCAGCTCCGCAATCTCTCAGCACAAGGGGAGGCAATGCATGCTGGGAGCTGTAGTTCCTGTGCTGCACCACAGCCAAAGCAGAGAGGGGCAAAGTTATGCTGTATTAACTCCCTGCGAGCAGCCGGGGCAGAAACCGCGCCTGGAGCAAAGAGAACTGGGGCTGCAAAGGGAGCGGGAGCGCAGCTCCGACCCAAACATGATCCCCCAGGCTACACTCAGCCAAACGCTGCAAAGAGCAGATGAGCCAACCCGGCAGGCCCAGGCCCTGGCCAGGGTGCCAGGCCCGGAACCCAGCCAAGCTGCGCCCCTGGTAGGGGACACCTCACCTCCTTCCCCTGGGGGGCTGCTCTGCAGGGGAGGTGGTGAAAGGCTCAGGGCTGAGCCCGTGGGGTGCCTGCCAGACCCACCCTCAGCAGCGTCATGGAAGCCCTGGGTGCAGCCCCCGGGGAGGAAGTGCTGAGGGTCTGGGCCACCTCTGCAGCAGGATTGCTAGTGTTGTACCAGCCCCTCGCCTGCCCCAGGGGCACACAGCGCCCCCCACCTCCCAGGGGAGGGTGCAGGGGGAAGCTGCAGCAGAGGTAGATGTTATTGTAGCAGGGGGGGGGGGGGGGGGGGGGGGGGGGGGGGGGGGGGGGGGGGGGGGGGAGGCCAGGCCGGGCATGGCCCAGACTCCGTGCCCAGCAGGACCCTGTTGGCCCAGAGCTCCCAGATTCTGCTGGGAGCCATTGTCACTAGCCCCAGGGCCACGGCAGCTGTTGCAAACAGTGCAGGAAAGGGGAGGTGGAGGCTCTGCCAGCAGCTCTGCTACCTGGGACTGGAATGGGGCACATGGCTAAATCATGGGGCAGTAGTGGGGGAGCACTGGGGTTCTGCAGAGATGCCAAGCCCCCCAGCAAAGAGCAGCAGCCCTGCCTGGAGCACAGAAGGGGCAGAGGGGCGAGCCTGAAGGAATGGAGTTGGTAACCGAGTGCCAGGCCTTGCCCAGCTCGCACTCAGGGGAGAGCTGCGCATTCAGGGACATCCCAACTGCAGAGGGAGCAAGGGCTGGTGGGGTGAGCACAAGCCCGGAGCCAGTGTCCCCCTCCCCAGTGCTGGCACAGACCCCCTGAGCAGCCAGCCCAGCGGGGGCTGGGGTGAGACCAGGGGCCCAGGGCTGAGGCAGCTCATGCCTGTAAAGCGCTGAGAGATCCCTGTGTGGAAGTGCTGTAGGGGGACGAAGGATCCCTTTGCCCCCAGACATCAGCCCCTTCTGCTGAACAGGCCTGGGCAGCAGGTGCCCCGAGCACATGGTGCAGCAGGCTGGGGAGACGCGGGGCGGCAGGAAGGAACAGCCCCCAGCGGTGACAGCTGCAGGTACAGCAGCAGGCTGCTGTATAGCCAGCACCCAGGACCCCCCCAACTCACTGGGAAACAGCCCCATAACGCAGAAGACCCCTCCCCACCCCTTGGCACTGAGCAGCGATGGCACTGCATGGAGGCTGGGAAAGCCTGGCCCATGCCACCAGCATGGTGTTTGGCCCAGCCAGCTCCCTGGCAGGGGCTGAGGCCAAGGCCAGCTGATCACAGCCCTGGTGCCCGGCGCGGGCTTCCTACCAGTGCATGGCTGATTTCCTAGGAGCCAGGGGCCAGGCCTTCCCTGTGCTGCTCAGGCCCAGGGCAGAGCCCAGAGCAGGAAATCCCCCCCAGCAAGGCCTGCAGGGGGAGGGGCCTGCTCCCAGGGCATCAGAGAGCCTGTGCCTGACTCCCCTCACAGAGGCGGGGGAGTGCCTCCTGCTGGCAGCAGAGTACCTCTCACCTGCAGCATTAAAACAATAGCACCAGGCGAGAGTAGGCACCAGCGCCCTCCCTGAAGCTCAGCCCCACGGTGCCTTAGAGGGAGGAGTCTCAGTCCCCCACCCAGCCCACCCTCGGCCTGCATGGTGCAGGGCTGAGATCACTCAGCAACCTTCCAGCCAGGGAGCTCCATGTGCTGCCCTGCCACTGATTAGCCCCTTCAGCATCCTCCCACCTCTGCAGGTGGGGAAACCGAGGCACCATTTGCCCAAGATCTCACAGCGAGCCGTGGCAGAGCTCCAGCCACCAGCCGTTCGCTGCTGACAGTTCCGAGTGTGCACCCCTTGCAGTGTGTGATTCTCTCAGCCCAGGCGCCGGGACAGGGCGGGGCGGTAAGTCAGTTGTGGGCAGCTGAGACGGACTCGGAGCCCGCATTGCTGGGACATGAAGTGAAGGGATGCTGACCTGCAACAGAACAGCTGGGATCTGCTGCTCACTACCGGCCCCAGCTGCAGCAGCCCGGCTCCCCCTCAGCCAGGGAAACAGCAGCCAGCTGGGGACCCACACGAGAACCTGTGCTGAGCAGGCTGCCCCACGGCCCTGCACGCAGAGCTTCCCACCCCTGCCTCCCGCTCTCGCCAACACCTGCTGATCTGCACCAAGGGAGGGCTCAGCCCTGCCCACCTGGGCCAGCGGCTGTACGCCCTGAAGGGGGGGGTTCGGGCTTGGTGCACACGCAGTACCCAGCCCCCCGCCACACCCGGCTCGGCGCTCCCTGCCAGGACCGCTGGCGCTGGGAGTGAAAGGGGCTCACTGGCCCAGCGGGTTCCAGGCATTTGGCCGAAAGTGCCAGGACAGGGCAGGCACCGCCCTGCGCCCCTCCCCCAACAGTGCCTGCTTGCTTCCACCAGCGTGGGCCTGGAGAGGGGATGTGGGAGCCAAGACTGGCACCAGCACTGCTCAGGACATTCAGCACAGAGCACCGGGGCAGGGGGATAAGGGCTTCTGCCCCCCACCCCCAGCCCTGCCCACTTAACTACCCCAGGGGCCCTCTGCCCTGCAGCTCCCCTCTCATACAGCTGGGCCGATGCCGACCCATCCTGCTCCAGGCCTAGGCCGAGAATGGTTCTGTCACTGTATTGAGTCCTGCGCTGCAGCAGAGACATCTCCAGCCTGGGGGGCCCTACTGGCTCTGGTGGGCTTGGAGCCCAGGTGCCCCCGGCCAGCAGCTGCTGCTCCCCTTGGTTCCAGCACCTCTGGAAATGCAGCCCCAGGCAGCTGGCTCCCTCCCCCCCGCAGCACCCAGGCACTGGCCCGGCTGGGTGTGGGATGGAAAAGCTTGAGGCAGCCTCAGGAGAATCCCTGCCCTTATAAAGGCATAGCTGAGCCTGCAGTGTGCTCAGCGCAGCGCGGGGCCGGGGGAGGCTCCAGCGGGAGCAGAGATGCCCCCAGACAGGCCCAAACACTAACAAGGAGCAGCGTGATGGACATGCCTGAGTCACACTTTCCAGGCTCCCTGCTCCCATCGCCTGCCCATATATGACTAGGAGGCACCTTGCAGTGCGAGGGCTCGCTCACCTCGCCTGAACCCCGGCTCAGCCCCGCCGGCCTGCGGCAGAGGGCTGGGAGCGGGCGCCGGGGACGAGAACGCTGCTCTTGCGGGACACAGACTGAGGAAGCACCAGGCCCAGGAGTTCACTAGCCCCCTGGCCCTGCCAGAGAGGAGCCCACACAGCACGAGCAATGGGGCGGGGAGGGCTGCAGGAGTCGCGCTGCAGGCTGCTCCAGCACAGGGGGAGGTGTAATTAAAGCAGCAGTTCGGAACAGCCACCCGTGCCCCACATCCCGGGCTCAGAGAGCTGGGGAGGGAAATCTCGTCAGGGCACCCCTCCGCCTGGCGGGGGCCAAGGCTGCGGCTCAGCCCGAGTGCTGTGCTGGGGGGCGATGTCCTGGTCCCCTCCCCGGCCCCCATTCTAGACGCTGACACTCAGGCAGTGTTTCTGGACAGCCCTGGCTGAGGTCAGAGTCAGTCTGGCTAACAGGGCGCAGCCCCTTGGCACCCTGACATCGGGCCTGCTCTCTGGGAAGAGGGGTGTGCCCCCCAGACCCCCACCCCATGGATGGCAGGACTCACCCCCCTCCCCTACTGCACAGCTGCCCCCGGGCGTTGCCAGGCTCACCCCTGCCCTGCCTGATAGCCCCCAACTCAGCACAGCGCAACCAGGCCCCTCGCTGCCCCCTCCAAGCCGGGGCTGGGCGGTAGATTGAGAGGAAGATTCTCACCATCGCTCCCGGGGGTGTAAATAGGCTACGACTTTTTGGTTTTGACCAGCCCCTTCTGGACCAGGCAGCGATAGAACTCCTGAATGTATGTGTACACACACTTCCAATCCGGCTCGCGCATCCGGACCATGTCCTCCACGTCGAGCAACTGCGGACAGTCTGCGTGCTTCCTGGGGGCGGGGGGAAAGGGGGAGCGAGTGATCACAGCCCAGTCGGGAGGGGGTGGGGGGGGGGAGAAGAGAGAGAACAAGAGAAACGTATCAATCCAATTCACATTCCCCTGGGGCCATAACAACGCTCCAGTTCACACATGCTCTGGGGAGGGTGCGCATTCCCGCTGCACTACTGGCACTGTGAGACTAACAGGAATCGGGGCTACACGAGCACAGCCAGGGGGAGTCAGAGGTGCGGGAGTGTGAGGTCCAGCGTGAGGAGATCCAGAGCGGAAGGACAGAGCGAGACAGAGGAGGAGGAGGAGGAGGAGAGGAAGGGAGTGATGTGCTCTGGCGCCAACCAGTGGTTGAGGAGCGGATTCCAGAGCGGAGCGGCTCTCTATATAGCTGCGTATATAGACGGGATGGCAGAGGGGAAGGCCCGGCTCCCTCCTCGCCTGGCTCCACTTGGAATCGGTGCAAGAAGCTCACCAAGGGCCGGAGGGGGAGGAAGGGGAAGGGCCACCTGGCTTCCAGGCCGGAGGGATCGATTGCTCTCATGGTCCACGCACCGGTCCCCGTTAAGGCAAAAGGCATAATTAATAGGAAGGCGGAAGTCCCAGGCACACGCACCCCGCACACCACCGCTCGCTGTACCCTGTGCGGACTAGACAGCCTGGGGAGCTGACACCCACACGCCATCTGGTGCCTCCTGGCCGCCAGATGAGAGCCCCGGCAGGGCAGCCTGCACGGGCCAAGGGAACTCAGAGATCACATCCCCACACCCCCCAGCTTGTGGAGACACTGCCTCTGGCTCCGCGAGGGTGCAGCCAGCCGCTGCAGGGAAGGAGGGACAGGTGGGTGGAGGGATGGATGGATGGATGGAGAGACAGAAGGAAGGACTGGGGCTAACACAGCCTCCAGCTGGACCCGCTCCCTTTTCTCAGCACCCCAGGAAACCAGAAGCGAAAAGGGGGAGCTCAGGAAGCTGCAATAGTGGCCCAGTCCCCGGGGCGGGACTCAGCCTGAAGCCGCCCGGGCTGCAGCGCTGCGCTGCACCAGGGCCCCTGCCAGCCTTGCCATCCCCTCCCCACTCAACGCCAGTCAAGCCCCAGGCAGCTTGAGGGGCCTCGGCCTGCACAGGTTTTGCTCCCGCGTTCAAGCAGTTAGAAGAGGGGGACGGTGGCAGGGGATGGGGCTCCGTGCGCCCAGGGTTAGCCAGGGAAGGCCGGCCACTGTCGGTGCTCAGTGGCGTGGCAGGGCAGCGGCTGCCGGTTATAGGCAAGGAGCTCTCTGGGGAATCATTCAGTCCCTTGCAAAGGCTGCTCCGGGGCCAGCTCAGCGATGCTCAGGGCTACGGGGCGACAGGGGTTTGGTCCGACATCTGCACTGAGCTGCGTTGGCTTCCTGTGCACCTGCACGGATGTCGCTTTGCCCAGGGTCGGGCCCCAGCAGCCACGCACGGCATGCTGGGAACAGCAGAGCCGGCTGGAGAGCCCCAAGCACGTGGCAAGGCAGCAGGGAGCCAGCTCAGCTCAGAGGAGAGGCAGCCCTAGGGGCACTTGCTGCTTCCCTGCGCCAGCCTTAGCAGGGCAGTGCCATGCTCCTGAACCAGCGGAGCAAGGGCCCCAGCCCCGGCCCGCATTGTGCAGCGGGGAGGGGTACGTACTCTGCCGAGGAGAAGGCCACCTCAAAGTTGCGGCGGCGGTTCTGGGGCGTCAGCTGCGTGTAGTCGAAGGCCTCGGGGAAGAAGTTGTGGACGAGGGCGCAGAAGGCCATGCCGTCGCTCCAGCTGGAGGAGAAGTTCTGGATGTCCACGTGCTGCGGGGCAGAGGCAGGGTCAGGAGAGGGAGCAGGCCCCAGCCCGGCTACGGGCTGGGAGGAGAGCAGGCCCTGGCCAAGAGCTGAAGGGGATGGGGGAGCAGGGTGGGGACTAGGGCCTGACCCAGCCAGGAACCAGGGTGAAGGGGAGGGGAAAGGAGAGCCCAGCCTGGCTGGGAGCTGTAGCGGAAGGAGGGTGGGGGCGAGCAGGGCCTGCTGCTAGGAGCCCCCATAGGGGTGCCAACTTTCTAATTGCAGAAAACTGAACACCCTTGCCCCACCCCTTCCCCAAGGCCCCACCCCCACTCACTCCATCCTCCCTCCCTCCTGTCACTCGCTCTCACTCAGCTGCTCATTTTCACCGGGCAAGAGGTTGGGGTGTGGGAAGGGGTGCAGGCTCCGGCTGGGGGTGCGGGCTCTGGGGTGGGGCCAGGGATGAGGGGGTTTGGGATGCAGGAGGGGGCTCTGGGCTGAGGCAGGTGGTTGGGGTGTGGGAAGGGGTGCGGGCTGTGGCTGGGGGTACGGGCTCTGGGGTGGGCCAGGGATGAGGGGGTTTGGGGTGCAGGAGGGGGCTCTGGGCTGGGGAAGGGGGTCGCAGTGTGGGAGGTGGTGTGGGGTCCAGGAGGGGGTTCCGGGTGTGGGCTCTGGGCAGCGGCCGGCACGTCCCTTCTGCTCCTAGGCAGAGGGGCCAGGTGGCTCTGTGCCACCGCAGCTCCCATTGGCCACGGTTCCCAGCCAATGGGAGCTGCAGAGTCGGCAGGGGCAGCGCACAGAGCCCCCCTGGCTGCCCCTCCGCCCAGGAGCAGGCAGGACATGCCAGCCACTTCCGGGAGCCAGGCAGGGAGCCTGCCAGCTCCACTGCACCGGCACCACCACCAACCAGACTTTTACAGCCTGGTCAGCGGTGCTGACCGGAGCCTTCAGGGTCCCTTTTCGATTGGGTGTTCTGGACCTGGCAACCCTAGCCCCGGAGGCTGGGGGGCAGGGAGTGGGCCCAGGCTGGCCAGGAGCTGTAGGGGAAGGGGGGCACTGACCTCGTAGCCCCGGGTCTTCGCTCTGCACCAGTCCAGCAACATCTGCTTGATGCTGTTGGCGTTGGGGACGCCGAAGCTGGAGGAGCGCTGCACGGCCACCCGCGACATGGCCGGGCTCGAGGGGCTGCAGGGAGCACACAGAGCATGTTGGTCAACTGCTCACAGCACCAGCCCACCCCATCCCCTGCCCCAGCCACGCCCAGCGCCCTCACCTCCCGCTCTCCTTCTCCAGCTTCTCGATCATGGCCTTCCGCGCCTGTGTGGCCGACGTCTTGGGCAGGCTCTGAGCCTTCAGCAGCTCCTTCTTCTTCTCGGCCTGGCGCCGCTCCAGAGCAGCCAGACTGCCCTGGCGCGAGCTGCTCTCGTCCTCGCGGTCAAAGATGCTGGGGGAGGGAGAGAGACAGACTCAGCATGGGAGGGGGTCTCTGTTCAGCCAGGTCCCAACAGCACCCCAGGGGGGCCCAAGGAGTAGCTGCAGCTCCCCAGACTCAGCTGCAGGCCCAAAGGTCTCAATGGGGCCCCCCAAACCAGGGGAGAATCTGCCTTCGTGTGGCAGGGACGACACCACTCAGGGCTGTGGGAGCCTTAAATCAGTGGGGTCTGCACAGTGCTCAGAGACCCCCGAGTGACAGGCCCCGGGTTCTCCCGGCCCTCCCACAGTGCGCTGGGCACTCAGCCACGTGGGACATCACAAGACCCCCAAAGGCTGACACCCCGCGGGGGCTGCTGGAAGGACACGTAGCAGGCTGGACGACAGCAGCTGCCCTGGGGTGGGGTGGGGCGGGGAGGAGAGGGTAGCCAAGATCGCTGACCCTTGGGGACACCCAAATACCGTGAGTAGAGGCCTGTGCCACCCATGGACCCCAGCAGGGGGGTAAGCAGCCCAAGGAGCTCGGGCAGCACACGCTGAGCTGCCACCTTTCTCCACCTTCCCCAGGGCACGGGTGTGGGAGCTGTCCCCAGAGGGCACTGCCCATTCAGCAGGGTGTCACTCACCTGCCCACCTTCTTGGACGAGGAGCTGTAGGAGGATTTGGTCTGGACAAACGTGCTGCCATCTGCAGAGGCAAGGAGAAGAACCTCAGTGAGGGAGGTAGTGGGAGCTGTCTTTTCCCTGTGCCTGGCGCTGCCCAGAGGCGCCGCAGCCTGCTTCCACCAGGGCCCAGCACCAATGGGCAAGTGGCTGCCCCTCCCCCCAACCCCAGGGCTGCATGCCCAGCGCCAATGGGCAAGTGGGTGCCTCCCCTCACCCCAGGGCTGAGCGCCCAGTGCCAATGGGCAAGCGGGTGCCCCAGAGGAAGGGGGAATTGCCACCAGGTGGCAGGAGAGCAGGCCAGGAGGGGGGCGAAGGGCCCTTACTCTCCGATCTCTTTGTGTAGCTCGACTCCACTGTCGTCATACGGGAGGTTTTGGTGCCGTCATCTGCAAAGGGAGGAAAAGAGAAAGAAGGATCAGCCAGGGTGGGGCGAGGCCAACACCTGGAGCACCCGCCCCTGGAGACAGCAGGGCCAGAGAGCCGGGCGTGGCTGCAGAGAGGCAGCGGAGTGAGGCCAGCGCGTCCCGCGAAGGCCAGGCCAGGCCAACGGGCGTGTGTGCAGCAGGCTCCAAAAGCAACAGAGGCCCGGCCTGAGGGCAGGAGATGCAGAGAAGGCTCTGCCCCAGCCCGGAGACAGGAGAGAACAGGCCAGTGGCAGGAAACGAAAGGAGCAGAGGCAGTATGAAGCCAGGGCAGACTTCACGGAGGGCCGGGCCTGGCCAAGAGCCAGAGCAGCTGGTGGAAGGGCCCATGTGGCCAAGCTTCCTTGTATGCCTGAGAAGGCAGGTGACACCAGGAAGGAACCGTAAGAGCCAGGGCTCCTTGAGCCACAGGCGGAGGCAGCAGGGTGCAGCTGAGGGCAGAGCACACAGGCCGATGGGGTAGAGAAGAGTCCCAGCCCTGGGGGGGCTGTGCTGGACAGGAGCCCTCCCTGCCGGCTGCTGGCAGAGCCCCTTGGGCAGGGCTTGCTGGAGGGCCTGGCCGCCTGAGCTCATGCCAGCCTGGGCAGCGGCTGCTGGCAGGTAGAGGAAGCGCAGGAAGGGACAGGCGAGGCCAGGGATGGCTCCAGCCAGCCAGTGGGAGGCCCAGCTTTAAAAAGGGGCCTCAGGGGCCCTGTTACAGACCCTTGGCCGCCCCAAAGGCTCCATGCCCGCCATGCCGTGGGTCAGGCTCACTGGGGGCTCCCCATGCAGGCCCCATGGTGCGTGTAACCCTGTGCCCCAGGTCCAGCTCTCCCTGAGCCTGCCACAGCGCTGCTGGCATGTCCCTGGAGCCCCTGGGGAGCAGGGGATTCTTGGCACAGAGGCTTCACCTCCAGAGCCCAGCAGACTCTCGGCAAGGCAGAGCACGTCAGCGCTGGGGAGCCAGGCCCCACGGCTGCCAGCTGTACTGGAGTGGCTGGGCCCAGGGGCCCTTTTTCAGAGTGAAGCCCAGGCAGCCAAGCACCGTCGGCACGGGGGCGGCAAAGGACAGAGAGAGACTCCAAGAGCAGGGGCTGCGCCTTGGGAGATGATAGAGAAGAGGCCAGCAGAGACTGGCAGGCACCCAGAGACAGCCCGTGCCGGGGTGGCACAGCAGAGATCAGCAGAGACGGCCCTGTGCCGGGGTGGCACAGAGCAGAGACGGGCCGTGCCGGGGTGCCAGAGCAGAGATCAGCAGAGACGGCCTGTGCTGGGGTGGCAGAGCAGAGATCAGCAGAGACGGGCCCAGTGCCGGGGTGGCAGAGCAGAGAACAGCAGAGACGGGCCCGTGCTGGGCTGGCACAGAGCAGAGATCAGCAGAGACGGGCCGTGCCAGGGTGGCAGAGCAGAGATCAGCAGAGACGGGCCCGTGCCGGGCTGGCACAGAGCAGAGATCAGCAGAGACGGCCCGTGCCAGGGTGACAGAGCAGAGAACAGCAGAGACGGGCCCAGTGCCGGGGTGGCAGAGAAGAGAACAGCAGAGACGGGCCGTGCCAGGGTGGCAGAGCAGAGATCAGCAGAGACGGCCCTGTGCCGGGGTGGCACAGAGCAGAGACGGGCCCGTGCTGGGGTGGCAGAGCAGAGATCAGCAGAGACGGCCCTGTGCCGGGGTGGCACAGCAGAGATCAGCAGAGACGGCCCTGTGCCGGGGTGGCAGAGCAGAGATCAGCAGAGACGGCCCGTGCCAGGGTGGCAGAGCAGAGATCAGCAGAGACGGCCCGTGCCAGGGTGGCAGAGCAGAGAACAGCAGAGACGGGCCCGTGCTGGGCTGGCACAGAGCAGAGCAGAGCCGGGCCGGGCCGGGCCGGCACAGAGCAGAGATCAGCAGAGACGGCCCGTGCCAGGGTGGCAGAGCAGAGATGGGCCGTGCCGGGCTGGCACAGAGCGGGCTGTGCTGGGCGTGAGCGGGACCAGGCTGTGAGACCAAGAGGTAGTGCCCGGTGGCCTTGCAGGGCCCCTTACTGGACTGGACGAGGTGCTCGGTTTTGGTGAGCGTGCGGCGGGCCGAGCCATCAGCCGACTGGGCGCTCTGCCGGGTGGTGGTCTCGGTGGCATGGCCTGTCTTCCCCGCCGCAGCCTGGCTCTTCGCCTCCTGCAGCCGCTGGCCCCGCTCCTTGTCTCGCTGCTCTGCAAATGCACGCGGGGGACGGCGTTAACGCGGAGATGAGGGCACCGGGGGCAATGGATGCTGCCCGGCATGGAGCCACCACAGCCTCTCTGGGGTGCCCAGCAGCCCTGCTCCGTCCATCCTCCGCGACACGTCCAGCAGTCAGGGCCCCTGGGGAGCTCCTTGCCCTGACAGAGCTGGAGACACGGCAGGAGGGACGGGGCCGTTCTCCAGCCAGGCCCCTGCTGCCCTCGCCCAGGATGCTGCCATGCCCGACGGCTCCAGGGCTATGGCACTGGGGAGACTCGCACACAATGATCCGCAAAGGCTACAGAGCCAGCCTGCCTGGCCGAGCCCCTCCCTGGGGTAGGGCCCAGACAGCCCCAGGTCAGCTCAGGTTTCGGTAGCACGGCTCCTGGCTCCCTGACCCTCCTCTGCTACTTCCATTCCACGGCCCTGCCAGCCTGCTGCCAGGGTCAAGGTGCCAACCCGCAGCCTACACGGGCCCTTGGGTGAGCCCACAGCTCCCCCAGCCACCAACCCCCGGGGAGCCACAAGCAGCTACCTCTCTTCCTCTGGCGCAGCTCCCGCATGGCAGAGCGGATCAGCCGTCGCTCCTCAAAGTCCGACGTCTGGTCCAGCTGCCAAGGCAAGCGGAACACCAGCAACCTCAGCAACCGCGGCCTCCCCCTGCCCCACAGCCACCCCCAAACTCCACCGCAGCCTCACCCTCCCACCCTGCTCCCCAGCCACCCCCGGACCCCACCGCGGCCTCACCCGCACCCTGCCCCCCAGCCACTCCCCAGACCCCACCGCGGCCTCACCCGCACCCTGCCCCCCAGCCACCCCCAAACTCCACCACAGCCTCACCCCCACCCTGCCCCACAGCCACCCCCAAAACCCCACTGCCCCCTCAAACCCAAGCTACAGCCCGGCTGGGGTAGCTCAGTCAGGGGCAGAGGAAGACAGGCCCAACGTACCATCTTATCCAGCACGTCCTCATCCTCGATCCTGCTCAGCTCCTCAGCGCTCAGCTTGCTCCTCTTCTCCGGCTCCCTCGCCTGGGCCTTCTCCATCCCATTGGGCAGCTCCGGGTCTGGAACCGGCACCTGGGGCTGCTCCGCCAGTTCCGCCTCCATCTGCAACAAGAGGGACGGATGTCGAGAACCTCCCAGCTCCAGAGCGCCCTGCCCTGCCGAGGGCCCGGGCAAACCCCACGCATACATCCCCCGGCCCCATAGGGAGAGCAGCTCCGGATGCTGCCCTGGCCGACAGCCACAGCTCCCAGCCCTGGGGAGACGGGCCGGGCGCATGCCCACGAGCAGCCGAGGACTTGGTTTTACACCCCAGTACTACCGTGCCCTCAGCGCCAGGCTGGGTATTAGCTATGGGCTGACGAGAGGGAAGAGCGCCACCTCCTGAGTTGCCCATGCCACTGCCTGACCATCTGCCCTGCTCTCGCTACCCATTGAGCCGGGCCGTACCAGCAAGCCCAGCAGAGGCTCCATCTGCCAATCCTCTACGCCCACACGACAGGCTGAACCGTCCTGCCCTTCCCTAGCCCCCCCGCTAACCCCCCCAGCGTTCCATAAGTAGAGCTCTGTTGGGGGGCAGCCCTGACCATCTCCATACGCAGAGGGGATGTGACTGACCCGAGGTCACCGAGCAGGCCAGGGCGGGAACAGGGAATAGAACCCAGGAGTCCTGCCTCCCAGTCCTGGGCTTCTGCCACTGAGCCACATGTGACAAAGCAGGAATTTTTTGTAATACTTTTATGAGATCAGTTTGTGCCTCAGTTTCCCCTATGTGCTGGACTGTCACTAGCAGGTGGGAAAGGGCTGTTTGCACTCTGGGCAGGCGAAGAGACAGATATGGGTGTGGCCTAGCAGTCTGGCCCTTAGGCCCAAGTTCAATGGTGCTCTGGAGAACACAACAGCAGATCCAATTACCCAGATGCTGACACCGAGCAAGCAAGGACCCAGAGGCACATGACTTCCCCACCTCTCAGCAAGGGGGCTGCCCAGCATTTCCCAGCTCGGAAACAGGGGTCCAGAGAGGCGTGAGCTGGGGGACAAGTGTTGGCTGCTAGCGGCAGTCAAGGGGCTCTGACCTGGGATTTGGACCAAGGTCAGACGGACGGAGAGCCAGAGTTCACTACAGCTTGGCTGGGCACAGGGCGACCCAGAATGGACGATGCTTTACCCCTCATTCCTCTGGGCTGCCCTAAGGACATCCTGTGACTAATAAACCCGACTGGCTTGACAACGCTGCGAGTGTCACTGCACAAGCTGGACGAGGTGCATGCATCCCCCAAGAGCGGACAAGTCCCCCTCGGCTGTCTCAGCGGGACTCGCTGACCAGAGCAGGCCCAGAGGTCCAGTCTAAGGAGGCGGTGAAGCCCCGTGGCTTCTCCTGGAGGAAGTGAGATGCCGGGGATCTGGCCCATGGAAGGGTTCCTCCCAGACGCTGTTCCAAAGCTGGCCCGAGCGCCGATCCTGCGGCTCCATGACCCCATGGACATCACCCCAACCACCAGAGCCCGGGGCAGACGTGCTGCTCCTGCGGGCGGGCGATTCCTTCCCTACCCTCACAACTCCTGCTCTCTGGCTCAAAGGGCACGCAGAACCCTGCAATGGGAGCGGAAGAGCCGGGGACAGGGCTACTGTCAACCTTAACACAGGCAGCCCATCCGAGCTCCGCAGCAGTGAGTATACGCGCCAGGCAGCCCGGTTACAGCCAGCGAGCGATGGTTGCCCGCAGCAGGCGGGCCCCACTGCCCAGTGAGCAGGGGGCTGCCGGGGCCGGGGGGTGGGCTGGGCAGCAGGCACCGTGGCGCGGGAGAGCTCAGGGCACGCTTCTAGCTCCAGCACAGGATTTCCAGGAGGATTAAGGGGCTTATCGGAAAGAGGATCCTGGGCTGGGGATCAGGAGCTGCCCTGGCAACGAGGCAAGCCCAGCCTCTCCTGAACAATCCTGTGGTGCCGGCTCCTTGTCAACACGACCCCCAACGAATGCAGCCCGGCCAGCTGGCCAGGCCCAGAATAGCACCACAAAGGCCTGTGGACGGGGGCGGAGACCACACCTCCTTGGCTCCATTCACCCCCCCCCCCCCCCCCCCCCCCCCCCCCCCCCCCCCCCCCCCCGCNAGGGGCTGAGAGGGGACAGCTCGCAGTAGCCCCATTGGAGCAGGGTGCCCCCCATGGCAGGAGAGCAAGGCAGGCCAACATACACAGCACAGCTGCCCTCTGGCCCTACCGCGCTGGGCATGACGGCCGGCAGCGCAGCCTCTCTCACTCTGCCCAGCGGCTCGCTGGGGGTCAGTTCTCTTTGGGTAGAACACCAGGGGACCAAGGGCTGGGATTTCCCAGCAGCCCTTGGGGCAGGGGCCGACCAGATGCCCAGTGCCCGTGGCAGGAAGCTGACCTCTGTGGCCAGGGCTGGTGATGGGCAGGCAGTGATGGGAGGAACCAAGCCTAGGGCAGGGCTAACGCCTGTTGTCAGCCGGGCCCGCTGGGCTGTGCGCACAGCAGCCCGACTAGCCCTGGGGCTCAGGCAGACTATCCCTGCAGGGGCCACACCCAGATCCAGGCGGCCCACGCGCCTCCCTGCCCAGAGCCAGGGGAGATCCCGCTCACAGCGACGCCCGGACAGCCTCAGCAGCGAGCAGCTCCGATGCTGCCCACAGTGCCCCAGCACCCGCGGGAGGGCGCAGCTCCCTGGCTGGGCTCGGAGCTGGGGTAAGGAGACCCCAGGCCAGCTGTCCCTGCAAACAAACGCGGGCAGGCAGCAACGCCCAGCACAACAGGCTGCTCCAGATGGCACGTCAGCAATGCAAGGCAGGCGGCCTGGATTGGCTCCGGGTGATGGGAGCCTCGGCTGGCACAGGTCTCCCCCAGCAACCCCCAGCTGTAATCTCCTACCACAGCCCCTGCTAATCCCCCGTGAAAATGCGCCTGCCTGGGCCACCAGCAGCTGGCGCCTGCCCTGGGGCTCCCCCACCGCAGGAACAGCTTCCCTTTGCCCAGGGGCCTCGCCCAGGCAGCTCCAAGCCGGCCGCCTGCCCTGGCCCCAGCAGGGGCAGGCCAGGGCTTCTGCCCAGCAACATCTGCCCACCCCTGCCTCCTTCCCCCGGACCCAAGACACAGCCAGCCAACGCTGCCCCTGGGATGGGCCCTCGGGGAAGCCGTCCACTGGAGGGAGGGGGCCTGCCACCCCGCCGTCCCCTGCCCGGAGCCCGCACACTCACGAAGCTGTTGCCCCTGGAGAGGTGCACAGACGACTGCCTGCGGGTGCTGGAGAAGGTGGGCGGGTGGGCGACGGGGCTGCTGGGCTCCTCGGTGCCCGCAAAGTGGGCACAGGGATCTTGTGCCTCCAGGAAGAGGGTGCTGGGGTCCTTCTCCTCCAGATCCTGGGCTCCCAGCCAGAGCGTGAGCACCTCCAGCTGCCGGCCCAGGCGCGCCTGCTCGGCCCGCAGCACCAGGTGCTCCTCCTTCAAGTCGTTGAGGGCGCTGGCCAGGGGCTGCAACTGCTGTAGCGCCTCCTCCAGGCGCCTCTCGGTGGCCAGCTGGAAGGCCTGGAGGTCCAGCTGGATCTCCTCCACCGTCGCCTCCCGGGCATTGTCCAGGCTGGGGAGGTGCACCCCCGGCATGGTGCTGGCTGGGGACGGGACGCGGGCACGCCGCAGGCTCCCGGGGCGAGACGCCGTGTGCTCAAGCCCCTCTCGCTGCCAGCTCCGGGCGGTGGGCTCTGCAAGCTCCCAGCCCTTTATAGGGGCTCTTGGGCGTTGCCCCTCCCCAGGGCTGGGCTCCAGCAGCAGGCCTTTGTGTTCGGCTATTCTTATCCCACAGGCCGGGGCCTGGCAGAGGGGCCGACACAGGAGCTGGGTGGGGAGGTGCTGAACTTGGGACAGTTCCCAGCGCAGGCCGGGCAGTGATGGACTCGGGCCAGGTGGCCAAGCCGGGGGGGGCGGCACTAGGACATGCGCCATGTGCAAGCCACCTGCCTCCCCACCCCCCCACACACAGCCTGGGCTCCCCCCCGCAGACGGGGGAAGGGGTCAACCAAAGCACGGCTGGGTAGAAAGGGGCTTGGATAGAGCAGCCCAGCCCCCGCCATGCCTCTCCCTCAATATACCCCCCCACCTCACTCAGCCCAGCCCCCGCCATGCTGACCCCCACCACACTTCCCCAGCCCCCGCCATGCTGCTCCCTCAGTACACCCCCCACCTCACTCAGCCCAGCCCCCGCCATGCTGCTCCCTCAGTACACCCCCCACCTCACTCAGCCCAGCCCCCGCCATGCCTCTCCCTCAGTACACCCCCCATCTCACTCAGCCCAGCCCCCGCCATGCTGCTCCCTCAGTACACGCCCCCACCTCACTCAGCCCAGCCCCCGCCATGCCGACCCCGACCACACTCCCCCAGCCCCTGCCATACTGCCCCCACCACCCTACCCCCAGCCCCCGCCATGCCACTCTCCCAGTACACCCCCCACCTTCCCCGGCATGCCACTCCCCACTGCACCCCCTAACTCCCCCAGCCCAGCCCCCACCATACCATCCCACACAACCTATCTAACTCCCCCAGACCAGGCCCAGCTGTGCCACCCTCTGCACCCCAGCTCCCACAGGCCAGCACTAGTGTCCCCTCCCACCACCCTAAGGAGGGGGAGGCAGGGCCCTCAGCACACAGCCCTGCAGTTCCTTTGGGGAGGGGCAGCCTCCCAGCGCCACCCATGCCTGTCCAGGCAGTGCACCCAGCGCCCATCCTGCGCCCTGACAGTGCCAGACCCTCACCCCTGCACCAGCGCCCCCATGCATAGATCTCACCCGCAGGAGGGGAGGCCTCCACCTGGGCACTGGGCCGGCGCTGCCCAGCCTGGGGGCAGAGAGGGCACAATGCACAGACAGGAGGTGGCTGCCAGCCCAGGCCAGGTCCCCTACCCTCCATGGGCCATAGGGGCAGGATTTCCTCTGGGGCGGGGTAACAGACACAGCCCACCCCCAGTGGGGCTGCTTGTTCCACTTGGGGGTCCTAAGGGGGTCCCCATCTTCACCCTGGGCCCTCCCTCCCCATGGCCTCGGTGTGCACAGCCCAGTGCCAGCGTTGGCAGGGACGCTGTTCCCCCCCGGCCTGCTCCACCCACCGGAGCCAAACCTCTCTGCCCCACAGGCCACTCCCCACCAGCTGCTGCCCCCCACCAGGGGCTCCGAGCAGGCAGCTCCAGCCCCACTGGCTGACTCTGCTCCGACACCAGCTCGCCTGGGGGGCGCTGAGCTCCCGGGAGCACCTGGCAGGGCTGGTAAATAAAGCATCAGCCAGGCAGCGAGCGGCAGCAGGAGTGACGCGCCCACCCTCAGCCTGCCCCCTCTAGGGCCCAGGAGCACGCAGCACCCCCCCAGCAGCCACACTGCTCACCCTCCGCATGGGCACCTGAGAGCACGGTCCCCTTGGCCCCCCGCCGAAGCCCCTGCCAGCCCCACAGCGCACCCCATGCCCGTGGCCGCCCGTACCTGGAAGAGGTCGTGGGCTGCTCCTCCTGCCCCTCTCCCCTGCGGACAGCCTCGGCGCCCACTCTCCCACCGGGCAGACCCAGCTCCGTGCCCTCCACGCTAATACCTTAATGAGAGCTGACGGGCAGCCCGCACCGCAGCCAGGCCACGGGGCCGCGTTAGCTCATTAGTGCGGGAGAAGCCTCCATCCCCCCCCACGCCCAGCAAGAGCTGTCCTTGCCAAGCGTGCGGCTCCCACGGAGGTGCTGCCCTCCTCCCCCAATCTGCCCTGCGGATGCCCTTCAATCCCGACCCACAGCCCCCCGCTGCTCCCTCAGGGTAGGGCTCAGGAGCGCCAGGGCTGTGGGGTGGCGGCTAGGCCGGAGCCCATGTGGCTGCTCTTGCAGGGAGCCCCCCCCCCCCCGAAAATGGCCCCCACGGGGACCTGGGCACAGAGCGGCCGAGAGCTGCAGACTCAGCCAGAGGTGCCTCATGTACCCTGGGGGGGGGGGCCCTCCTCCAGCTCCAGGGGCCGCGTGGGACATGACTCTGGTGCTGCACCTCCTGGGGAAGGGGAGATGCAGACACTCCTGCCACAAGGGGGAGCCACCCATGGGGGCACGTGCCAGGCCCGGTGCCATCCTGGGCCCCACGGCCGCTGGGCCCCTAACAACACTGCAGCCTGGCCCTGACGCCTTTGTTTTTCCTAAACACTGCAACATGCCTGAGTGCTCTGCATTACCCTACATGGCCAAGAGTGCCAATCATGCCCGGCCAGCTCAGGGCCCGGCCGCACGTGCCCACCCACCCCCTCCCCCCCCTCTTCCCACTTGGGGGCACGCGCCTGGCCACACGCGCCTGCCCCCCCACCCCGGGACATGTCCAGCTGCACACGCCTGCCTCCCCCCGGCTGCATGTTTCCCTGTGCGGGCTCAGCTCCAAGGGCCACCCCCCATGCACACACCCCATCCCCTCCCCGGGTCACATGCCTGGTACACACCCCATCCCCTCCCCGGGTCACATGCCTGGTACACACACTTCCCCCCCCGGTGCCCGCCTGGTACACACACCTCCCCCCCCGGTGCCCGCCTGGCCCCACACAGGAATCCCAGCTCCAAGCAGCCGCCTAGGCTTCTTGTGGCCAGTAGCACATTCATGTTTTCAGAAGAGTGTTGCGGGCGCCAACAATTTTTCAAGGCTTATTTTGTATTTGTACATTAAATAATACGAAAAACATCATATTCAATATTACATAATATATGAATCCAGAGAGAAGAGAGAAGCCGGAGAGAAGCCGCGAGGACAGAGAACACCGGCGCCCGCAGCCCCGGAGTTCTCTGTCCCCAGCAGGCGTGGGGCCGCGGCTTCTCTCTCCTCTGCTGGGCACTAGGCGGGTGCACATAAATGCCCCGGTGGGCACCATGGTGCCCGCGGGCACCGCGTTGGGGACCACTGGCCTAGGTGGCCACTCCCTGACGCCAGCCAGCTCTGACCCCCTAGGACAGGGGTTCTCAAACTGGGGGTCGGGACCCCTCAGGGGGTCGTGAGGTTATTACATGGGGGGGTTGCGAGCTGGCAGCCTCCACCCCGAACCCCGCTTTGCCTCCAGCATTTATAATGGTGTTAAATATATTAAAAAGTGTTTATCGTTTATGGGGGGGGGGGTCACACTCAGAGGATTGCTGTGTGAAAGGGGTCGCCAGTATAAAGGTTTGAGACCCATGCCCTAGGAGAAGGAAGGCAGGGGAGAAGGGGTACGTTTTCCAGTCCTTCCCAAGAATCCCACTCCGGAGCCATGATGGGCAGGGTGCAGCCCAGGCGGCTCCTTGCTGTGCCCAGCGAGGTACCACCCCGCACTCTGCGAGGGCTCTGGGGTCCTGTCCCGTGGCTCATGCGGTTACTCGGCCCCATGTGACCCCAGAGTGAGGCCAGGATCCCCAGAGGGTGTGGGGGGATGGGGACACACTCCTCACGCTGGGCTGCCCCCCCTCACACAGACCACACCATCACAGAGCTCCCGGAGTAACACTGCTCTGACCTGGCCACCAGGGGGGGCAGCTGCCACCGCGCCCCACCAGGCGCTCAGTTGCGAGGCCCCCCCGGCCGACTCGGCAAACACGCTGCGGGGCTGGGGACAGGCCTGGCCCAATCCCAGCAGGGAGCCGCGGGGCCCATAGCCAGGCTGGGGCGGGATCTGGTTTCACAGCAGAGCCAGTGGAGGCCCAGGGATTTGCTTCCCTCCCCACCCCCTTTGCACAGCCTGAGCCCCCCAGCCCCCCCGGACCCAGCCAACCAGGGCTGGCAAACTCCCACACCTGCCGGCCCAAGGGCTGAAGCATCCTTCCCTTGTGCAGGGCCGGGCGACCGCGCCCCCCCCCGGGTACAGTCTGCACCGCGCGTCAGGTGCCCAGGTGGGGGCATAGCGTGCGGCCGGGCAGGACTCAGACGCCTGCAGGGGCAGCAGAGCCCTCGCGTGCACCCAGGCCCGGCTTACCCAGGCCCGCGGTGGTGGGGGGCTCACCTTGCTGGCCGTGCTGCTGCTGCTGATCCGGATGGGTGAGCGCCGCAGCCCCAGGGTCAGCTCTAGGGAGGGAGGCACGAGAGGAGAGGCTGAGAGCCAGCTGGGGCCACCCAGCATCGGCGGCGCGGCTAGCTCAGCACCCCACGGAGCCACACAGGGCTCAGACCCGCCCCCCGCCCCACAACTGCCCCCCACCCTCTCAGAGCCCATGCAGGGTCCGGGCAGAGTCCACTCCCCCAGCACCAGGGCTCACCATGCAGAGCGAAGCCCACCCCTGCTGATGGCACAGCTGGCCTCTGGATAGGGAGGGTCCAGAGTCATAGGGATCCCCCAGCCCTGGCAGGGGATCCCCCCTAGGAAACCCAGATTCCCCAGCAGGGCACCTGCCTCCTCCACAGTGAGGGACTGAGGCCCGCGGGCACCCACAGCGAGCGGAGGCTGGGAGGGATCCCTCCCTGGGAGTGAGGACCCAATGCCCGGGGAGTGTCCCACAGCCCTTCGGCTGGAGCCGAGACTCTCGTGGCTGGGACAGGGGGCAGCCAGCCCTGGGGCCATACAGACCAGCTCCAAGAGCAGGTCGAGGCTCTGCTGGCTTCCCGTGAGCCCCACTGATCTGGCCTGGGGAGAGGGGGAACCATGGGGCGGCTGCTCAAAGGCATCCTAGCGTGGTAGCCGGGCGGGGGCCAGGGCTAGGCTGCACCCCCGGGGGCTGCAGAGCCAGCCACACCTGGGCACGCTCAGGAGCGGCTGCCCTTTGCTCCCAGCTCTCCCAGGAGCAGAGCCGTGAGACCCACACGTCGGCAGCTCAGCCCTGCCACCACGGCCACTGTGGAACCTACCTGCCCGCTGGCTGCCCGGCGCACCCACGACGCGGCTGCCGACGGGCTGGGCCCTGCCATCCTTGATCTCGATGGTGAAGAGTGTTTTCATGGTGTCCTCGTCCCTGGCGCTGGCCTTGGTGCCGCAGGCAGGAGGCTGGGGCCGGGCCGGGCAGCTGAGCAGAGAGGCAGCGTGCTGGGTGCCAGGCTCCTCTGTGCCGGACGAGCTTCCCTCGGCATTTTCAATGGGCCTCTGGGGGGACGTCAGCCGGCCGCTCTGCGATTGGCCAGCCTGGCTCCTCCCCACAGAGCTGCCCTCCTCTTTAGGGCAGGCTGGGCCCCTGGCCATCGCAGCCTCTGCCTCCGAGGAGGAGGTGCGGTGCTCCGCACGGCTGCTGACTGGCGGGCCCCCCGATCCCTCCTTGGCTCCCTGGAGGGCAGCATGGCCCGGTGGCGCTGGGCTGAGTCCACACCGGGGACCACTGGGTAAGTCTGCTGTGCGCTGGGCACCGCCCGCCTGGGAGCCCCAGGCACCCTGGGGGCGCAGGAGCTGCTGCTGCAGGACCCAGGAGCCTTTGCCAGGGCTCTCCCACTTCTGGCTGCAGGATCTGGGACCAGGCTGGGCCAGGGAGTCCGAGGTGAACTTGCGGACGCGCTCCCGCACCGAGTTGGCTCTCTGGAAGGGCTGCTCCCGCGTGGGCTCTGGAAGGGGAGACAGGAGCCGAGTGAGGACCCGCCCGTGGGCACAGAGCCTGACTGGCACTGGTGCGCTTTGCCCGGGAGGGGCCACGTGGCATCCCCACCCCCAGCTCAGTCAGGTTTCAGGAGGACCCTGCCAGCCCATTACCCCAGAAGGGGGAGCGGAGGGGCAGCCTTGCACCAGCTCTCATGCCCCCGGGACAGGTGCCCCACCCGCAGGGTGGCTGGCGAGCTCTCTGGAGAAGCCAGGGCTCCTTCCCACCGCAGACCTAGAGTGGCAGCGGGCAGCGTGACAGAGAGCCCTTCCCGGGGCTCCTGCTGCAGGAAGGATATGGGGCAGAGCACAGGCCAGGGGGCATGGGGAGGGGGCATTGCTTGTGCTGCGGGCTGGGAGCAGGGAGAACGGCGCAGACGGCATGTGGCCGTAGCGGCGGAGATCCTGGTGGGCAGGGGTTCCTGGCACATCATGGGTGGGCGCTGCCAGCCACAGCGTTTGGGAAGGACCAGACCAAGGTAGCATTTTCAGAGATGCAGACAGCACAGCCAAGGAGAGCCACGTTAGAACAGCAGTGCCAGGCATCACCTCCGAGCACAGCAACCCGCGGCCCGCCCCATGGCCAGGGCAGCTGATACCCCCGTCACAGAGCCCGGCGCAACCCCCAGGGCCCCAGGCCACCCTGCCCCGCGGGTACCCAGCCCTCAGCCAGGGGTGAGTTAATCTGGGCCGGCGCAGGCCCACGGCCAGCGGAGGGCAGACTGCAGTCCTGCCCCCCAGCTCTGGAACACACAGAGTCCCCAGGCAGGGCAGACTCAGGGATAGGGCCCACCTTCCGCCCGCCCGCCCCCCGTCCAAGGGCACTGCCAGGCTGGGGGAACCTGGCCAACTTCCTGCAGAGGTGCCTGAGGAGTGCAGGGTTTGCTGCAGAACCAGCCCCTTTGCACGGGCTGCATTCGTGCCACCTCTGCCTGGGCCTCCAACGAGCAGTCCTGGGCACTGCCCGGGGAAAGCCTACCTGCAGGGGCAGGCGTGAGCGTCTGCCCTGGGAACCTGGCCCCAGGGGTTACACTTGGTCAAACCAGGACCCCTGACCCTCCACGAGCACAGATAACAGTCCTGTGCCACCAGACAGCAGCGCCCCCATGCCCTCGGCTACGACCGGCCCCGCCACACAGACTGGGCCGGGGGCTAGTCCAGCAGGTGAGCTCCAGGCTCAGCCCAGCGGGCGATGCTGCCAAGGCGCAGCCCTGCGGTGAGAGCCAAGTGGAGGGGCTGCCCTGGGGTCTGCGGGAGACGTCCCGATCACAGCCGCCGCCGCGCTCACTGTGCAGCTCCTGCTCCATACACTGCCCTGGCACTGTCATCCCCAGGACCCCCTGCTCTAGGGCAGGGGCGCGGGCACCGCAGCCCCTGCCTGGCACCACGCAACAGAGCCAGGCTCACACAGCGGGACGCTGAGCCCACCTCTGCCAGGCCCCGGCCAGCCAAGGAGTCACCCTCTGATGGCTGTTGGGGAGCCTGGGGGCTTGACCCACTTCCACAGGGGGCCTGGTGGTTGTGAGGGGGACTCTCTTGGCCATGGAGAGGGGCCTGTCCTCCCCTGACCGGAGTGATGCATGGTGCAGTGCCTGTCCCAGCTCCGGGCAGACCCCAGGGCTGCAGGTCTCCAGGCCTCCTCCCTGCCCCTCCTGCGCACTCCCTCCGCTCCCGCTGCCAGCCTACACCCGGCCTTGCTCAATGCCTGGGGGCAGCACCTGCTGGGCCGTATCCCTCTGCCCAGTTAGCGAGGGCCAGGAAGCTGAGGGGGGCTGTCACAGAGATGCTCCCCCCTGGGGGGGTACTGGAACCCTGCTCCGCCTGGGAGAGGAAACCCGAGAGCCTGTCCTGCGGGGAACTCCCGACTCAGCTCAGCCCCTCCCCGGCCTAGCGGAGACCCTGGCAGGTTGAGTCAGGGGAGCTGCCCAGGACCAGGGCCAGGATCTCAGCTATTTCCTCCAGCTCCCCAAGCCGCAGCAGCCGGCAAGCGGGGGAAGCCCCAGAGCTGCCTGGCGCAGCAGGCCTATGGTCCGAGTCGAAGCGTGGGGCGGTCCCCCGAGCTGGGAGCCCAGCTCCCCCGCTGAGACGCCTCCAGCCAGCAGAGCGGGGTGGAGGGCCAGGAGAGCACAGAGTGGTGCCGAGCTGCCGGCCTTATTGGGCTAAAGAATGTAAAAGGCCGGAGTTTGCTGCACACACGAATTCCCTTTCATGGCCCTGCAGCAGCCCAGCGAGCAGGCAGGGGACGTCAGCAGCACCAGCCCGGCCCCGCTCCCACATCAGCTGGGAACGGGCCAGCTGATGAGCGGGGTCAGGGAGGGGTCACAGGGGGCACCCTCTCCAGGACCCCCACACAGACATGCACCGGTCTCCCAAGGCACCACCATGTTTGTGCCCCCTGCCTTCGCTCTCTGCCAGGAGTGGTCTTGATTTTGCCTGGGAAGCTTGTCCCATCCCGGGGGGGCGGTGGAGGGGGGGATGCACATCCCCCAGCTCGAGCACAGACCCAGCTCTGCCCGGCCAGGAGCCCAGAGGTTGGTCACAGAAGGCTCAACTCCTTCGAACAGCCAGACCGGAGCAATGAGGACACACGCTGGCCAGGAGCGCCACCTCCCCCAGAGGGCAGCACTGAGCTGGGAGCCCACAGCGCCACCCACTGACCTACCTTGCAGCGTGGCACTGCCGCAAGAAAACCCACAGCTCCGCCCACCCACGCCATCCACCTGGAGGGTGGCACCACCGCCGGGAGCTCCAAGCCGACTCTGCAGCCAGCCCAGAGGGAAGCAGCATTCCCGAACAAGGCAGTTCGCAGCATGGCCACACTGGAAGGGGCACTGCTGTGGGGAAGCTCGCAGCCCCAAGGAGGAGACTGGCACAGGGAAGCTCCCAGCAATGCTCACACAAGCACCCCCAGCAGAAGCATTGCTGGGTGTCTGCAAAACACCCCCAGAGAGGGCTCCCGCTGCTTGCACAAGTCAACGTGGCCAGCAGGGAGCTACTGCGGAGAAGCTCGCAGCGTCACTGGAGAGGGGGCACTGCTGCGGAGAAGCTCGCAGCGTCACTGGAGAGGGGGCACTGCTGCGGAGAAGCTCGCCGCGTCGGTGCCCCAGCACACAAGGAAGCCCTCACTGGATGCAGGAAGGTCCCTACGCAGACAGTCTATATACACTGGTGCAACTCCCGGCAGGGGCTCCCTGACCACAAGGCCTCGGCCAGGCACAGCTGGGGATGGCTGGGGGGAGGGGATGGCACTGCGCCTGTGTCTTACCAGCTCGCGGCTTGTTGGCAGCACTGGCCGGCTTCTCGGGCGCTTGGCTTTTGACACAGACACTGACCTGGGGGAAGGGGGAAGGGGGAGGGTTAGTCCCAGCAACTCCTCAATCCGACAGCTGCCAGATGGTGCTGGTGAGAGGTGCTGGGTAGAGCCTGCCTGGCCCCCCTCCCCTGACTCTGCCCAGCCCCCAGCCAATCCAGCCCTGCCCCCCTCCCCCAGCTCTGCCCACCCCGCTCAATCCCAACACAGCCCTCTGCCAATCCAGCCCTGCCCCCCTCCCCCTGCTCTGCCCACCCCCGTCAATCCCAACACACAGCCCCCTGATAATCCGGCCCTGTCCCCGTCCCCGTCCCCCGGCTCTGCCTACCCCCGTCAATCCCAACACAGCCCTCTGCCAATCCAGCCCTGCCCGGCTCTGCCTACCCCCATCAATCCCAACACACAGCCCCCTGATAATCCAGTCCCAGCCCCGCTGATGCGCCTCACTCCTGACCTGCAGCCCCCTGCCATGCCACTCGGGGCTGACCTTGCAAGGCGCAGGGTAGTTTTGTGTCGCTGATCAATGGGGACGTGTTAAGACCCAGACTCATTTCGCTCACATCCTGTTTCAGGCCTGGAAAGCGGGTCCCTGTGGTGAGCAGCCACCTAGCGGCCAGCATTCGCAGTGCCCGGCTCAGCCCTCCAGTCACGCCTCTCACATACAGCCCGCGGAGAGGGCAGCCACAGCCTGTTCCTGGGCACTCCCTTTCAGGCCCCCCAGGAGGGGCAGCTGTCTCCTTACCTGGCTGCTCTGGCTCCCGTTGCTGGGCAGCCTCCGGCAAGTCTCCTCCACTGGGCAGCTGTCACCCGTGGTTGCAGGTGCCTCTTGCTGCTCTGGCCCGCCCTGGCTGGGCTCCCCACTGCCCCCTGCCTCTGGCTGGCCGAGCCCCTCGCCGTCCCTGTCCTGTGCGCTGGGGCTGGGCGGGCTCGCGCAGGGCTGCTCTGCCCCTGGGCCAGGCTCGGGGCTCTGGGAGCTGCGCTCCGGGGGCTCGGCTCCCTGCTGCGGCTCCAGCTCCGAGGACAATGAGCAGCGCGGGGGATGCAACGGGTCCAGGAGCAGCAGGGTCCCCGAGGCCGGGTCTGCAGGAGAAAGAAGCAGCTTCTTATGGGGGAAGGTCGTCCCAGAGTCCCCCCAACCCTCCTCCACAGCTAAACCGCCCCTCCCAGCCCCTCCCGAGTGAGACCCTCTCCCACCGCTCTCTGCCGCACACCAACTGCCATGTCCCGGCCCTGCAGGGCAAGACCCCGGCTCAGGACCCAGCAGCAAACGGGGTGCTGCCCCGACCACACACCGGCCTGGGAAAGGGGTGGCTGCCAGGGAGAGAGCAGGCAGCCCCTACAAGCCACGACCCCATTGGGCAGGGCATGGCGGGGTCCCACCCACCCCGTCCCACTGCCCCTGCACGACCAGCGGGGGAGAAGGCTCTGGGCCCTCCCCTCTGGGCCCCCAGGCTCTGCCCCGGTGTGGGATGGGCCGGACGCGGCGCTCCGGGGCAGGACTTTGCCTATGGAAATCAGGCCCCAGTGGAGGATTTGCATGGACTCACCCTGGGCATCCGATTTGTGGGGCTCCCCCCTCTGCTCACTGCGTAGCTCCCGGATCTGAGCCCGGATGCGCTCCCGCTCCTCCAGGTCCTCTAGCTGTGCCCGGGGGACAGGGGAGTGAGCGCCAGGTCAGCCAGCCCAGCTGCCAGCCCCCCGACAGGGAGCACCCAGCTGCGGGCCCCTGGCCGGGCTGTCCCTGCCCACCCCCAGCACTGGGCGTTTACATTAACCCTGCTTTGACCCTCCCTCCGGAGCTCCCAAGTCACCCCCCGGTGGGGCCTGGGGCCGACAGTGGGCAGCCTGCGGGCTGCGCGACACCTGAATGGAGGCAGCGATGCGGAGAACCTGGGCGGCCCCGAGCCCCAGGGGGAACGTGGACTTCCCCTGGGGAGGGCTCAGTGCTCCTCACTGCCCGGCCTGCCCCGTACAGGCCACTCCCTTACACATCTCCTCAGCAGCTTGCCATGCTCCTCTGGGGGGCGGGTTCGAATCCAGCCCAGGGAGGAAGTGGCTGGAAGTCCCCAGGGTGAGGGGAAAAGGGCTCAGGCCAGCTCCCACCCCCTAAGCCAGTCAGTCAGCCCCTCTCTCAAGGGGGGCGGGGAGGGGCGAGAACTGAAGAGCCCCAGGAGGCTGATCTCTCAAGGGCTCTCTGCAGGGCTGGCGGGGGCCGGGTATGCAAGGCAGGGCCAGCAGGGGTGGGGGGGCGGGTACCTGGGCGGGGGAGGGTACACGGGCAGACCACTTGGCAAGGCTGGCCCTGCCCCTGCTGCCCATATCCTGCGGGAAGAGAGCTCCCGCCAGGCCCCAGCGCTCGGGTCACACAGACAGCGAGCGTGCGGGGCAGCGCTCAGGCTAATGCTGGCAGGCCCAGCACCTCGGGCAGGCGCAGAGCAGCTGTAGGGGCAGGCACCGTCCCCCAGCGTCCCACAAGCCCTGGCCAGGCAGAGGAGACTTCAGGCTCAGCTAGTCCCCCTTCCCCCCCCAGCTTTCAGAAGAAAGCCTCAAGGTCCCCCCGGCACAGATCCCCTGCCCACGTCACTGCCCAGAGCAGCTGTGGGAAACCCACCTGCCCCAGGGCCAAAGCCCCACCGCCCAGGGATGGCAAGGTGGGACCGTGGTGATTACCCATGGGGCTGTGGGGTCCCAGGATGCCCTGAGATGCAAGAGGGAGGAATGGCACCCAGTGACAGTGGGCACCCTAGAGGGCACTGGGGATGCATGGGGGGAAAGCCTGGGACAAGATGGAACCAACCCAATGCCCAGCACATTGGGCACGTGGCGGGAGACTGCCCCCAAGTGCAGTGATAGCACGTGTGGGCATGGGCACATCCCCGGCTCACTGCAGAGCCCTGCACTAACCCTCTGCCCCAGGCCTCCCAGTTCCTGCAGAGCCCCCCCGGCCCCACCCCTCACCGGCAAGCTCCCCCCCGGCCCACTCACCACAGAGCTGCCCCCATCCGAGCTCTCCTTCCCCTTGGAGGCCAGTGGCTCATTTTCCCCTTTCCGGCTGCTGTGGGCCCTCCCTGCCGAGGCTGCAGCTGGAAGGGAGCAAGGACGGAAGGAGCCGGTTAACGAGTAGCTGGCCCGGGGCAGTGCCAGGCTAGGCCTGCGCAGGGAGCCAGGGGACGGGGGTGCCGTACCCTCAATCTCGTTGGCCCGCAGCTTGCGGATGGCGGCTCGGATCAGCTTGCGCTCCTCGTACTCGCCGGCTCCTCGCAGCTGTGGCAGAAAGGGACACAACACGGGCTCTCTCAGCTCCACAGCCACCCCAGGGTCCTGGCATGATGGGGGAGGGAGCGCCCCAGCGCCAGGTCCAGCCCACCCAGGCTCGGCTGCAGCCCACTCCCACACGGGCCAAGTCGGTTCAGCAGCCGCCAGATATCCTGTCTAGGGGTATGATCCGCCTGGCACGGTGCAGGTTCCCTCTGCCGCTGCTCCGTGCATGGGCACCAGGCTCGCCCTGCCATGCCAGGGCCAGGAAGGGAGGGAGCACAGAGCAGGGGTTCTAGTGGATGGTTGGGAGCCAGGACTCCTGGGTTCTAGTGACAGTTCTACCACAAACTCCCCATGGTACCTGGGGAAGGCATGTCCCCGCCTTGCCTCAGTTTCCCCACGGCTAGGTGGTCAGGCGCTACCCCGGGGGAACAGTGCTCCAGATGCTCTCACTGAACGCTGCCTACTGGGTGCAAGGGTGGGAGGTGCAGCGCCTGCTGGGGAGGAGCTCACGCTCCAGGCAAACTAGCCGGCAGCCTCTTCCTCCCGCCTGCACCCCCACACCAGTGGGAGACCAAACAGTCTGCATCCTCCCCACCTCCCATCCACCAGGACACCGCAGCCCTAGACTCAGGTCCCCTTGGCGGGACACCCTCCACTGCCCTGCTCCTTCAGCCCTAGCCCCCTAGAGGGAGACCCCAGAGCATGCCAGTCGACAGCCGGCTCTGCCCCCGCGCTGCCATACGCACAGCTCTGCTCGCCAGCCCAGAGGCAAGGGCTGTGGCACTGGTAGGCTGGGTCATAAGAGGTCCCGATCTCAACTGCTCCATTGGCACTACGGCAAGTACCCACCCTGCTCCTGGCACCGGGGGCTCCATGCCCGCCCATCTCTCTGCGCCTTGCCAGCAGCCTGACGGCACTGCCTGGCCACGGCTCCTCCGCACGCTGCTCAGACAGGGTAGCTGATGGGAGCGGAAGGTGATGGGACATGGCAGATGGGGGAGCGGAGGAGAGCGAGCAGACGGGGGAGGGCGCTGACGAGACCAGGGGACCCCCAACCAGAGTGTACGAGCAGTAGCAAGGGTACAGCAATGGACCCGCACCCCGGCCTGTTTTACCGAGGGGAAACCGAGGCACAGAGAGGGTCAAGGACATGGCCTGCCCAAGGTCACAGAGCGAGTAAGGGGCACAGCTGGGAACAGAACCCAGGAGTCCTAGCTCCCCATCTTGTGCTTGGCTGCTCTGACCACAGGAAAGGAGAGGGAGTGGCGGGAGCCGAGCTGGAAGGCAGCAGGCACCCTGGCTGGCACCAGATCCTCCCCACCCCACACCCAGGGCAGAGCGCAGACCTTCCTCCCGGAACGGAGCTAGAGCGGGGTCAATCCCTCCCCCAGAGGGCAGCCAGCAGCCCACGCCCTGGAGGGCAACTCACCAGAGCCGTCAGCTCCTCCACGTCCGTGATGGAGTCGAGCTTCCCGGAGAGCAGTGCCAGGGATTTCTGCTGCTCCTCCTCCAGCTGCTGAGACCTGCAGAGAGACAGTCTGACCAGGGGCACGCAGGCTGCTGGCAGTGGGCAAGTGCCCCACCTGGCCCAGGCTGGGGAACGGGGCTGTCCCCCAGTGCCAGAAATCCGAGTGCACGCTCAGCTTCCCGGTGGTGCGGGCAGGGAGGGGCCAAGACAGCAGGATGCCAGGACGGGGGCACTTCCCCTAAGCCGAGCTGTAGCTTCTCCTCTGTGGGGACCAGGGGCACGGAGCAAGCAGGAGCTGCCATCCCAGCCTGCCTCATCCCACACGGGCCCTACGGCAGGAGGAACGGGAATCCAGGGAGCAGCGAGCACCGGCCGGCCTGCCAGGGGCACTGCCATCCCTGCTGGGAGGGGCAAAGACTCTGCTCCATAAACCAGGCCCATTGGGCTCGGGTGGGCAGCTCAGCCCTGCCCACAAGGTGTGGCGGGGCCCACACCCCGTGCCCAGCCCCTGCACTCACCGCAGCCAGTTCTCCTTGTTCTCCTGCCGGCGGCTGCCGCGCTCCGAGCGGAAGCGCTTGGATGCCAGAGCCTCTTCGTCCTGCTCCAGCTCCTGACGCCGCAGCTCCCGGATGGCCGAGCGGATCTGGCGCCGCTCAGCGAGGTCCAGCGTGGCCTCCAGCTGAGGAGCAAAGCAGAGCGGGGGGTCACCCAGGGACGGATAGAGCCTGCTATTTATCCAGCCCCTTTCTCCCAAGGGAGCGACGGTCAGTGCCACCCCTGCTGAGTGCCCCACCCGCTGAGCCGCCCCCGCCTGTGCTCAGCACAATGGGGCTATTTGTGCCACTGCGCTAGCTGCACGGGAGCGTCACCGCACACACTGCTGGGCACTGTCCTCTCCTCGCCAGGCAGCGTGTGCCCTTGGCACGCAGCCCTCCGGCCCCAGCACACAGAGCAGAGGGTGCTACACAGCGGGGGCACCAGCGGGGCTCTCAGAGGCAGCGTCACACAGGCACGTGCCAACAGGGACAGAGAGCAGGGACTGGGCAGGAGCAGGCCAACGGGCCTTTCCCGACACTGCAGCTGGCAGTGCCCGGGCAGGGAGCAGAACGCAGAGGCAGGACTTGGGCACACAGTGTCCAGCTTCAGATCATGCTGCGGACTCGCCGCCTTGCCAACGCTTGCCCCGGGGAGGAAGGAAGCTGGCAGCACGCTCCAGGGCATGTCCAGGCCAGGCCCCTCTGCAGAGGCACGGAGATCTGTCCAGGGGGCACAGGGGGGTGGTTGGAGGGGAAAGAAAATGGAAGGCCCAAGGGCTGGGTCTGCTTGGGGCAAAGGGAGCCTGCGGAGACGGTGATGGGATGGGGTCGACAGGCACCCGCGACGCACCAATGCAACTCCCCCTGACCACCGCAGCCCCTGCCCCCCCCAATGCCCCTCCGCTCCCTTCCCCACCCTCAGAGTTTGCTCTGCTTCACTGCCTGCAGCGGGGGGCCCTATCCTGGGTGCTGCAGCAGCTGGAGGGAGACGCCGGAGCGGCGAGGGCAGCGTGCCAGGGCGCGGGAGGCCCCGTTTCCTGACGTCGATCTTGCGGCAAGCTCTGATCCCCACGTCCATTCCTTCAGTTGGGCTCTGGCTGGGAGCGATGTCCAGCTATTGTCCCCCCCACACACACACAGCCAAGGCGGGGGAGCCACACTGGGCTGCCCAGAGAATGGGGGAGCAGGGGGCACAGTGCAGTGACCAAGCACTGGGCCCAAGTTCCCATCAGCGACTGGGCGCCCCAAGGGAGGGCCCTGGGGAGCAGCAGCTCCCCCTCGCGTGGAGCAAACAGGGCCCCCACAGGAGCCTGGTCAGACGCTGTTTGCAGCCACCGCACTGACCTGCCACAAGACGAGCTCTGACGGCATGCCCAGCACTGCCCAGCCCAGCAGTGCCCAGCACTGCCCAGCCCAGCAGTGCCCAGCCCAGCCCAGCACTGCCCAGCCCAGCAGGCAGGCCCATGGGAGGGGCAGCATCTTGGATAGTGGGTGGGGCAGGGAACACTGCAGAGATTCGGGAGTGGTTGGAGCTGGCGGGGGTGGCTGTGAAGAACCTGGGCTCCCAGCATCCTAGGGGGCAGCGTGCCCAGCTCAGAGACCTCAGCTCCAGCAACCCTCCAAACACTGGGCAAAACAGGACCTGTCGTCCCCCCGTCCCCCCCCCAGCAGCACAGAGGCCTCTGCCAGCCCACCACACGGGACACCCTGCTGCCGCTCTGGGGAAGGCTGCTCAGACAGGTCTGCAGAGTGCTGCCATGGGCAGCGCCAGTCATGCAGGACGAAGGGCACCGCCGGCTCCACGTGGGCCCAGTGCCCTGGGCCTGGCCGAGGAGCCAAGGGTGGCTCCCTTGCTGTTGCTGCGGCAGCACTCCTGCCTTGCTCTGCACAGGGACTCGTCTCCAGGGACCCGCCAGGGACCCCACAGCTGGGCCAGGTGCAGGAAGCCAGGGCCAGGCCTAGCAGGAGGGGGGGAGCCCAGAGATCCCCAGCCCCAAGGGGTGGGGACCCAGGAGACCCCAGGAAGCGAGGGCAGGAGCCCAGCCAGCTGGGCCCTGCACAAGCCGGAGCGCCTCTCTGACTGCAGCGTGTCAGGGCTGGCTCCAGCAGCTATTTCTCATGGAAGTTGTTAAAAATAAATTATTTGACCCAAACCAGCTGCTGTTCGAGATGGAGCCTTTGAGGGGTGGGAGCAGCGGTGCCAGCCCCAGCCTGGGCTCCTGCTTCCGCCTCCCCTCGCCCTGAGTGCATGGAGCCAAACAAACCCTGCAGCCCACTGACCAGGCCCAAGGGGAAAGCCCCCCAGGGCAGGAGGTGAACCTGCATCCCCCCCGGGGGCAGGCAGCTCCCATCCCGGCAGACCCAGCCTTTGTCTGTTTCTTGGGGGACTGGGCTAGGGTGGAATTAACATCTCCAGCCATCTGTCACCTGGGCCCGTTCCCCATCAGCGCCCCCCAAAGCAGCCAGCTAGGGACACCGCTCCATAAACCCCCCGGGGGGAGACCCCACTCCAGATTCCTGGCCACACACCACAACCACTCAACAGAGGGTGAGTCCCACAGGTGCCAGCCCAGGAGGCGATGGCCCCAGGCTCCCTCCAGCCCCCACTTCCCTCCTGGCAGCTCCTGCCCTGGTTCTCACTTCCAGCCTGGACAGAGCAGCAGCAGGTCGGGCCTGGATTTCAGCAGCGAGCCAGATCCAGCCCACGTGCGACGCTGGGGGGACTATGGAGCATGGTGTGGGTCAGGTCAGCCACCAGCTCCCCCGTTTCCGCAGCCAGAGCTCACCTTGCCAACATGCAGCGTCATTCCAGGAGGTGCCAGGCCAGCTGGGCCCCGCCCCCAAGAAGCCGGTGCCTCTGCCCTGGAAGCCCAGGCACCCACAGTGGGGTAAACATTGCCTGCCCCAGACCACCTCCCCACCACTAGGGCGCTCAATGGTGGAGTCCCTAGGTCGCGGCTCTGATGCACCAGGTTGGGGAGCTGGCAGGCACACTTGGGGGTGGGGGGACCAGCCAGCAGGGTGGCTCAGAGCTGCACCAGACTCTGCTTCATAGACGCTGAAGCATCAGGTGGAGCTGCTAGTCCTTGCCTGAATCCCAAACACCTGGCCCGGAACAGCTGCACAAACGGCCCACAGCTATCCAGAGCCCGCAGCGCCGGGTGGGAGGGCGAGCGTGGGTCACCCGTGCTCTGTGCCATGCTGCGTGGGGGGTGCGCTGGCCTGCCAGACACCTTGCCCCGATCCCCAGAGAACAGGAGAGATTCCCCTCCCTGGAGCCCCCAGCTCATCCCCACGGTCTGGTGGGGATGGGGTCAGACAGGAGAGCAGGGGGAGGACAAGGCGGGATGGAAGGGATACCGAGAAGAGATTAACTGAGGGTGGGGGGGGGGAGGAGGTAGCCAGGTACCAGCCACGGGGCCTCTGGTGGGACCAGGTGGCAGAGTCCTGGGCATCCCTCTCCCCTTCACTCACAGGCTGCTCTGGAACCCAGGGCACGTACGCCAGAGCAGGAGGTGGCATTTTGCTGGCTACAAGGCACCTCCTGGGAGAGCGTCTGAGCCCCGGGGATGTGACGGTGGGACCCCACTCTGAGACGAGGCTGCCAGAGACAGCAGGGGGCTGAGTGGCACAGGGCTCACGCTGGACTGCCCGATACGTCGGAGCGTGCAAGCATGCCAGAGATACCTGCTCCCTTCTGGAGCCACGAGCATGGTCCCATCTGGCTCTGAGTGGGGACCCCTCCCCCTCGCGCTGCCCATCAACACAGTCGGTATCAGCCACTCTGCGGCTGGCGCTCTCACCCTGCAGCAACTGGTGCCCCTTCACCACAGCTGGGAACAGTCCCCATGGCAGGGGGCTGCCAGCCAGGGTCCAGCTGGCTCTCTTCCACACAGCCCCGGGCAGGGCTCTCCCACAGGATCGGGCCCTGCCTCTGGCCCCTGGGGCAGGGAAGCAGCTTCAGAACCCGTGGACCCTGGCAAGGAAAGCGAGTCAGTTCTGGAGAGAGGCGCAGGGAGAACAGCTGGGAAGAGACAGGGCCTCTCGCTGCTCCCCTCCGACGGACACGGGTGTGCAAGGGAGGGGCAGCTAATGAGGAAATTACCCCTTCCATTCCGGGCCTCCTCCCAGCCCCTCCTCGGCAGCTGCTCCCGCTCTCCAGTAAAGGGGGGCGGAGGGGACTCCACACTGACTAGCCAGGCCGGCTGCTGCTGTCCCCAGGAAGCAGCACCAGGAACATTCCCCCCACAGCCCTAGGTCAGTCATCCAGTGCCACGCACTGCGCTGGCACACGGAGCAGGCAGGAGACACCACATGGAGACACCCACCCCACCCAGCCACAGACAGGAAACCCTGCCTGGCAGCAATACCCTTTCAATCTGCAGACAGGCTGCACAGGGATCAGCCAGGAGGTTGGGAGGGCTCACGCCTCCCATGAGCCATCTCCATTGGGGTCTCAGATTCACAGCCTGATGCCCCCAACCCCCACGCAGCCCGCCCAGGCTGGTACCTTGCCCCACTCTCCCCTGCAGACTCTGCCTTCTCCCCATCATCCTGGCCCCGAAGCCAAGTGCTCCTGCCTGGACTCAGCAATCCCACAGAGCCGGGATTCCACCACTGCCCACGCTCCCGCATGGCACTGCCAGGCCAGCTGCCCCAATGGCCCTTTGGGTTCAAAGCCGCCCACTGTGATGGAGCCGGGAGGATTTGACCTGGGAATGTTGCAGGGAGTTACATTGGGGATGGGAAGGAAGCTACCTGAGCTGTAACCTGAGCCAGGAGTGGGGGTGGAAGAAGTGACACCTTCGGCCGGGAGACTGGAGCAGGGGGAGGGGAGAGAGCTGCTGGAGGAGTTTCTAGTTTCAGTTTTGGGTGGGTGGTGAAATGCAGGGAACCCCAAGCTGGGGGCTAAGTTCCCTAACCTCTCCCAGAAGGACTTGATTGAGGGGTTCTGGTTGTACCTACAAGCCCTGCTTGGGACTGTGTTCCTGTCAGCTAATAAACCTTCCGTTTTACTGGCTGGCTGAGAGTCACGGTGAATCCCAGGAAGAGGGGTGCAGGGCCCTGACTCCCCCACTCTCTGTGACACCCATGCTCCAGCGTGGCTATGCAGGCCGGGGGCAACGAGAGACCTCAGCCCTGGGCTGCCACTGGGGCAGTCACCAGAGGCCCTGAGGGATGCGGGAGTCAGTCTCCCGGAGGGCAGGAGCTTGCGAGGGGCTCTGGGGAGGAAGCTGAGCTCAGCGTGGGGCCCATGGCCCTTCTCCCTGCCAGGATGGGGGCACCAGCTCTGCGCTTCTCATGCCCTGCCCTGCCCAGCCCAGCCAGGAATCGGTGCTCCCGCCTGTCCCCGCCCAGCAGCGCTGAGCCGGACTCTTCACCTCAGGAGAGGCTACGGCGCACTGCACAGCATCCTGGGCCAGGGGGCCGCCTGCCCTCCCCTTGGCAGACCCAGGCCTCTCCTCCCCCAGAGCCAGGTGTGCCCTGCCCCGGGGTGAACCCCTAGTGGGCATACGGCAATCGTCAGCAGGCCAAGGCCAAGCCACGGCTCCCCCTCCCAGGGCAGGCCGTTCTGCCCCCAGCAACGCCTCTCCCCGCCTGGGGACACCAGCACGCCCAGCCCAGGACAGCACCTCCCTCTGCCCTTCCATGGCCCGGCCCTGCCTAGTGCCGCTGCCTGCTCTGCAGGGTGAGCCCCCCAGGCTCCTCTCTGGAGCTTCCCCAGGACCAAGAGCTTGTGGGGTGGGAAGCAGGTGCCCTGGCACTGGGCTTCCTCCTGGGGAAGCCTGGGCCACAGCCCCTGGGCCATTCAGAGTCAGACCAGTGCCAGGCCTAGCAACGGCTGGCTTGGCGACACGCAAACGGTAGCTATTCCACCCCAGGGTAGGGACTTGACGTGCCGAGAGCTGGGCACGGGCTGCCCCTCAGGAACCACCGCCCACAGGGGCGGGCTTGGGTGCTTCCCCCCTCAGCTGCCAGCCTGCAGGGTCGGCTGCCCCCAGCAGCAGGAGCGCTTTAGCACACAGACCGACTCCTGGGCAGGTTTCAGCCATCTGCTTCAGTGGGGCGGGGTGGGGCAGGTCGCCCGTGGCAGCAGTGTACCCGGAGCCCGGGGGGGGGGGGCGGGGGGGACGACACTCTGCTAGCAGCACCCGAGGGAGCACAAAGGGGACAATGACAGGGGCAGCTGCTCGGCTCTGGCGCAGGAAGGGCTGCTTACTGGCTGGCGCCTAGCAGCAGATACTCCCCCAGCGAGTCCTGGGCTCCCCCACTGGGGCTGCTAACAGCCAGGCATGTGAGGGTGTCACAAGCCCATGGCTCCCCCCGAGCCAGAGCCCAGCCAGGTCCCCTAGGGACAGAGTGCAGCCCTGCCCCTTGCGCAGAGGAAAGCAGGGGCCAGGCAGGCCGGGGCCCGCAGAGTGGAGCTGGCCAGGACAGCGGGTAGCTCGTTCTGAGCTCAGATACACGGGGGACCCCAAAGCCTAGGCAGGGGCTTCCCTGTGCAGCATCAGCAAGGACGTTCTGGGGGAGGGGAGGATCAGAGGTGAAACCCCCTGCATTTGCCATGCAGAGTGAGTGGGGGGGCACGCCCCTCAGCAGTTCCAGCCCCTCCTCCTCCTCCCCACATCCACCAAAGCAGCCTCCCCCTGCAGCCTCTGGAAAGGCCCCGGCGGCTGAGCCGAACCAGGCCACCATCTGCCTGATCAGCCCTCTCTAAACGCTGCCTCAAGATCCCACCGTCAGCACCCGGCCTTACCAGGCGCCGAGCGGCCCTGCCACTGTGGTGTGCAGACCTGCTCAGGGGGAGGGACAGCAGCCACTGCCCAGGGCCCTGTCTGCAGTGCCACTGCTGGGGGGGAAAGCCTGGTGTGGACGCAGCTCCGAGACACTCACCCCGAGGCAGCAAACCTGCCCCCCCAGCCAGAGAGACCAGCCGGAGGAGCCCCAGCCCCCTCGAAGAGCTCAGCTGCAGGACGCTGCTTCCCAGGAGAAGGGAAATCCAGGGGTGGGGTGGGGGGAGGCCTGGGGAAATCAGATGGACTCTCCCCAAGGCAAGGCAGCGGCATCGCAGGCTAGCCGTGGGCGACAGGCCCAGAACCCCGCTGTGCGGGGGCAGTTGGCTCAGAGGAACCCTCAGCCCTGTGGACCTTCCAGCTGCTCCCAATGAGACCCCCAGGCCATGACCAGCTGCTGAGCGAGCACCACCGCCCCCTCCCACCCCCCGTCCCATTGGATGTGGGTACAGGCCTGCCCAGCCCCCAGCATGGCAGATCTCCGTAGAGGGGACAGATATCACTGTGGACATCACTCCTAAGAGATGGCAGCGCAGGGAGGGGGGCAGAGTGGGGACAGTGGGAGGGGACATGGAGGGGTTTGGAGCCTTCCTCCTCATGGTGCGGACAGGAGGTGCCTCTCGTCCCTGCCTTTTGGCACTGCAGCTCCTTATCGGAGCAGGAAGGAGGGAACCCCTTCCCCCGGCCTGCCCCCCCCCCCCCAGGCGTGCCTCCCTCCCCCATCCTGCTGACAGCACTTGGCCCCGGCCCCATTTCCTGGACAACGGGTCACATTTGCCTTCGTTGTCAGCTCCGTTTCCTGGCCGCCCCACGTCCCTCTGCGGCGCGCCTGCCCCCGGGCCGTGCAGGAAGGGCAGAG
Organism: Platysternon megacephalum; assembly: GCA_003942145.1. Lineage (NCBI taxonomy): Eukaryota > Metazoa > Chordata > Testudines > Platysternidae > Platysternon > Platysternon megacephalum. The sequence continues at coordinate 222,641 of QXTE01000484.1, forward strand.
GGCAAGTCACGCTGGCCTGCTGGGAGCAGGACCGCCTGAATCAACATGGCTGGCACACACGCTCCCAGAGCGGACGGCCAGGAGCTCCCGCGCCCCTTCCCTGCAGAGACACGGCCTGCAGCCCACACCACTGCCCCACATGGCCTTCCTCGCCCAGAGCGCTGGCCAGGACCCCGGCCAGCTGGGGAGAATGGCACTCATCATGCTCGCCCAGCGCTGGCAGTTCTCCAGTCGCAGGTGCACCGCTCAGCCTAACGTTTCTTGGGGGAGCAGCCCAGCCAGAGACCAGGCTTCTCTTCCAATATCGGGCCTCTGGAGCCCGCTCGCTCCCAGCCAGCCAGACGGGATGGGGGAGTGTGAGGAAGTGAGAATGTTTTGTTGTGTTCTTTGAATACTGAGGGGGAAGGTTGCAGGGGAGCTTGCATGGGACTGCCTGCATTGGGGAAGGAAGGATACCTGAGCATGTAACATGAGAACCCAGGAGGGGGGTTGGAGGCCAGGTAACACCTTTGACTGGGAATCTGGACAAAGGACAAAGCCGGGGGGAAGGAGCCGGGGGGAAGGGAGACAGGAGACGCCTGGAAGGAGTTTTCAGTTTTGGAAGCTGACTGGAAATGGAGAGGGGTGGCCCGACAGGGCTTGGGCTTCCCCACGGGCCTAGGGCCAGCCTGGGCCCCCCAGATGGACCTAACTAAAGGGGGTCCTGTTGTCGGTACCGGCAAGACCTGTTTTGGACTGTGTTCCTGTCGTCTCAATAAACCTTCTGTTTTACTGGCTGGCTGAGAGTCATGGTGAATCGCAGGAAGCTGGGGGTACAGGGCCCGGACTCCCCCACACTCCGTGACAACTGGTGGGATGTACTGCACCCCGTGGACGGCGCTTCCTGCAGTAAGTGACTGGGGAGCAGTAAAACGAAGGAGGATTGACGGGGACCAGGCGTGCTGAAGAGTCAGCGAGGGACGGTTTCAGGAGCGATTAACCGCTGGGAGCGTGTGACCAGTGAGAAGGACTTTTGCAGTAACAGGGTCCCCCGGGGGATTGCGGCGAGCGGTCCCAGGGGCGGAGGAGTCTGCAGCTTGACCCTGGCAGAGAGGTGGTGACCTCGAGAAGGGCTGGCACACTANCACTACGGACTACCTGTCTCTATGAAGCCATACACCCCAGCCCCAGGCAGCCATCTCTGGGGTGGGTCATGGCAGCTGTTTAACAGCACATAACACTGCAAAACAGTTCAAAGGAAGGACTGCAGGTGGGTGGGGGAGGGGGATCAGTGGGAAAGCAAGAACCAGGGCTGGGAGAGGGCTTGAGGGAAGGTAAAGCGAGGATCCAAAGTGGGGGAAGGGGGACACAATCCTTCCCAAAAGCCAGCATCAGTGAAGAAACAGGTGGCCCCTGCACCTGTGCCCCTCCAGCCCTGGCCCACCCTTCGTCTGGCCCCAGCTGGGAGGGGATTTGCATTCTGCCTCTCTAACGAGCCAGACGGGAATGTGGAGAGGCCGGGAGGGGGGCGCATGCCCCAGCTTTGGGTCGACCTGGTCCAGAGGGGGCTCAGCACAGCTTAAGAGGCTGGGCTGGAGTCCACAGATACATCTGGCTGCATGCGAGAGGTGGGGGTGTCCAGGCAACCTCTGCCCCAGTCCACTCCTCTGCCCCAGGCCTTGTGTACCAGGGGTGCAAGTCTCCCCCTTTCTCTGGGAAGATTTTACTCCATGTTCCTCAGACACATTTACAATCCCCCTGATCGCCCTGCTGGGGGGCTACCCAGATCCCCACAGCTGGGGTTGCCAGGACAAGCTCTCGGGGCTGGTGCCACCTCATGCAGGCAGCAGGACCTGGGGGCTCTGCCTCCCCCATGATCAGGCTTGGCCACACTTCCCTTATTGACACATGGGCTGAGTCAGCCCCAGGAGCCTGCCCGGCTCCTTTCAGAAGAGGAGGCAGCAGTGTGAACATTCAAACCAGCCAATCAGCTGCCAGCTGGGCCAGGGCAACGCCACCCTGGGCAGAGCTCAGCACCAGGGAGCCTGGCACACCCCCAGCTCAGGGGCGGGAAGGTTCCCAGCGAGCCAGCCAGGTGAGTCCCGAGCCAGGCAGCGCCTGCACAGGACAGGAGCTGACTCCGCAGAGATCACTAGCCCCCCTCCCATACGGTGCCCCCTAAGAACAGGCCAGCCCCCGCCCCCCACCCCATGGCAAACCCCTCAGGAAATCATGGGGAGGAAAGCGGAAAGGGCGGGAGGGAGTGAGAACCCACTGGTTTAAAGGGAGCTAGGTCTGGGAAGGGGGAAGCAGAGGGGAGCAGAGGCGTCTGGGCGTGGAGAGGGGGAGGAAGTGCAGGGAGAGGCAGGCAGTTTCTCCTTATATGGGCTAATCCTCTTCCAGCACGGCAGAGCCAAAAGCCAGCAGAAAAATCCCTCCTCCCATGCCAGCTCGGAAGGGGCCTCTCCCAGCCGCCCGAGGCAGAGCACACAGCTAGGGACAGCCCCTGGGCAGGGGGCTCCCCCACACAGCCAGGGATAGGGATCCTAGCCCTCTCCAGCCCCACAGGGGAGACGGGGCAAGAGTGACACGCGTCAGAGAAACCCATTCACCACTCCCCTTCCCCACAATGCCTGGGCCCAGCCCCTGCTGCTCTGCCCACATTCCCCCGTCCTGCAGGCACAGCAGCCACTGCCAGGCCGGACGAGAGCACAGGTGACAATCCGCATTGTGCGGGGAGCAGCTGGGCCCAGTAGCCCCTGGAGGGGCAGAGAGGAGGAGCGACAGCCATCGCTGGATCCCAGCCATGCTGCTCCCCCTCCGAGCACACCCACCAGCGGAGGAGCTCACAGTGCTGCTCCATCACTGACTGAGTCAAGCCCCTGGCTCCCCAGGGTATGAGAAGAATTCAAGGGGAAACTGAGGCACAGAGGGGTTTCTGGCACAGCTAGGGCACCTGTGGTCTATGCCAGGCAACAGAAATAAAGCCCCTCTCTGCCGTGGCCTCGGCGAGGGCTCCGCACCTCCACGCACTCAGAACAGGTCGAGCTGGGTTCGCTCTCCAAGCGCACAGAAGTGCAGGGCCCGAGTGACAGCCCAGCACCAGGCTCCAGCAGGGCAGACGCTCTCCTCACAGGGCCACTCAGGTCACACAGCCAGACCGCAGCAGAGTCCACATGAGACTCCAGGGCCTTGGCCACAAGAACCAGGCACCAGGACAGATGCACCTGGAGACCCGTCAGCAAGCAACCCAAACAAGAGCTCACCAAGGGCCATGGGCCCTGAGGGGGCAGTCGGGCGCTGGGCAGGGGACGGTCACGGGACTGTGCTGGAGACAAGATAAGGCTCCCAAACAGCCATCCAGCATCAGCTGCTGTCGCCGGGGAGTGCCTGCCCCACAGCGGAGCCCCACACAGGGCAAGGGGCTCCCACACAAGCCGGGCATCACATGCGGGCCCCTCTCATGCCCTCCCACCTCCCCACACTGCTGCCCTGCCCAGGAACCCTCCAACAGCTGCCACCGCCCTGCCCCAACGCCATCCCCTGCAGGTCTCAGCAGAGCTCCCCTCCTCCAGGCATCACCCGGAAAGCGCCCTCCTCCGTGGAGCCAGTGACGAGCGTCTGACTGCAATCGCTCCCCTGGCACTGGGCAGGCCTGCTGCTCTCCCGACAGCCGTGTGAGCGCCTGGTACCTTCCCAGCACAGCAAACCGGGTGCCCCAGCTCGCCCCATGGCTGCTCCTTCCACCGAGACTCTGCTTCAGTGGAGTGTCACACCCCCGCCCCCTTCTCCCCCGAGCCCAGGCTGCGCCCCCGTGCCCATGCCCCCTTCCCCCTCTCAGCGCAGGCTGTAACATTCGCCTCGTCCTGCGCCCTGAGCTCACCTTCTGCACCCACACCTCCTATGCCTCCGCCTCGGCCGCACTGCTCGGGTACGCCACAGCACCTGCTCCCCCTCCTCCGGCCTGGACTACTGAGCCCCCCCCAGCTCTCCGCACTGCCACAGCTTCTCCCCGCACCGAGAGGATCAGTCAGACCTCCAGCCACACCCCGCAGGATCTCTCACTCCAGCTGGCTGCTCTATCTGCTGCCCAGTGCCTTCCCCTCTGCTGATCTAGTGCCAGCTTCCTCCATCCCTTCACGTCAGCTCCCCGCCGTGGGGGCAACAGCCTTCTTCTCTGCAGCTCCCCGCACTACCACTCTCGCTGCCCTCTCCCCCAGCCGAGCCTGGGGAGGTCAGTCCACTCCCCCTGCCGAGCCTGTGGGGGGGGGAGGTGTCGGTCCCCACGTTGCCATCCAGAGCACACTCCCAAGGGCTGGCTCCCAGACACGTGCAGGACGGACAGGCCAAGCACCGGCCCCCCGAGCCCCAGGGGGTGCCAGGTCTCCAGCCCCCGCCGCCTGCTGAGACGGCCGTTCCTCCCAGGCTGACTCAGCTTCCTGCCGTTAACCATTTCCCAGGATTACTGACACCGCACCTCAGTCACTAGCAGTTTGGCCTTTGGAGTGCCAGAGCCAAACCCTCCCACTCGAGGCCAGCGGCCGAGATGGGGGAGGGGGTGGTTAGCAGTCCAGCTGTGCCTGGCCCCACAGCAGAGAGGGCAGCATGGGGCCTTTGGCAGCGTTCTCCCCCAGAACCAGGCTCTCCGGGCCGCTGGGCAGCCCAGGGCCCTAGCTGGAGGCCTCCGACCCCGCAACAGCCCCAGTGTGTCACCCTGGGTGATCGGCCATCTCCAGCGCAGTCCATCACTAACTCCCCGCTGAGCTGCTCTGCTGGGGGTAGCCGGGGGGCCAGGACTGCCCACTGGAGGGAGTCTTGGTGGGGAGGGAGGGGGGAAATCTAGCCTCCCTGCTGAGGACAGCACAGCCCAGCCGCACAGGCTGCAGCCTCGCCTGCCCGGCCTCGGCCCCAGCCGTGTGCTCCGGAGCAGACCGCTGGCTGGCACCCACTCAGGAGTCCCCCCCACTTCCTCACTCTGGGGTTGGGAGCTCTCTGACCACTCCAGCAGGCAGGACACACTGAGCAGGGAGGGGGCTCCACACAGAGAGGAAACCAGCTAGCCTAGGGTGGGGGTTATTACTGCGGGGGGACTGCAGACGCCTTGCCCCGGGACCCAGCAGGCCGGGTGAGAAACAGGGCAGAGGAGGACGTGCTGCTGCCGAAGGAGCCAGTGGTCCTGGAGCTACCTGCTGCTGGGCACAGCAACTGAGTGGTGAAAGGAGGGGGGATGGGAGGTTTCTGCCCCAGCCCACATGGTCCCTTCCGCAGGCACGCTAAGCAACTCGACACACGCACTAGGGAGGGAGCTGGAGCAGATGGGGAGCGCTGGCTGCTCCAGGGCAGAGCGCTTCCTGCTGTGACTGGATTCTAGCAGCAGAGAGCAGGTGTCAGGTGCAGGGCAGGGCCACCTGAGCAGGCAGGAGACAGAGACCGGAGCCAGACAAGCACAAGGCAGGTGACAAGCAACAGCATCAACACCTGTCCCTGGCAGCAGGAGCCCAGAGGCCAGGCTCAGCAGCACAGCTGAGCAGGGCAAGGCGATGGGGCAAGTGGCAGAGTGCGTCTGGGGCAGCCTGCAGAAGGGACTGATGCACGCCAAGGCCAGGGATATGGTCAGCAGCAACAGGACAGCGAGCTTACCAGAGCTACGACGGAGCCCCACTGTGCCAGGCACAGAGTGGGGAGTGGCACCCCCCTCTCCCCTTCCAGTGCCAGAACAAGGGGGTCGGGCCCCCACAGGGCCATCACTTAGGCAGGGCGTGGCAGACCCCTGCTTCCTCAGAGAGCGAGCACTAACCCTGCTGCTCACTGGGCACCCACCGCCCTCTCTGCCTATGGATGTGCCCCATCGTCAGGCACTGGTGGGGGGGGGCTCGTCAGGGGCGGGAGCTGATCCCCCAGGGTCCCTGTGCCCCCCATGGGAGCAAGCAGCAGCAGCAGCCGCCTCAGGAGATTTGGGCCAACACGCTTCGGCGCTCCCCACCTTGCTCAGCCCCACGGGGAAGAAAGGCCGCAAAGAGCCCTCGTGGGAGCAGTGGCTGGAGCCCAACACGCCAGGCTCAGTGGGGAGAGCTCGCAGTCCCAGAGCCCCCCTTAGCCAAGAGCTCAGCACGCAGCCAGGGACGCCGGGCGGGCACTCCCAGGGGCAGGCACTGTTATCTCCAGGCACTGGGGTGATGGGCGACCGGCTCCAAACGCAGCTCGCTCAGGCCCTACGGTATGGAGTATCCCCGGGCTCAGGGAGCTGGCCAGCCCAGGCCATTCCACTAGACTCGCCCCATCTCATCGCCCTCACCCCACACAGCAGTGGGCTAGGACCGCTCACCCTTCTGTTATGCCCAGGCCTGAGTACAAACTAGCACTGCTTAGCTTCAGCCACGTTCCCGCCGTTCCCAGGCCCAGACCTGGCCCAGGGGGTCTCTGGGGAGCAGGCAGAGACGTTTTACCTCCTGAGTTATAAACAAGCAGCCTCCCAACCCCTCTGGCTGTGCCAGCCAAGCTCACCCGATCGCATGCCCATAGCGCAGCAACACCACCAGGCACTGAGCAAGCCAACAGCTAGGAAACCAGTTTCAAAGAAAGTGTAGACAGGACCTAACAGCCACAGCATTGATCTGCCTCCACCATGGGGAGAGAACTGGTCTCAACCAGATCCCAAACTGTGCCAGAGCCTAGGTGCACAAACCCATTTACACTGCAAGACCAAAGCATGGCAGGGCTGTACCTGAGTCCCCCCAGCCCAGCAACAGTTACAGTGTAAACAGAAACAGAGCCACAACCCCAGTGGGCAGGGCCTTACTCTGGCAGCAGCAGCAGGCTGTACATACGTCCTGCCCAGGTTGTGCTCTGGAAATTACAGGAATTGTTTCCATTTCTTTGTCCCATCCTGATTACAGCTGAACACCTGACACACACTCCCAGACACCCAGAGAGTCCCAGCGCTCAGCCAACCACCATGGGCTACAGCTGCCACGCTATCAGGGGAAAGGCTCAAGCAGAAAGGTGAACTTAGCAGTGGTTTCTCTTTTCTTTCAGCAGGGAAGGTCTGAGCACTCTGCGGAGAGGACGCCACCAAGGTCAGGAGCTACGACGAGATACACGCGCACATTCCCACAGGGCTGCACCTCGGGAGGGACTCACCAGTTTCCGGAGGGCTCCCTCATCCATGCTCAGGAGGTTCTCTTCAGACATGCTTGCCTCCCTTCACTCCAAATGCAGGGAGGCAGGCCTGGTCTCAGTCACTGCACTGTTCTGGGCAGCTCTCAGGGCTGGATGCTGCGTGGAAGTGAGCAGATGGGAGCGGGCCGTAGGGCCGGGGTCAGGCCCTGTGCTGTACTGGGACTGCCAGCTCACAGAAGGAATTCTGCAAAGGAACAGATTGCAGGCGTGTCAGCGAAGCTGCAAAGAGATTCCTGGATTTATTAAACCTCTGCTGAAAGGCAAATGGGATCAACCTACAGCTGTTTCACTGGCTGCTAATCCCAGTGCTGGAAACAGAGTCACTCTGAAAGCGAACCATAGCCTACTCCAAGTTCATCACCAACACGCTATGCGCTGCCAGAGGCAGAGCCTGAGCTAAATGCATCTGTCCCACTCACACAAGGCTTCTGACTACTTCTCCAGCACTGCACCCCACGTTCATGCATCCAGATCTGCCAGCACCCCTTAACCTCGCTCCCTCCCCAGTTTATTTATCCAGAGACACCATCCGCCCACATCTCCCCACCCACCCACCACCTACTTTTTGATCAGGAAGAGAGAGATGCCCCAAATACAGTTTGATCTTATTAAAACCAAAATAAGAGACATTCCACCTCAGAGAGGTACAATAGCTGGGCATAAAGAACTACAACCAGAGAGGGAAGTGGCCAATCATATCAGTGACCCCCAGTTTATTATTGTGGATTGGCTGGTCCGAGCAGACCCACCTTTTTAGTACTGGCCAATTCCCCCAGCCCTGCCCATTGTATGTGTTGCCCTCAGAGTTTAGTGCCGGTGACAGTCATCAGGCTACTAGACAAAGTGGAGGACTCTGCTCTGGGGAGACAGGGAGCCCACCCCATCCATGGCCTCTCCGCTGAGCCAACTCAGGTCACCAGTTGGCCCCAGCTGTGAGGTGGGTATTTGTCCACAGGGGACTGGACAAGCTCATTTCACATAAACCACCAAATAGCCATTAGCTGCTTTCAGGCATGGCTTGTCTCAGGTCCGAATAAACTAGTCCTGTGGTGAAAGGTTGTATAGCCGATACACCCACTCCTACCAGGTCCTACGCTGGCATTGGCCGGGGTCCCAGATTTCCTTCATGCAGATTGGTTCTATGCTCACCCCCCAGAAAGGACTAAAGGAAGGAGGAACTGCCAAACCAGATCAGACAAGTAGCTCATCTCTGACAGTAGGCACTACCGGACGCTTTAAGGAAGGGAAGGAAAAACCCACAGGGCACAGGGAGCCAGGGCTTGGTTTAAATGAGAGACTTTCCGAACTTTGGGGTTTGTTTGGGTTGGGGGGCGGGGCTGGTCAGCGTCTTTCCCTCCACTCTTTAATCTGGATTAGCAAACAGCACCCCAATCCAGATTTAGCAGTCTCCCCAATTGTACAATCCAGATTAGAGACCACTCTGGGATTAGCCAGATCCACTAATTCCTTTATCCGGATCGGAGAGCACCACCCCCATCCTCAACTAGGAATGGCCAGTCCTTTAACCCACACTGGCCGCTGCCCCTCCAAACCTTCAATCCGGATTAGTCAATGCCTGCCTCCCCTCTAATCCGGAGCGCTGCCCCGCGCACCTCACGTAACGTTGCTTCGGCCAGGCCATGAGCTCCGGCCACGTCCCGGCTCCGCTCCGCTCCGCTCCTGCCGCAGCTGGGACTGAGCAGCGCCCGCCGCGCCAGCCCCCAACCCCCGCCTGCCATCCCCGCCCACACATCCACTCCCACCAGTCACCAGGCGCGGACCGCCCAATCCGGCTCACCCTGCTTCTCCATTGGCTCATTTCAATTCATTGACCTCCCCGCCCCGTGGCCAGAGCCCCGCCCCGCCCGCGGCATTCTGGGGCGTGTAGTTCTGAGAGGCGCGGGGCGGGGCTAGGGAGGTGCCCGTGCCTGGGGGTTGCGGGGCGGGGCACGCTGTACTGTACAGGGAATGGATGTTGGGGGGCTGAGCCCGCACTGGGGGGAGGGCATGGGAGGCTGCCTGTTCTGGGGGCGGAGCCGTGCGGGGGGCGGAGCCTGTGCGGTGGGGGGCGGGGCTGCCTGTTCTGGGGGCGGAGCCGGTGCTGGGGGGCGGAGCCTGTTCTGGGGGCTGAGCCCGCGCTGGCTGCTGCTGGCACCCACTGCCCCACTATCTCCCGGACTTGTTGCCACTCCTCTCCGTGTCACTGTACTGCTGCCCCCTGCTCCACTCCCCAGATGCTTTGTCTTTGCCCTTCGTCCCTGCCTATCCTATCCTTGCCCTCCATATTGTCCCTTACCCAGCCACACCTCCCATGCCACCCTCCAGCGCCCATTGGCATGTTCCCCACCATGCCATCGTGCTCTCTCCCATGCTGCCCACGTGTGCGGGAGGAGCTCCCTGAAAACACCCGCAAGGCCACTCCTTGAAATCACTCTTTAACACCCACCTCTGCGTGATGCCTACAAACCCCATGCTGGGGGGCTGCGCTCGGCACCGGGGAGCACTGGGGAATGGCTGTGCGTAGGCTCCGGTTTGATGGTCTCTGTGTGCGTGACCAGGGGTTGATGCTCTCCCAGGAGAAGAGGCCTGATGGGGTGGAACCTGTAGTTTTTGTGCTGGGCTGCCACACCACGTCACAGCCCACTAATGGGGAGAAGAGCCGGCCCTTCTGTCTAGTGAGCACGGCGTGGTGTTGGGGCCCGGATACCATAGTGATGTGAGCAGTATAAATTGCAAGAATCCAAACAGCCAGCCAAGGACAAAACCAAAGAGGAGCAGGTTCAAAGGCAGCAGGGGAAGAAGGGGGGTTATTAGTGCACGGCACAGGTGGATGCTGTAGAAGATGCCAAAAGACAATGAGAAATGTTGCAACAAATCTGTGGCCCCTCAAGACTTTATTGTGCTGCACTGGCCATTTGAAATCACAGGGCTACAGCCAGGTATAGAACTCTGCTCCTTCTACCCCTTCTGTGTGAGCTAAAGGAGAATCTCCAGCAGCTGTTAGTAAAACAGGGATCATGACACACAGCTGTGGAGCTCTGATTCTACCAATAGAAGGCAGTGGGGGAGGGGAGAGGAGGGGGCAGGTGCATGCCTTGGCTAACTGGGTAATTATAGCACTTTAGTAGCTCATCAGGTGTTCAGTGTGTTTAAAAACACTAATTAATTCAGTGAGGTCACAGTGCTAGAAGAGGAAGCAGAGGTCTGGGGATATCAGTGATTCACTGAAAGTCACCTGCTGAGCTGGGGGCATGAGGCAAGTACAACTTATGCTTGGGCCACTGTGACAAAGTGGGAATGTTGTTAATGTTTCCTCTGAATGCTGTGTGGGTGCCTCAGTTTCCCCTATGCAGTTCTTAAGTAGGTGGGATAAGGGTGTATGGTTGTTGCAGAGCGAAGGGCCAGTGCACATAAATGCCTGACACTTTGTCTCCTGGCAACTGATGGCCTGGGCCCCTCCTCTGCAAAGGTGCCAACTGAAGGTGATGGAGACAGAGATCAGGTGACCTCCTAGCCCGGGAAAGAGACAAAGCCCAGAGGAGGAGGGGCTGGAGGGGTTTTTTTCAGTTTGGAGCTGGCTGGGGAAATGGAGGGGTGCCCAGACAGGGCTCTGGCCGCCCTGGGGCCCCAAGATGGACCTAACTGAGGGGGTCCTGTTGTCTGTACCTGCAAGACCTGCTTTAGACCGTGTTCCTGTCATCTAATAAACCTCTGTTTTACTGGCTGCTGAGAGTCATGTCTGGCTGCGAAGTGGGGGTGCAGGCAGGACCTCTGGCTTCCCCAGGACCCCGCCTGGGCGGACTCGCTGTGGGAAGCGCACGGAGGGGCATATGCTGAATGCTCCAAGGAGAGACCCAGTAGGTGAAGCCGTGTGAGCTTCTTGCCCTGAAGACAGTTGGCTCCGAGGGAGAGGAGGCTCCCCAAAGTCTTGACTGGCTTTGTGGGGAGCAGTTCCCGAGCATCGCCCGGGGACTCCGTGACAGCCACCCCATCCTGCTGCCTTTCCCATAGCGGCCCTGCCCTGTGAGCATTCCCGGATCCCAGTGGCCCAAGGGGAATGGCTAGCAGTAACAGCCAGCTGGTCTTTACATTCTCTCCTGCACCCCTCCCTGCCTTGCTCCTGTGAGAAGGTGAGCAAGCCCCAGCAGCCTCTCCAGTGCTAGGCCAGGTGGAGGTGCCCTGCTAGGGAGTGGGGTGGAAACTGTCCCTGCCAGAGTCAGGCTGAATGAGGGGCCCTCTTCCAAGTTCTTGTTCTGGGCCAGGCAAGTCTCGGGGGGCAGGGAAGCGGACTGGCAGCAGAGTAGGGGCTAGCGCCCATGGCTGGGCAGGCATCCGAGCAGACTGGGCTGGGCCAGTTGTGTATCTGGGGGTTGGGGGGCTGTGAGAGGATGGGGGTATAGCTGTGGGGCTGGGGAGATCTTAGGGAGACAGACTGAGGTTACCCGCTGGGGTTAGGGGTGGGGAGCTTGGTCCAGGGCTGCTCCCGTCCCCGTCTCTGTATCGGGGTCAGGCTGTGCGGAGAGGGCGGCTCCCTCAGTCCCTCAGTGCCGTGGGAAGGGAATGTGCTCTGAGCTGCAGGTGTCACTGTCCCCATGGCAACCTGCCAGCTGCTTGCATGTCCTGGGAGGATGCTGCCCCCTCCTAGCGGCACTTGCCCTCTCTCCTCCCCCTGCTCAGGGGCAGGGCAGGACCTGGGGGCTCTGGGTCAGCAGAAGCTACCGAGGGCAGCAGCTGGGATGAGCTGGGTGCTGTGGTGACACAAGGGCTGGGCAGGGTCTCTTGGCTCAGCCTTGCCTCCCATGTGGGGAACTGGGCTGGGTCTGCCCTGGGAGGCTCTAGTCTGGCAGCTCCCTGCTCCCAGCCCGGCCTGTGTTTATTTGGACTAAATATGGAAAGTCAGCCCTTTATTTTGAGCACCAGACACGCCTCAGATTCCAGACTTTGTTCTGAACTCCATCGCCATGACTTTCACCCCTTCACTGCCCTCTCCCTCATGTGCACCTAGAGATCACAGCCCTGCCAGTATGTGGTGGGGGGACGTACGTCTGAGACCACAACCCATGAGCTGCCTGCGCTGGGAGCACAGCGCTCTTGGCTTCATTTCATGCCTTCTTCTGGAGTGAGTGGCCTGGTGACTCGGCTCGAGGTCTGGGGCAAAGGGGAGAGGGAGCAGACAGAGGGTCTTGCTCTGTGCCCGCTTCTGTGGCAATGGGTGAAACTCTTGTGAGGGAGGGGCCTGATGCCAGTGCTGGCAGAACCCCTTTGGACGGCTGCAGTGGCATTGCCTGGGGAGTCATGTCCCAGGGGTCTTGTATCTGCCTGGGGCTGGGTGGCTGCTTCTCCATCAGCTTTTCACCTTCATTCATCAGATCTAAGAGGTCTCTCCCCCGGTGGGCACCGTGGACCTTTGGCAATAAGAGGCTCCCCACAAGTAGGGCCTGATCTCCCAAAGGGGCACTGGGGGGGGGAGACACAACAGGTGGGTGGCCGCAGGCAGAGCTGTCAAAGTTCATTCCCCTGATGAATTCAGCGACTCGTGACCTGAGGGCCTAGAGACCAGGTTAGGGGTCCACGTGCCGATTCCTGCAGCTATAGAGCATCAGCGGGCAGCATCTCGCTCCTTCCCTGCCCGCTGGGGGGGGTGGCTCTGCAGCCCCGTCCAGGGATGCTCCCAGGTTAAAAGCCAGGTTCTCCACTGCATGGCAGTCACAGCACTGATCCACAGAGCCGCCTTGGCAGAACAGGACTCGTCCATCTGCCCCCAGCGGAGGGGGCATACCCTCCACGTATAACCACCGAGCCCCTTTGGCAGCTGGCCTAGAGTAGAGCTGCCCAGAGGCTGCCAGCCCCAGGATGGGGGCATCCACTGGGCTAGCTGAAACCCCCCTCCGCCCCCACACCAGAGCTGCACTTCGTATGCAGCCCTGGATCTGGCCCTCTTGCCTTAATGCTCCCAGAGATGATTAAACCTGGCTGTTTGCCGTCCAAAAAACTCCTCCTGGTTCATGAGATTCCGCTACTTCGTGCCTCTCCCTCGACTCAGGTGCACAAACACGTTTGTCACGGTCATTGCACTCTTCAGCATATTTCCCTTCCCGGCTCGTTGTGCGCTGGCCCAGCCAATGCCACGGGGGACGACTGGTTTGTTTAAAAAGAAACTCTTTCCATTGGAATGAGAAACAAACACTGAACACATCATGGAAATATTGTGTGTGTGACCGCTTTTTACTAAATCCCACATTTGGGTGTAAATTGGACCTGCGAGTGTCCCTTTAAGTGCTGTTATTGTTAACCATTACCCTGCTGCTCCCCAGCAGACGCAGCTCGCTTAATGCACCCTCTTGCATGGCCTCAGGCTGTCTACACTAGAAATCCTAGTAATGTCTACACGGTAGTGTAGACATTACCGTGGCAGGAGCAGTTCTTCCCTCGCTGTAGTAAACCCACCTCTTTGAGCAGGGGCGGCTCTCTGTATTTTGCCGCCCCAAGCACGGCAGTCAGGCAGTCTTCGGCGGCACGCCTGCGGGAGGTCCGCCAGTCCCGCGCCATCGCCGCACCCACCGCCGAATTGCCGCCGAAGCCGTGGGACCGGCGGACCTCCCACAGGCATGCCGCCAAAGGCAGCCTGACTGCCGCCCTCACGGTGACTGGCAGGCCGCAGCTTGCCGCCCCAGGCACGCGCTTGCTGCGTTGGTGCCTGGAGCCGCCCGTCTCTGAGAGGCGATCGCTGCATTTAATGGTTTCTACAGCGGGGCTGAGGTCAGCTTAACTATCGCCCAGGGCATGACGTTTTTCACAGCCCTGAGCAACAGAATTAAGCTGACCTAACTGGTCTACAGACCGGCCCGCAGAGACGTTAGAGACAGGAAAGATCCATGAAAACCCAAGTCCCTCTCCCTGCAACAGCCTTCCTCATCTGTTCTCTAGTCACTTGTGCTAGGTAGTTTAATGTCCCAAATAATGAGGATGCGCCCCTCTGGCTCAGTGCCCAAACTCCCCCTTCTCCCTGGTTTTTATCAAGAAACCACAGCCCAAGTCATCTGCCCAGGCATGGCTGTTTCCTAGGGCTTCAGATCCAAGGCAGACCCTTCCCTGGCGCCCACTCCCTTTGCTTAGCCAACAACTGCCACCTGTGCCCAGGAGCCAATTAGCAGCCCTTGCAGGGTTCCAACACCTGGTCACAGGATGGGCCAGCTGCAGTATCCCCCTTACACTCTACAGGTGCCCAAGGAGGGTTACTGCATTACCTTAACCAGGACCGTGTCTCCTCGCTCTGAGGAAATGTTCACTCCCTCCCATGTATCAGCCGACTCTCCTTTTGGCATTCCCCAGCTAGGGTTCTAACCTTGCTAGGTCTCTTTGGATCATTTGTCTGTCCTCCTGGGTATTCACATCTCCTCCTTGCAAGTTAAGTCCTGGGTGAAGTTTGCCAAGCTGCTAACTCGCTCCTCCCAAGCCTGGTGAAGGTAACCTAATAGGCTGCTGTGTGGGGACTCAGAGGAGACGTGGGTTCCAGACCTGGTACTGCCATGGGCCAGTTGGGTGACTGTGGGCAAGTCGTTTTCCCTCCCCTTGGCCTGTTCTGTCCAATAAGTCCTGGATATATTTAGCTTTAGGACATTGAACGTGCCGTGCTAAAGTGAAGCATGTGCACCAGTGTTAGCAGCATCAGGACCCAAGACGGTAAGCTCTTTGGGCAGAGCTGTCTCTTGCTGTGCACCCCTGCAGCCCCCCCGCACGTGGTCCCTTGGCAATGCTACAATCTTACTGCCCCTTCAGGCCGGGCGGTTCACCTGTACTCAGGGCCTTGCAGGGTTGTTTCTGTTAGGTGAGGAATAAATTATAGCAGTCAGCTCTAGTCTTTGTGCAATCCTATTTATTGACACAGAACGTCCACAAAGTCCTGTTTGATCACAGAAGAAACAAGCAGCAGGCAGTGTCCTTGCTCAGAAATCCCCAGGCCTGCCTCTCCAGCGAGCTCTGTGCCCAAGGAGCCCACTGCCTCTGCTTTGACGCAGGGTCACGCTTCTGCTGGCTTTCTGCCTCTAACACACACAGCCTGCAACCTAAATCCTAGCCCCTGTGTTTGCAGCCAAGGAAACCCCTGTTAATCTACCTGGGGTAGCTCTGACTGGCCATGCGCCCCATAGCCTTGGGCAGTCACCTCCCTTGTCTGCATGTCTTTATTACATAAAGGGGCTTGAGTGCTCCTTCTGTTGGGCCTGAAGGAGGGGGGCTTGGCCACATCCATTGGCTTTAACGAGGTGTGTGGATCCAGGACTCCCCAGATGGCCATTAGCACCTTCCAGCATAACCACATTAATAATTAAACTGGTCCTCTCTCTGCTCCCCTTGCTCAGGGTGTTCTGGGCAGCGTGTGGTTTGCTCATGTGGGGCTTGTTTCCCTATCACAACAACTCCTAGCATGGCAAGGACCAGCCACACGCTTCACTGGGTGTTATCTGCTCTCTCTTCTGGAGCACGACTGCCATTGAATAAGGCCGCATGTAATTCGAATCCCTTAGTGCCCTGCAGACACGATGGGGTTCCTTGTTCCCGCCGGCTGGTGGCCTGCCAGCCAGCGTTCGGCCCAGGTGGCTCTCTTCTGACCCACCACAATTGGAATTAGTTTTTCAATTAAGACTTCACGAGACACAGTATCAAATGCTTCACTGCAATCCGATGCACCCCACCCACTGCCTTCCCCCTCTTCTAGGGCTGTGATTCTACCAAAAAAAGCAATCCTCTTTGTCTGGCAAGCATCCTCCTTTATAAATCCCTGGATAAATGGCTAATGCAGCTGACGGCTCACAGTTCTGATCCCCTGGCAGCGGGCGTCAGTGGTTACTGAGTTCAGTTGAGACTTTCCGAAGGAGGCGGCGGCTGTCCTGCTAGCTAATTGTGCAGCTCTCCTTATTCTGGCACAGCCTCCGCTGGGCGATATTTACGAGCCCCCCCAGTGGGGCGAGGAGGCACACAGTGCATTCTTGGCTCAGGAGAGTGCGGAGAAGGGCTGGGGATGGGAACATCTGAGCTGGGAACGTTGGTGGATGACCTCACTCTATAAAAAGAAATAACAGGGCCCTCAGCGTCTACCCAGGTCACCCCAGCACATGGCACACACCTGCCTCTCGGGAACACATCAGGTTGGAGAGGTGCTGCTGGGTGGGGGAAGGACGCTGGATGTGCCCCTGCACACAGGAGATGGGGCTGGGAATGCTGCAGAATAATACGCAGTGCAATTTTATTCCTGGCCTGGGTTCATCTGTTGCTGGCTTGGAATCTCCAAGGCCCATGGGGAGCCCTGCCTGACCCCGGGCTGGTACACGTGGGCAGCTGCAGCAGGCTAGGCATCCTCACTCGTCCCAGCCAGAGGGCTGCCCCAGTGTCCGGCTCAAGGGCTGAGAGGGGAGTTCAGTCCCTCTCCTCGTTCTTTGGCCTCTCCTCGTTCTTTGGCCTTTCTGCCGGTGGCATCCCAGGGTCAATGGACAAAGCCTGGTGACGTTGAACATGGCTCCAGCTCTAGCATAGATGGGTCCATAGCGTCAAATGGGATGTAGCCTGTGGCCACCTGGCCATTGGGGCTTAGATTGAACCTGTGCTCACAGAGCCGTGAATGTCCTGGGTCAGATTTGAACCCATGATGCTGAGGGGGAAGCCAGCCCGCTCCTGAGCCGGCCAGTGAAATGCCCACAAAGACTGCATCCCTCCCTCCTGAGAAGTCCCACCACATGGCACAGCCCCTCCCCCGGCCCAACCCTCCCTCTTGTTTCATGGGGCCCTAGGCCTGGGAGAAGCATACCAGGGTCCAGAGTTTATAGACTGAACATAGCTGTGGGCACAGAGAGCCAGGGGCTGGGGAAGGAGAAACCCTCCCCACCCTCGGGGGCAGGTGGCACACAATGAGCCAGCTCCCTGGCTTCTTCACAGCCCTGCGCTGCGCCCTGGGGCTCGTTCAACCCGCTCACACCCAAACGAACCCACTGGCCCGTCAGCACAATACACAGGGCTGCGGTCAGAGCTTCTGGGATGGTCTGGGCTGACCTCCAGCCCCGCATAGGCCAAAGAGCATCCTGCACTGCTGGGCTCTCTGTGATTTGCTCTGATGTGGAAAGGGGGGATCCCCACATAGGCATTAGAGGGGGCTTTCCCCTATGGAGCAGCATGGTCAGCTCCAGCTTTGCCAGAGGTCTCCTGGGAGGAGCAGGATGCTTTCTCCACCCTCACCCGAGCTGGAGGGGCTATGAGGATGCTGCACCTTCCCCCAAGGCTCTCCCCTGCCCCCACGGGTGCTGAGGATGAAGGGGTGCAAGCAAAGCAAATGGAAGCCAAAGCTGCCAACGGCTGGATTCAAAGTCCCGTGTGAACACTCGGGTTTGCTCGCTTGAGTCTGGTCGGCCACAGAAACTGCCCAGCAAAGCGGGATAGACAAGACCCGAATGGCTGATTTTGGGCGGGGGGGCAACTGAGACCAGGAAGTCCCCTGCTTTCCCATTTCAGGCCTCCTGTCTACCTCCCGGAGCAACACAGAGCCCCAGCCCCATGGCGTTCCCTGTGGCAGGTCCGGCCGCCAGCTCAGCGGGGGACTGAGCGCGCGGAGATTTGATCTCTCCTGGGGGCGTCCAGCAGGCTGTGTCGAAGGGACACTGGCTGGCACATCAGCTGGGCATGGAGGCCTGTCACGCTGCCCCCTGTGAGGTCTGTTCTCCTTCCCGGCGGCCGGCAGGATGAGCGGGAGAAGCGAGATGGGGCTTGTGATGGATATGCAGATCCCATCCGATGTCCAGCAGGGAGAGGGTTAACACTCAGTAGGCTGCCAGCACCCCAGCTGCGGCCCATGGAGCCTGTCCTGGGGGACGCGTGGCTGGGCCCAGGCCGTGCCCCAGGGAAGGAGCAGAGGTGTGGGGAGGCAGGGCTGGAGGTCAGAGCTGCTCCCTGATCGGGTTTGGGTGGCGGGTTCTGAGCGTGGCCTATGGCTCCACAGCATGCTGGCTCTCCTGTGCCCGGGGCAGGGGCAGCGCCCTGCCTGGCCTGTTGCAGCAAGCTCAGCATAGCTAGGAGCAGAGGCCTTGGCCCTGGTGTGTGGCTGGCGCCTGCTGCCTGTTCTGGAGGTGTCTCGCCCTGGAGAGACTGGGGGAATTCCCACGGCGCTAGGCGGTGTGGGGATGCAGCTCCACATAAAGGACCCAGGGCTGGGTCTCCTCTCGCTTCCCCACTGTGCTGCCCCATTGGCTTTGAGAGCTGCCCCAGGGAGGGGTGTGTGTGTGTGAGGAGAGTCAGGCCTGGAGGGGGACGGATGAGATGGGCCCTGTGCCCCTGCTTCACCCGTCCGCCCACAGCTGCCCTGGTGCTAGGCACTCGGGCCCCTCCCGGCCTTTCCAGCAGGGCCGCGTGGCGCTTTGCAAACGCGACAACTCTGAGCCCTCCTTAGGCGCCCTCCACTGGCCGGGCAGGGAGCATCAGTGCGCAGAGAGAAGCAAGCCGCCACTCCTCTGAGCCTGGGCTTATTTAGTCTGCAAAAGAAGAGAAGAGTGAGGGGGGATTTGATAGCAGCCTTCAACTACCTGAAAGGGGGGTTCCAAAGAGGATGGATCTAGACCGGGGTAGGCAACCAAAGGTGGCACACGAGCTGATTTTCAGTGGCACTCACACTGCGCTGGTTCTGGCCACCGGTCCGGGGGGCTCTGCATTTTAATTTAATTTTAAATGAAGCGTCTTAAACATTTTAAAAACCTTATTTACTTTACATACAACAATAGTTTAGTTCTATATTATAGACTTCTAGAAAGAGACCTTCTAATAACGTTAAAATGTATTACTGGCACGAGAAACCTTAAATTAAAGTGAATAAATGAAGACTCGGCACACCACTTCTGAAAGGTTGCCGACCCCTGATCTAGACTGTTCTCAGTGGTGGCAGATGACAGAACAAGGAGCAATGGTCTCAAGTTGCAGTGGGGGGAGGTTTAGGTTGGATATTAGGAAAAACTTTTTCACTAGGAGGGTGGTGAAGCACTGGAATGGGTTACCTAGGGAGGTGGTGGAATCTCCTTCCTTAGAGGTTTTTAAGGTCAGGCTTGACAAAGCCCTGGCTGGGCTGATTTAGTTGGGGATTGGTCCTGCTTTGAGCAGGGGCTTGGACTAGATACCTCCTGAGGTCCCTTCTAACCCTGATATTATATGATTCTATGATACACTGCTCTGAGCTGATACAGTGGTGCAAACAGTTCGGGCCAGTCTCAAGCCAGGGCCTGTCTGGCCTGGGGGAAGGACACGACCAGAAATGGCACCTGATGTGGGCACCATGCCTGGATGTTCCTGCCAAAATATTCAGTGCACCATATTTCCATTACAGCTCTCATTAGGCTTCAGGGCCAACACCCCGGAGCTGGCTGAAGGCTGTTCCCAGGTCTCCGGGGCTCCGTTCTGGTTGGGCTGCGCCCAGGCAGCTGCCATGGCACACTCACGGTGGGAAGCTTTGCTGTGCAGCCACTACATTGTTTTTAAAAATGCATTTAGTAAAGGGTTAAATGCTGCAGCCAACGCTGAGCCAGGAGCCTGGGACTAGAGGCCTCTGACCAGATCAGGGCCCAGCTCAAGTACCTGACACAGCGGGCAAGTGGCTCCCTCTAAGCACCGTTCCGTGAGCAGCTGCCGTCTGTGCTCCTGCTGTGGATGAGCGTGTGCTGAGAGCTGACACGGGGGAGATCCAGTGGCTCACCCTGGGACACAGCATTAGATGGGCTGTGGCCCAGCGCTCCGCACATGCACAGGGTGTTTTGCTGTTGCCTGTGCTGAGTTTCTCCCTGGTCTTGTGTCTGGCTCTAGCACGAGGTTTCTCAGGGGTGCGCGGCCCTCTCGTATAGAGAGTGCATGATTCATGCTGGATTAGTCAGGGCCTGTCCCGGGCTGCTCTAATGACGTTGCTCTGTGGAGCACTCCCAATATGGCCCGTGAGCCTTTCACACGGGCTGGCTCCCNGGGGAGCCCTGCCTGACCCCGGGCTGGTACACGTGGGCAGCTGCAGCAGGCTAGGCATCCTCACTCGTCCCAGCCAGAGGGCTGCCCCAGTGTCCGGCTCAAGGGCTGAGAGGGGAGTTCAGTCCCTCTCCTCGTTCTTTGGCCTCTCCTCGTTCTTTGGCCTTTCTGCCGGTGGCATCCCAGGGTCAATGGACAAAGCCTGGTGACGTTGAACATGGCTCCAGCTCTAGCATAGATGGGTCCATAGCGTCAAATGGGATGTAGCCTGTGGCCACCTGGCCATTGGGGCTTAGATTGAACCTGTGCTCACAGAGCCGTGAATGTCCTGGGTCAGATTTGAACCCATGATGCTGAGGGGGAAGCCAGCCCGCTCCTGAGCCGGCCAGTGAAATGCCCACAAAGACTGCATCCCTCCCTCCTGAGAAGTCCCACCACATGGCACAGCCCCTCCCCCGGCCCAACCCTCCCTCTTGTTTCATGGGGCCCTAGGCCTGGGAGAAGCATACCAGGGTCCAGAGTTTATAGACTGAACATAGCTGTGGGCACAGAGAGCCAGGGGCTGGGGAAGGAGAAACCCTCCCCACCCTCGGGGGCAGGTGGCACACAATGAGCCAGCTCCCTGGCTTCTTCACAGCCCTGCGCTGCGCCCTGGGGCTCGTTCAACCCGCTCACACCCAAACGAACCCACTGGCCCGTCAGCACAATACACAGGGCTGCGGTCAGAGCTTCTGGGATGGTCTGGGCTGACCTCCAGCCCCGCATAGGCCAAAGAGCATCCTGCACTGCTGGGCTCTCTGTGATTTGCTCTGATGTGGAAAGGGGGGATCCCCACATAGGCATTAGAGGGGGCTTTCCCCTATGGAGCAGCATGGTCAGCTCCAGCTTTGCCAGAGGTCTCCTGGGAGGAGCAGGATGCTTTCTCCACCCTCACCCGAGCTGGAGGGGCTATGAGGATGCTGCACCTTCCCCCAAGGCTCTCCCCTGCCCCCACGGGTGCTGAGGATGAAGGGGTGCAAGCAAAGCAAATGGAAGCCAAAGCTGCCAACGGCTGGATTCAAAGTCCCGTGTGAACACTCGGGTTTGCTCGCTTGAGTCTGGTCGGCCACAGAAACTGCCCAGCAAAGCGGGATAGACAAGACCCGAATGGCTGATTTTGGGCGGGGGGGCAACTGAGACCAGGAAGTCCCCTGCTTTCCCATTTCAGGCCTCCTGTCTACCTCCCGGAGCAACACAGAGCCCCAGCCCCATGGCGTTCCCTGTGGCAGGTCCGGCCGCCAGCTCAGCGGGGGACTGAGCGCGCGGAGATTTGATCTCTCCTGGGGGCGTCCAGCAGGCTGTGTCGAAGGGACACTGGCTGGCACATCAGCTGGGCATGGAGGCCTGTCACGCTGCCCCCTGTGAGGTCTGTTCTCCTTCCCGGCGGCCGGCAGGATGAGCGGGAGAAGCGAGATGGGGCTTGTGATGGATATGCAGATCCCATCCGATGTCCAGCAGGGAGAGGGTTAACACTCAGTAGGCTGCCAGCACCCCAGCTGCGGCCCATGGAGCCTGTCCTGGGGGACGCGTGGCTGGGCCCAGGCCGTGCCCCAGGGAAGGAGCAGAGGTGTGGGGAGGCAGGGCTGGAGGTCAGAGCTGCTCCCTGATCGGGTTTGGGTGGCGGGTTCTGAGCGTGGCCTATGGCTCCACAGCATGCTGGCTCTCCTGTGCCCGGGGCAGGGGCAGCGCCCTGCCTGGCCTGTTGCAGCAAGCTCAGCATAGCTAGGAGCAGAGGCCTTGGCCCTGGTGTGTGGCCGGCGCCTGCTGCCTGTTCTGGAGGTGTCTCGCCCTGGAGAGACTGGGGGAATTCCCACGGCGCTAGGCGGTGTGGGGATGCAGCTCCACATAAAGGACCCAGGGCTGGGTCTCCTCTCGCTTCCCCACTGTGCTGCCCCATTGGCTTTGAGAGCTGCCCCAGGGAGGGGTGTGTGTGTGTGAGGAGAGTCAGGCCTGGAGGGGGACGGATGAGATGGGCCCTGTGCCCCTGCTTCACCCGTCCGCCCACAGCTGCCCTGGTGCTAGGCACTCGGGCCCCTCCCGGCCTTTCCAGCAGGGCCGCTTGGCGCTTTGCAAACGCGACAACTCTGAGCCCTCCTTAGGCGCCCTCCACTGGCCGGGCAGGGAGCATCAGTGCGCAGAGAGAAGCAAGCCGCCACTCCTCTGAGCCTGGGCTTATTTAGTCTGCAAAAGAAGAGAAGAGTGAGGGGGGATTTGATAGCAGCCTTCAACTACCTGAAAGGGGGGTTCCAAAGAGGATGGATCTAGACCGGGGTAGGCAACCAAAGGTGGCACACGAGCTGATTTTCAGTGGCACTCACACTGCGCTGGTTCTGGCCACCGGTCCGGGGGGCTCTGCATTTTAATTTAATTTTAAATGAAGCGTCTTAAACATTTTAAAAACCTTATTTACTTTACATACAACAATAGTTTAGTTCTATATTATAGACTTCTAGAAAGAGACCTTCTAATAACGTTAAAATGTATTACTGGCACGAGAAACCTTAAATTAAAGTGAATAAATGAAGACTCGGCACACCACTTCTGAAAGGTTGCCGACCCCTGATCTAGACTGTTCTCAGTGGTGGCAGATGACAGAACAAGGAGCAATGGTCTCAAGTTGCAGTGGGGGGAGGTTTAGGTTGGATATTAGGAAAAACTTTTTCACTAGGAGGGTGGTGAAGCACTGGAATGGGTTACCTAGGGAGGTGGTGGAATCTCCTTCCTTAGAGGTTTTTAAGGTCAGGCTTGACAAAGCCCTGGCTGGGCTGATTTAGTTGGGGATTGGTCCTGCTTTGAGCAGGGGCTTGGACTAGATACCTCCTGAGGTCCCTTCTAACCCTGATATTATATGATTCTATGATACACTGCTCTGAGCTGATACAGTGGTGCAAACAGTTCGGGCCAGTCTCAAGCCAGGGCCTGTCTGGCCTGGGGGAAGGACACGACCAGAAATGGCACCTGATGTGGGCACCATGCCTGGATGTTCCTGCCAAAATATTCAGTGCACCATATTTCCATTACAGCTCTCATTAGGCTTCAGGGCCAACACCCCGGAGCTGGCTGAAGGCTGTTCCCAGGTCTCCGGGGCTCCGTTCTGGTTGGGCTGCGCCCAGGCAGCTGCCATGGCACACTCACGGTGGGAAGCTTTGCTGTGCAGCCACTACATTGTTTTTAAAAATGCATTTAGTAAAGGGTTAAATGCTGCAGCCAACGCTGAGCCAGGAGCCTGGGACTAGAGGCCTCTGACCAGATCAGGGCCCAGCTCAAGTACCTGACACAGCGGGCAAGTGGCTCCCTCTAAGCACCGTTTCGTGAGCAGCTGCCGTCTGTGCTCCTGCTGTGGATGAGCGTGTGCTGAGAGCTGACACGGGGGAGATCCAGTGGCTCACCCTGGGACACAGCATTAGATGGGCTGTGGCCCAGCGCTCCGCACATGCACAGGGTGTTTTGCTGTTGCCTGTGCTGAGTTTCTCCCTGGTCTTGTGTCTGGCTCTAGCACGAGGTTTCTCAGGGGTGCGCGGCCCTCTCGTATAGAGAGTGCATGATTCATGCTGGATTAGTCAGGGCCTGTCCCGGGCTGCTCTAATGACGTTGCTCTGTGGAGCACTCCCAATATGGCCCGTGAGCCTTTCACACGGGCTGGCTCCCAGCGGGCAGATCTGGCTCACATCCTGCAGGCTGGCAGCTTTGCTGTCAGCCCCATCCCCACGTGCGGCTGCCACCTGTGCTGACTTGCCCCTTACTCACCACCGGCAGGGAGGGATTAGGACAGGCCGTTGTTCCATGTGCTGGGCTCCTCCAGCCTCCAGCCTTACCCGGCCCCAGGTAAGCTGAGAGGAGCCCAATCTGTCTTTCTCCAATCACACCTCTGGCTCTTATCCTGT
This sequence comes from Platysternon megacephalum, assembly GCA_003942145.1. Lineage (NCBI taxonomy): Eukaryota > Metazoa > Chordata > Testudines > Platysternidae > Platysternon > Platysternon megacephalum. The sequence goes on from QXTE01000484.1 coordinate 246,700, forward strand.
GCAGCCAGTGATGCTGTGACTCTGTGAAATAGCCAGAGCCTCTCATTTTTCACATGCTGCCCAGGGGGGTGGTGACGCACTGAGCTGGCTACGTGTATTTTCCCCCAGACAGCGCTACATCCATCACTGCTGGTGTGTCTTGGACCCTCCCTCCAAGAAGCAAACAGCCCGTCACCGTAATCCGTCAGACTCCCAGAGCACGCCAGCGGATGCACTCAGAGTGCCTCACAGCCATTAAGTCATTTTCCCAACATGCCTGCGAGCAGAAAAGAGACAAACACCGATCACTTCCTGCAGCACTGGAATGCAGCCACCTCTGGGCTGGAATGTAACAGCTGTTAGCAGCACACAGCAGCACTAGGCAATGGTTAATAAGCAGGAAGCAGAGAACACGCTATACATTGGAAATGGTGGGGAATTTAGGGAGGCAACTGGAATGGAGCTGGACTTTGCTCAGGACACAGTCACCAGGGTTTGTGCCCGTTCCCCTACAGAATGCACCAGGGGCTCTCTAATGACCATGAGTGGGCAGGACCTTTGGTTTTACTGCTCAGTTGGGAGATGGCATCTCTGACACTTTTGGGGGTTACCCGAGGTGTCTGGGGTGAATCACTACAACCTGCTCCCAGCGGGAGGGAGCTCTCTGTCTGTGCCCACCAGGGGAAACACTCCCCAGCCACAGGCTACAAGCACCACAGGCACTCGGCTCTTTTCCAATGCAAGTTACACCCCCACTTTGCTGCATGGCCGGTGTCCAGTGATAAGCGCTGCAAGAACTCACCAGTGGGGGAGAAGCTTGTCAATAAGTACAGACAGTAGATTGCATCTTAAGTTTTACCTTTACCTGTAACCTCGTGTTTCCAAACCCTTCTCATTGCTGGTATTTGAATCTCTATCTCGCGCTCTGTTAAATGAACTTCACATTGGTTTTACTATAAACCTGTCTCAAGGCCTTGTGCTAAGGAGTCTGTTGCCTGGAGGTGTACCCAGTGAAGTGGGGGGCCCTGTTTCCATGGAGGCAGCAGACCGATGTACATTGTGGGTGTCCATGAGATAAGGCACTGGGCACTCGCGTGTAACGAAGTGGGGTGTAGAAGTTACTAGCCTGCAGAGGGACAGGGTGGGGCTCGGGGAGCCCAGAGCAGAGCGCTTGTGTTCATGGATCCCAAGGCCAGAAGGGACCATTGTGATCATCTGTCTGACCTCCGCTATCACACAGGGTAGCCACCTGCCCCACCATAATGCCTAGCGCAGGAGCTTTTAGAAAAACATCCGATCTTGTTCTAAACATTGCCAGTGATGGAGAATCCACCACGGCCCTTGGGAAATTGTTCCAGTGGCTAATGACTCTCCTCCTCAGTTCCAGGGTGACTCTCCTCCTCTAGCTTCAATTTCCAGCCAGTGGATTGTGTTAGACCTTTCGCTGCTGGGCTGAAGAGCCTGTTATCCAGTATCTGTTCCCCATGTAGATACTTCCAGTCACCCCTGTGGCTGGGGAGAGTTTCCTCGGGTGGGGCACAGACAGGGGTTCCTCCCACTGTGAGCAGGCAGGACTGATTCACCCTAGACACCTCGGTAACCCCGAAACAGCCTCACAGCATCTGTAACAGCACAGTGACGCCTACCACCATTGGGTCTGGGCCGAAGCAGAGGTCAGAGCGCCACCTACTGGCTAACTAACACCCCTTCCTACAGTACTAGCTGTTCGTTGTCACTCTGGCATCCAAATACTGACACATACTCACGGACCAAACGCCCAGGGCTGTACAACTGCAGGTCATAGTATGACGGGGTGGGGGGAGGTAATACCTTTTCTTGCACAAGAGACAAGCTTTCTCGCTTACACAGAGCTCTGCAGGGCTGGGTCAGGTCCGCTGACTGTTCTGAAGACCTGAAGAAGAGCTTTGGTGTTCCAAGAAAAGATCTTACCTCCCCCACCTTCTCTCGCTCAGACCCTGGGACCGACACGGCTACAACACCACTGCATACAGGTCACAGGATGGTCAGCTTAGATGCACTGAGCTGCCCCACTCGCAGAGAGAGTTGTACTGTTGAGTTTCCATGGATTGTGTCCAAGTCACGTCCTCCAATGAGTTCTGGACCCTACACTGCTCCTGCCTGGCGTCCTACCTGCATGGCTCTGCCCTGCTCCCAGAAAGGCCCATCTCCTCCTCTGCCTTTCACTCCTTTCTATAGAGTCAGCCCAGCCCCAGAAGAGGGGTAGGCACTGGGGCATGTACAGTCATTCCACAGGGGCGACTGGACTGTAGGGGCCACTCCGGCAGTTGCTCAGCATCCAGATCTCCTATTGACCTCAAGGAGGGGGGAGGTACAGACCCAAGCTCCTTGGATCTGAATTGTGCCTTAGTACAGCGCTGTGCGCACACAATCAAAGGGGTGTCATTCTCACCTTGCGCTCCAAGGAGCTCATGCTTCCCACGAGGGGTGGATGGAACTGGGGCTTGGTGGTCCCACCATTTCTGTGGGAGACCCATGAGTTTCTACAGATTAGCACTCACAATTGCAAGAAAACCTTCCGCATGGGACCCAACGCAGGCCTGAGTCTGCAGACAGACTGGAATGATAGCTCTGAAAGGCTGGAGCTGCTCCATTCAGAGCAGCGGCATGTTAACTCTGGAGCCTAGCGACGACGCTATGGCAACGTGTTAACTGTATCACTTCTGGTCAGTTTCGCCAAAACACCCAGTGGCTCTGGGATTGTGGATGGCACTTGAGTAGAATAGTGCCACTTTCCCCCTTGTCCTGCCCACTGCCAATCTGAGCCCTAGCTCTCAGCCCATTGGAATGGCCCAGCCAGGGGTGGCTCTTGGTGTCTGAACTAAACCAGAGCGTGTCGCCCTCGCAGCCAGGACCAGCTTCAGGCTCTCACTTTAGTTCCAGCTGGGCTGCAGTCTCTGGCAGGGAAACTCCTCTTGCTCCCCCAAGTACTAACGAGACTTTAGCCTTAAATGCCTTTTGCTTTAGCTGCCAAGTTCTTTTTCACAGACCTGACGTTCCTGATAGGAGACTCCCCCACTTGTCCATCGCCCTGGGGGGGTGCACACAGTTATTTCTCCTTTTCAGGTTACCTTTTGGCTCTCCACTTATCTCCTGGATCTCAGAGAACATCAATCCCAGAACTCTGCTATGCCCAAGGAAGGGCTGGAAGGGGAGTACTGCGGGGGGGTGGCGGGGGGAGGAAGGGGTTAAGGGAGGATAGAGTTCCTGACAGCTAATCTAGAAGGATCCCACATGTTCCCAGGCTTCTCCTCATTAGCCTGCACTCTGCGGGTGACCTTTCCATAGGAAGCTGCCCTCTGTTAATGACGCAGAGGCTCCAGATTGCATTTTCTGCTCTCAGGATGCTGCCAAGCAATAGGCTTGTTAGCCAGAGCTTGGCGTTTTGTAATAAATCTGGCTGAATTCAGAGGAGGGGGTTGAGGAGGGGAAATCGCCAGAGTCACACAGAGGGCAGATGAGAAAGAAAGGGGAAATAACTCTGCCATAGAAAAACCAAAGCAGTGTCTACCACTGATGCACCTGGACTTCCACTGGGACGGCCTTAGCTGTGTGTAGCAGCTGTTGGAGGGGCCAGCAGCTAGTGGCAGACCTGCTGTCTCACCTGCAAGGCACAGGCAACACAGCCCCAAATCCCTGCTGAGCCGCAAGGACAGCCCCGGCCCTGACATGGCTCAGCTAACGGCTCCTGTGCTGGGGCAGGAGACTCGTCCAGTGGGAAAAGGCTGGGAGACTCACTCACCCCTGCGCTGATGGGAGATGCCATCTCTGCCNGGAAACTCCTCTTGCTCCCCCAAGTACTAACGAGACTTTAGCCTTAAATGCCTTTTGCTTTAGCTGCCAAGTTCTTTTTCACAGACCTGACGTTCCTGATAGGAGACTCCCCCACTTGTCCATCGCCCTGGGGGGGTGCACACAGTTATTTCTCCTTTTCAGGTTACCTTTTGGCTCTCCACTTATCTCCTGGATCTCAGAGAACATCAATCCCAGAACTCTGCTATGCCCAAGGAAGGGCTGGAAGGGGAGTACTGCGGGGGGGTGGCGGGGGGAGGAAGGGGTTAAGGGAGGATAGAGTTCCTGACAGCTAATCTAGAAGGATCCCACATGTTCCCAGGCTTCTCCTCATTAGCCTGCACTCTGCGGGTGACCTTTCCATAGGAAGCTGCCCTCTGTTAATGACGCAGAGGCTCCAGATTGCATTTTCTGCTCTCAGGATGCTGCCAAGCAATAGGCTTGTTAGCCAGAGCTTGGCGTTTTGTAATAAATCTGGCTGAATTCAGAGGAGGGGGTTGAGGAGGGGAAATCGCCAGAGTCACACAGAGGGCAGATGAGAAAGAAAGGGGAAATAACTCTGCCATAGAAAAACCAAAGCAGTGTCTACCACTGATGCACCTGGACTTCCACTGGGACGGCCTTAGCTGTGTGTAGCAGCTGTTGGAGGGGCCAGCAGCTAGTGGCAGACCTGCTGTCTCACCTGCAAGGCACAGGCAACACAGCCCCAAATCCCTGCTGAGCCGCAAGGACAGCCCCGGCCCTGACATGGCTCAGCTAACGGCTCCTGTGCTGGGGCAGTGGGAAAAGGCTGGGAGACTCACTCACCCCTGCGCTGATGGGAGATGCCATCTCTGCCAGCAGCACGGTGGGTAGCTCCTCTCCGCGCTAGTATTAGAGCAGAGGTTCTCAAACTGGGGGGGGGTGCTGCATTGGGGGGAATCAGAATGTATTCGGGGGGGCAGCATGAGAAGCTTTAGGAATAAAAACACGTACGGTGCACGTTTTACCCGCAGCAATGAATAACCAGCAAAGCTGATTCCTCCAGACAAATCAGTAGGGGTCACCTTAAAATGAGAAATCACCCGTTTTTCCTGGTTGGTCAGGGCATAAAGGGAAAATGTCGTGGATGTGTTCACACATGCCACCCTTACTTCTACGCTGGGCTGGCGGTGGCACTGCCTGCAGAGCTGGGCGCCCGGCCAGCAGCTGCTGCTCTCCAGCTGCCAGATCTGAAGGCAGCGCAGAAGTAAGGGTGGCAATACCATGACCCCCCCTACAACAGATTGGTGACCCCCTTTTGGGTTGGGACCCCCAGTTTGAGAAATGCTGGTTTACATCAAAAACAAACACTGATCTTGTCTTCAGGTACCAGGGGATCTCCGGATTGCTGTCTCAAGCATCCAACCCAGAATGGAATTGCTCTGCTCCAAAAAACAGATGCACCCATCATACTAGTAACAACAGTGTGATGGCAGGAAGCAGTATCTCATTTAACTCTGACATTGCTATATATTTAAATGGCGCTGTTTGAATCAATGCCTTAGTGTTTTTAATATTTAGTGAGAGTTGCATGTTGACTATTTTTTTATCGGTATATCTACTTGTGTGTGTGGGGGGGGCAGTTAGCTACTACAGACACAAGGGGGGCACGAGCAAATACGTTTGAGAACCACGGGGCAATGGGTGCAAGGGGGGTATTCGCAGGGCGGCTCATTGCGAAGGCCTCCAGATCTGCCCGTGACTAATCGTGATACTAAAGCCTAGTCCCTGCAAGGAAGCAGCTGCCCCTGTTCCCCTCCTCCCGTGGCTCACCGAACCTGGTGACAAACTGCTGTTCAGGGACATGGCTACCCTGCACCTGGTCTCAGCCCCCTCCTGCACCCACTTGGCTGGCCCTCCCCAGCTGGGCTTGGAGATACCTGGGGAAGGGTGACAGGCCCCCAAGTTCCTGGGTTGTCCCATCAACATGCTGCACTCTGCACATAGGGGGACTGGGAGGGATGGGCAGGCTCAGAAACACTTGCTGCTTGGGAGGGTGAATGGAGATTTACTCAAAAAGAACAGGAGGACTTGTGGCACCTTAGAGACTAACAAATTTATTTGAGCATAAGCTTTCGTGGGCTACAGCCCACTTCTTCTGATGTAACCGATGCTGTAGCCCACAAAAGCTAATGGTCAAATAAATGTGTTAGTCTCTAAGGTGCCACAAGTCCTCCTGTTCTTTTTGAGGATACAGACTAACACGGCTGCTGCTCTGAAACCTGGAGATTGACTGTGGTTGGACTAAAGCCATCACATGCAGGCACTTCCCCAGTTACCTCCTTAGCCTGCCTAGATATGGCTCTCCTCTCTGCACAGGGCTCACCCACATCGCCCGTCAGCCCCTCCCTGCTGGACCTCAGCAATGCCGTTCATCTGGGCACGAAGCCTTCAGCACTTAGGAAACGCCAGCGAGTTCAGAACACGGCAGTTCGTCTCCTCAGGAACCCAGGCTACCGCGAGCACATCGACCCCGTCCTCCCCCCCACACGCGGCCATCCCATAGAACAGAGTCAAGTTCATGGTCTCAGTCCTTATCTCCAAGCCTGGGCCCAGAGAATCAAGAAGATTCACTAAGGCTCCAGGAGGAAGGCTTTGGTGGACAACTTCGCTCCTCTGGCCCCATGGAATAAAGATAACGCTCATCTGTGTGAGAAACAGAACTTCCTCTGGGGCCAGTCCCAGCCTGTGGAGCAAACTCCCCCAGGGACTAAGGACAATCCTTCACCTCCTGCTCCACGTGCCAGAGGCATTCCTTGACTTTGTCTTCTCTAATATACATATAGCAATGTGTGCGTTTGTGTGTGTGTGTGTATTAAAACAATCCAAACCCCAGCACTCCCCTGCACACACGTCTCTCCCCAGGGAGAGGCAGAGAGAACAAACCCATGACAGATGTTAAGTCACTTGCTTAATGCATGGCTGGGCGGTGCTCAGACACTGCGGTGATAAGTGCAATATGAAGGTAGAACAAAGACACACACACACATCCCACCTTGCACTGGACTCCTCTGACTCACCAACAGCTTCCAGGGAAGGGTTCAGTCGACCCCTCCACACCCCTGTCAAGCACTGGGGGGTGCTTGCCACAATGAGCAGCTCCCCACACGGCCCAGGTTGGAACAACACCTTCCATTCTAACAAAGCCGTCACACTGCTTTCGCGCTGCCTCTGGGATCTGAAGATTGCCAGGCTCTGCATGAATAAATACCAGCATTGAATGTCTGACCTCCATGGCCCTACATCACTTCCTTGTGCAAACAGCACCCTCAGCACTTCCCATGACAGTGCGCTCAGATACCTTTTTAAACCTGCGATTTTATGGAAAATCTCTAACGTTTTGATTCTGGTCCTGGAATCTCCAGCACTTGTGTGATTGCCATGAGGGGGGTTTCCAGTCACAGGCAAAACTCCCATGTGCTGATGGAAAAAGCCCGGGCTTCAGGGTCCTGTCGCTACTGTCCGTGTTTGGGGAGCCATGACTGATGGTGTGGGTGTTGGCAGTAGGCATGAGAGTTTCCCTTGGGCAGCTGCTCCCCGGGACTGTTGAATTGGCACAGGGGTTGGCATTTGTCTCTGAATCCCATTTCTTCTAGTGATAACTCCTCACCAATAGCTGATTAGTGCCCTAGAAGTGTAATTCAGTCTCTCAGGCACTGGATTAGTGGCTGTGCTGCTCTCTGGTGGCAGCTATAATTGATTTTCAGGCTAATACCCTAATAGCCGAGTCTGTATCCAGCTACTGGCATCTCCATCTGATTCATCTTGTTGGATTTCTCAAGGCTGAGATCTTCTTTGCCTCTGTGCTGCTTTGCCCCTGTGGGCTGGGATTCTGGCTCGGTTCCTAGCTGGGAGCACTCACAAGGAATTAGAAGATGCTGGTGAAGGACTTCACTTTAGTTTGCACCCGTTCATCTTTCAGGCTTCACCTTATAGACAGGATCCTCCTCTCCCCTTCTCTCTTCCACAACGTAAGTTGTGCCCTCCCAACACGATCTGGATTTCCCTTGGTCAGGCAGGTTTCTTAGCAGGCCTCTGTCTCCTGGGGGCAAAACAGCACTAAGAGCTTCCCACTCCTAAGACACTTTTCTTCTTGATGCTGATTTTCTACTATTTTCCCACAGTCATTTCCTAGGCTCTTGCCAGGCGTTCTGGCCATCAGACTGTGTAGCTGGCATGCCTGTTCTCCTCCTTGTTCTGTACAAAGTAAAGCAGAGTTATCGATGGAGACCAGCCATGCAGCCAGAGAAGTGGAGAATAATTTGCACCGCTTGGTTTATATAGTCCTTCCACGGTGACTGCTGCTCCTCAGTGCCCAGACAGTTGCTTTGCTAATAGTGCCCTAGTGTAGCTTTCAACTGGATTGCCTTGTAGACAGTGGGTGGCAGGGAGCTGTGTATCTCACCATGTGCACACAGCCTCTCGAACAGCTGATCCTCAAATGCCTTCCCCTGGTCTCAGTGGATCTTTTTAATGTGAAGGAGAAAGCCTCAGTATGTTTTATAAGCAGCTGTTCCGCCTGATTTATTGGTTGTTGGGCAGGCCTTGTTAGCTGAGTTGGGCTGTTATCACTGCAGTGGATTCACTCCCCACCCGCATCCTGTCGACATGTAGATACTCAGTGTGGAGGAGCGGCAAGGGGGTGCTGTGGGAATGCTTTGCATGGGCGCTTTTCCTGACTAGAGGGTGTTTTCCATTTAATGCACACACCCACATTGCTACTATAATCTTCTTCCTCCTCCCCCAGAGCCAAGAGACCCTCTCTCTTGTTGAATGAAATCCACGGTCACTCCTGAAGTGAGCCCTGTTCTCATGTAAACAGTGTCAGCCCAATGGCCCATGTGGTTCATGTAGCACACACTGGTGTTTGAATCCTACCAGTCTGTATAGGAGTTCTCCCTTCCTAATCCTAACTCTGCCCTAGTCTTGTATCAGGTGTCTTATAGCCGGGTTCTCCTCATATCTCAATGTCCTGCTGAGCTCCTCAGCTAAACTCCTCCCTCAGGGTTGGACTTCTCCCCCTGTATCCTACCAACGGGCTAACAGGGGGTGGGGATAGAGTGAGGGGCATCAGCCCTTCCTTCTTCCTTTCCAGGGACCCAGTGAACTTCCCCCTCTTGCTGGGCTTGTATATATCAATCATGAGCATCCCCTGAACACTCCTGGGTACTCTGCAATATCTGTCCCTCCATATTCAGGGATGTCTGGTGAAGGAAGTCTGCACTGATGTTGGCTTTCCCAGGCCTCTTTCTGCAAACCAAAATTTGCTAGTTCTGCCACCCACCAATAGTCTGGGCCATTGAGCTTTGCCATAGTGATGACATATGTGATGGGGCTGTTGTCTCTGTAGATGAAAGAGGGTAGAGTAATAGTAGAAACACACCCTAAATTGTCCAGAAACAGCCCATTTCAAAGCCAGGCTTCTAAGTGCCCTGACTGCAAGCTGTAGCGCTTTCTTGCATGGGTAAGTGATCATAACCTGTAGACTGTTACAAGCTATCCCCTGGCCACTGACACAGCATTGCACTAGCCCCTGGGAGGAAGCTCGGGTGTGCAAAATAAATGGCTGGTTGAAGTGGTGATAGGCAGTGACAGGAAGTTGTGTGTGCCTGTAAACTGTTCACCAGATGCCCCAAGGTCTCTTACTGGGTTTCTGTCCCATGGACTTTCTGGACCAAAGGTAAGTGTAAATGTCTCCATTTCCTGTCTTCTGACTCTTCTTCTATTCATTAAGTCCTTTCAAAAGCTCACAAAAGGGTTTATCAATGCAATAAATAGATGTCCTAGCCTCATGGGAGTAGCCCAGGACATCTATTAGTGTTTGTATCTCTTGGGCTCTTCCTGGGCTCTTTTGCTGCACACTTTGAATGGCCATCACATCTCAAGGGTCATCTCCAACTCCTCCACTCTATATAAATCTCCCCAGGAGTCAGGGTCCGTATGGAAGTTGTCAGACGTACCAAGATTTAATTTGACCCCATAGCCTTGCAATCTCTCAAGTGCTTTTCTTACATCTTCCACGCATTGGTCCAACCCCTTGTTATGTACCAGGATGCCATTTAAAAATGAAAATCACATTTCATTCCAGAAATCCCTCAGGCACTCATCCCAGCAACCCTAGAAAGCTGCTGGCGTATCTGCCAACCCAAAGGGAATGCAAGTGCAATCAGGGTCCCCATGGTGTTACAAATGCAGTCATCCTCTGGGCAGCCTCACTCATGAACCCTTGGGGATAAGCTTTACCTTGATCAAGTCCACTGCCTCCCAAAAGCCATCTGGTATTGGTTGGGTTCTGGGTAGCAGGTATCTGTCTGGTATAGATTTATGGTGTAATTCTCCATAACCAACACACAATCTCTTTGTCCCAGCTGTTTCCCATGCACAAGCCCCCCATCTCCCCCACTCTCATTAGAAGGGATTACCAGATGCAGAACCATTTCTGAGGATTAGCCAGGGACAAATTGTCTCCTCATTCTCTTGCCGCTTGCTTGTTTGGAGGTTGTTCATTTTAAGGCCTGAGTCATCAGTAAACACTGGAGAGTACAGCGTGGGTGGGGGAACTTTGTGGAGTCCAGGGAGAGAGCTGTGCAATCAGCAAAGCATCAAATCTCTGAAAGCAATGGCCGGAAGCAACTAGCCAAATATTTAGATTCAGTGGAGTATTGGCCAATTACAATATTTTTCTTTATAGAAAAAATTTACAAGCACATAAAAATAAATATTTGAGAATACAATATACCAAAGCACTGAGTCATTTGCAGCTCTAAATCTTTTGCCCATTTTCCATCCCCATCCACCAGGCAAGCAGCTTCCCCATTTACGGTTTGGAAAAGGGATCTGCTGTTAATGAGCTACTCGATAATGACGCTGGATCCAAAGTACATTCACAGATCACAGGTTGCTTGAGTGACGGGCATCCAAGCTGCATGGCAACGCTGTGGCTGAACCCAGCAGGGAGCATCTCCTGCTTTGGGCAGCCAGAGCAGGCTGCCGTGGAAACCCACAGGAAGTAGTCCAGGTGCTTTGTAACATTGTAAGCCTGGGAGACGTTCTGGTGCACAAAGAGCCCTGCACAGATGCATAGAGCAGCCAGAGAAGCACCAGACTGATGAGGAGGTGTCCGGCCGGATCCTGTGGAGTCCTTCAGTGCAGCACACACTTTGCCACTGGAGATGGAGGAAATAAAAATAAGTGAAGTCTGTCTAAGCTGTTACCACAGATTCTTCTCTCTCCCTATGTCCTTGCCCAGTGTCCTCCTGTGACGGCCAGGAGACAGGGACCCACCAATAAATAACGATAGTGCAGTTTCCACTAGGGCCTGTGGGGAAGGGCTGTGGCTGCCCTTTCCCTTGAGATCTTTCCTCTTCTCCTGCTCTCAGTAGTCTGGTCTGTAAACTCAGCATGAGAGCGCCAGTCCCACCTGACTCCAGCCCTTCTTCTGCAAGACAGGCACTGCCACGCATGCACATTCCCTCGGCCTAGCTCTGTGCATAGGCAGCAAGCGAAACACGGGGATTTCATGTTTTTTCTTGGAGTTTTGGTGGCTTTTACAGCATGTGGCCAATTTCCTGTTTTCTGTGAGATCTGTGAAAGCAATACAGACTGCAGGGCTAACCAGTGAGCAGCACTGCCCAGTGATTCGCAGTTACACAGCCGGCATCCTGAGCAGGGTTATTAGCACGGACAGTGAGCTCAGCTCTGCACAAGTCACAGAAGCTCTGTTAAGAAGCTAAAGAGCCAGAATTTAGAGGGATTCAGACAAGGGGGAAACAACACCAGCCCACTCATTGTATAAATGGGAGCCAGGGGGAAGGTCCCAGCAGGAGGTAACAGCTGGTGATGGGAAAGGAGGACTGCTGAGAATTCAAGAGAAAGAGGATGGGAGAAGATAGCAAAGGCGAGACTGCCACCAGCCGAGAGACAGCCCACTCAGCTCCTGCAGGGCGGATCCTAGCGTAGAGCCGCTTCCCTTGCAGCTGAGAGGGGAGAGAAGAGAGGCATTGTGAAAAGCAGACAAACCATTGAGACACAGACTTTCTCTCCAGGAAATAGATTTCAGCCGGGCATCTCTCTTCTGAAAGCAGTTTGAGTGAAACCAGTGGGACTGAACACAAGCAGGAAGGCAGCTCAGCTCAAGGAGTGGAGGCTGTATATTTAAAGCCAGCTAGAGCCCTAGGAGGCACTTCCAGCAGCAGCTCGCAGCTGAAGGGCCTAAAGGAGTGAGGCTCCCAGGCAATTCCTCATCGAAGGGTCAAAGGCTGATCTGGGCAAAGGCAGGCTGGGCGCGTCACCCTCCAGAGGGTGAGTGTATGGGTCAGGATAGCCCGAGGCAGTGATTTGAACCAGACTTATGGGGTCATTAGAATGGGGTTTTTCCTTCATATGTCAAATGGTGCTGTGGTTAATCAGCAATAAGGTCATGACAGCTGTAAGGTCTGAATGTATTGTGTACCTTGGGAACCAGAGCTCCAGAATGAAACCCACTCTGCATTGCTGGGGGGGGAGGGGGGGAGAACCTTCAGGTGGAGGGGCTGAATGCAGCAGGGGAGGCCTGCAGGGGGTCGACCAACCTTTCAATGGCAGTGTGTATATTTCTCAAATACTTAGGCTTATGCCACAGGTTTATGCACCCACCCCCCACCTCAGGGCAAAGTTAGCAGCAGTGGCGAGGCAGGGACTAGCTGTGGACAAGCCATTGCACCCTGTAGTCCCCCCCCCATGAGAATCAAAGGGCCCCCTCCACCAAATGGCACTTCTGGAGACCAGCTGGATTAGCACAGGGAAAGGGCTGGGGCACATTTGCTTTGTTTTGCTGAGCCAGCTCGAACATGGCTTGGTCCAGCCCGCGTCAGGAGCCCTGTGCCATGCTAGCCTGTCTCAGGGTTCTCACTCCTCCTGGCTGTTCTGGGGATTAGCTCCCTTCCAGGTCCGACACCTCCCCTTGTGGTCTCTCTCCCCATTGTCCTCTCTCTCACTCTGCAGCCCTCCCCACTCCTCCAGGAGCTGCAGCTTCCTCTTCACGACTCAACCCTCTGGCCAGCTCACTATGGGGTTCCCCTTCCAGGGTAGAGAGTCACATTGGACCCGCTGACCAGGCAATGCCACTCCTTCAGTGGCTGGGAGAGGACCCCGGGCCCACCCATTTCTCTGGGTTCCAGCCCAGGGACCCTACAACATGCAGCCAAGGTCTGTTTAGTCCCCAGTCTGGCTGCTTACTCTCTGGGCTGTTTCCTACTCACCTCCGACAGGCTCTCTTCTCCACCCTGCTCTTCAGGGTCCACCCTTCCCTCAGGACCAGGCTCCCAGGGTACTACTCTTTCCTTGGGTTCCCTCTGTAACGATGCTGGTTCTGGCGGGACCCAACGGAGAGGGCCAATTCAGGACAAATTGCTTAAAACAGGGCAGTTACAGCCCAAGGCTGGGGTTTTTCCACCTCTAAGGCAAACCAAACCAGCCAGACAAAGAGGACTTTGGTCTCACCCCACTGGCTAACCACAAGTCACACAAGCAATTCCCTTAGACACTCCAGTTTCCCAGTATCACCACCAGTGCCACTCGTTATGGGGACAAATGGTTATGAAAACCAATACCCCAGTAAAAGAAAAAAGGTTCTCTTGATCCCAAAGAATCAAGCCCCAGACCCAGGTCAATATACAAATCAGATCTTACCCACAAATCACGCTGTTGCCAATCCTTTAGAATCTAAAATCTAAAGGTTTATTCATAAAAGGAAAAAAGATAGAGATGAGAGCTAGAATTGGTTAAATGGAATCAATTACATACAGTAATGGCA
>QXTE01000484.1:260558-278987 GCA_003942145.1 Platysternon megacephalum
CTGTAACGATGCTGGTTCTGGCGGGACCCAACTGAGAGTGCCAATTCAGGACAAATTGCTTAAAACAGGGCAGTTACAGCCCAAGGCTGGGGTTTTTCCACCTCTAAGGCAAACCAAACCAGCCAGACAAAGAGGACTTTGGTCTCACCCCACTGGCTAACCACAAGTCACACAAGCAATTCCCTTAGACACTCCAGTTTCCCAGTATCACCACCAGTGCCACTCGTTATGGGGACAAATGGTTATGAAAACCAATACTCCAGTAAAAGAAAAAAGGTTCCCCTGATCCCATAGGACCAAGCCCCAGACCCAGGTCAATATACAAATCAGATCTTACCCACAAATCACGCTGTTGCCAATCCTTTAGAATCTAAAATCTAAAGGTTTATTTATAAAAGGAAAAAGCTATAGATGAGAGCTAGAATTGGTTAAATTGAATCAATTACATACAGTGATGGCAAAGTCTTGGTTCAGGCTTGTAGCAGTGATAAAATAAACTGCAGGTTCAAATCAAGTCTCTGGAGTACATCCACAGCTGGGATGGGTCATCAGTCCTTTGTGTAGAGCTTCTGTTTGTAGCAAAGTCCCTCCAGAGGTAAGAAGCAGGATTGAAGACAAGATGGAGATGAGGCATCAGCCTTTTATAGTCTCTTCCAGGTGTAAGGACACCTCTTTGTTCTTACTGTGGAAAATTACAGCAAAATGGAGTCTGGAGTTACATGGGCAAGTCCCTGCACACTTTGCTGAGTTACAAGGCATATCTGCCTTCTCTCAATGGGTCAATTGTATAGCTGAAGGTCCTTAATGGGCCATCAAGCAGGCTAGGCAGAGCTAACACCAACTTGTCTGGGATGTTTCCCAGAAGCACAGGATAAGTTTGAAATACAGACAGCATAGAGCCAATATTTATAACTTCAACTACAAAATTGATATACACATATAGACCGCATAATCATAACCAGCAAACCATAACCTTGTCTTAGACACCTCATTTGACCCCCTTTATACAAGATTTGGTGCCACTATGGGACTTTGGTTGCAACCATGTTCTATATGGTCCCCGTTCAAATCAATAACGTGACACCCTCCTTCGCTCTCTAATGCACAGAGGGTGGCTGCAGACTTCCTCTCTGCAGCCCTTTCTGTTGCCAACTTCCTGGCTTTATACTAGCCCAGCCCACACCTGCTCAGCTGAGCTTCATCCTCCAATCAGGGGTCCTGCCTCCAGTCTAATCCCCACATGTGGGACCTATCACATTGACCTGAGCTTCCTTAACCCTTTCAGGGTTGGTGGGGGGGGGGGTGAACGTCCCATCACATAGCCTCAGCAGTGCTTTAACACAGTCTTGAGGGGCCCGAATGGAGCGCATTCCCTCCAGGTGCAGATGCACAAAAATCCTGCTCAAACAGCAACAGGAAGGTGTGTGTGTGTGTGTGTGGGGAAGTGGCCTTTTAACAGGCAGTGGGACATAAGAACATAAGAGCTGCGATATAGGGTCAGACCATGGTCCACCTAGCCTGGTATCCGGTCTCTGACAATGGCTGATACCAGAGCTTCAGGGGGAGTGTGCAGAAGAGGGCACTTATGGAGTGAGCCCTCCCTGGCTTCCAGTCCCAGCTTCTGGCAGCCAGAGGTTTAGAGTCTCTCGGATCATGGGGTTGCATCCCTGCCCATCTTGGGTAGTAGCCCTTGATGGACCTGTCCTCCATGAACTGATCCAGTCTTTTTTTAAACCCTTTGTACTTTCAGCCATCACAACATCCTGTGCCAGTGTGTTCCACAGGTTAGTTGTGCGTTGTGTGAAAAAAATACTTTCTCTTGTTTGTATTAAACCTGCTGCCTCTTAATTTCATCAGTTGACCCCGGATTTTTGTATTGTGTGAAGGGGTAAATAACACTTCTCTATTCACATTTTCCACACTATTCCTGATTTGATAGACCTCTATCGGATCGCCTTAGTCCTCACTCTTCTACGCTGAACAGCCCTAACCTTTTTACACTCTTTGTGTGGAAGCCATTCCAGACCCTTGATCATCTTTGTTGCCCTTCTCTGAACCTTTTCCAGTTCCACTATATCATTTTTGGGATGGGGCAATGTGGCGGGGTGACGACTCACTGGTGCAGCGCCTCCTGCTGGTCTTCTCAGGAATTAGTTCTTTCCAGCCCAGAGCGCCCTCTGCAGGCCGGTATCTCGCCCGCCACTGGCCACCGTGTCCCTCCTGGACCCGGTGCCCTTCTATGTCTGGGTTCTGCCCCCCCGCAGTAACCCACAATTTGGGCCTCCCCATCTAGGGGAACCCCCAACCCTCTATCCCCACCTTGCCTCAGTGGCTACTGCCAGTCACCATCTAGCCCCCGCTCGCTGGGGCGGACTGCAGTCTGGGAACCCCTCATCATCGGCAAGGGGGGTTGGACCAGCTGCCTCTGCCTACCTCGGGGTTGCCCCTCTGCAGCCCCTGTACCTTTTGTGGGCCCTTAACTAGGCCTGCAGCCTGGGGGTTTGTCAGGCTGGAGCTCCCCAGCTCCCTCTGCTCTTCCCCAGCACTGCTCCACCTCAGGTACCCTGCTCAGCTCCCAGGCAGCCAGGTCCTTCCCTCTCAAGGAAGTTAGAGAGAGTGTCTGTCCTTTCCTTGTGGCCCACCGCCCTCTTATAAGGGCCAGCTGGGTCCTGATAGCACTGGCTACAGCCAGCTTCTCTCTGCCACAGCCCTCTCCAGGGCTGCTTTAACCCCCTCCAGGCCGGAGCGGGGTGACCACCCCGCTACAGGCAACCAGACAAAGACACCGTATCTGTTATGCTTATAAGAGGCACACGGGATCTTTTTCAGGGAAAAAGGCAATAGGCCGCATTTATTAGAGATAGAACAATTAGCATATGCATTCAATCACACCACACATGCACACAGTCCTGCCAGTCGATGTTAATAGTTACCAGTCCAGAGTCCGGATCAATCTAGTGGCCAGCTAGGTTGATCACAGGTAGAGAGGAGCCAGGTTCTCTTGGTCGTGACACGATGCTCCAGGGAAGTCTTGGCAGGACGAATTCAAAGTTTCATGGCAAGGCCCCCTGTTTATATAGTGATTTTCCTTCATTGGGACCAATGAGTTTTGCACCGTCATGCTGTAATCAATTGTCGTTTGACGAGTGCTTGTTTTCTTAAATTGTTCTTCTCATCCTTTATCTTGTTCTTTTATCAGTCTCTCAGGGAGTTATCCCATGCTGGTTTTGATCACAGCTATCTTGTCCCCATTGATGGGTGCCAGCCACATCTTTTAGAGTTATCAATCTGCCCTCCTCGGACATCTCAATAGGGGCGTGTTGCAATCGCCTGGTGCCTTTACGTCCATCCTCGATTCCTCCCTTGAACATCTGGTCCGGTGATGGCCTTCACACTTGTCTTCTAACACACACATTTCTCATTCACACACAAAACAGGATTGATTTACACAAAGCATTTGAACAGGAACATCAAATTGCAATGCAGGAGAAAACAATCATGGCATTCTTTTACTTATTTCAAAATGCTAAACCTACAACAAAGTGGTGACCCTAAAGGTCTGTTACTGCCTTGAAACCAGCTTCAGACACAAGATTCTGGCACACTAGGCCATTCCTTTCTGCTTTCAGAAAGGGTGGCTGGCAGCATATGGTCAAATCATATCATACATCAATACATTTAATACATGCTACATTATTATTCTTTATCCTTCATTCTAAATTATACAAAATACATAAAACATAAAATCCTAGTACTACATATCCCCCTTTTGACCCCTCAAGAACAATTCTTGAGTGGGTCATATTTTATACAACTGTTTCATAGCAATATACTGAGAGGCAATTTGAGCTTGTGGTTGTAATTTAACAAACATTTTTTTTGTCCAACAGCACATAGAACACATTCCTAGCGAGCAAACACAGGACAATATTAACACAACTAGCAATGGGTGAAACATGATAGACAATATGCCCTTAGAAGTGGGGGACCAGCCTGTAACATAAACTTAGTTTATTTGCCATTATCTCTATGTTAGTAGCATCCAGAACTCCAACTCCTAATTCAGTTTTACCCAAAGCAGTTTAATACACTTCTTGGGAGCTTTCAACAAGAAAAAAAAAAGAAAAAGACTACCCACCCCTCCTGGCTGCCAGGCAAATCCAATAACCTTCAGTAGTTCACACTGAGATAGTATTAAGGCAGCTCTACCTGCACTGGGCCTTTCCTGTACTGCCCCTGATAGTAATCATGGCAGGTGTTGCAATGGCCCTTCCTTTCCTTACATCCAATTTTATACAACACACAGGTGCATTAGCTTGGGCTTGCATGCTGGAAGTTGATTAAGACTTGCCAATTATTACTGATTTCCCCCCATCCCCTCAAGCAACCAATGTTTTCACATACCCATTTTTTTCTCCTTGGTAAGTTCACTTTGTGCTTCAAAAATGTTAATGTTTATTCTTCCATTCCCAGCAACAGATAAACCTTGTGTCCTATGCATATTCTGCCTTTAAATGTGCCTTTGCCACCTGTGGATGTTTCCCTGTTAACAGACTGGCGTTCCTTGACCTCCGCCCTTTTGCAACATTTGTATCTGTAAATACAGTTTAAATGCTTATTAATTTTTTTCTGCCTAATGCAGTATCCTCTCTTTTTGTAACACAATACACAACGCTAGAAACAAGACAAACACCACAAAACAAACAACATAAAACACAAAAGACAATCTTCATCGTGACAGTAGATTCATAGTATTCCGGGTTGCTCTTTAGCTGGTACCAGCTTTTCCTGATTTTCTGAAAGACAAAAAGAACATATTTCTACCCCGTTTGGGGTGGCAGATTATTGCTTAAGATATCCCTCTCTCTTACAAATACGCTTGCTGATTGCAGGCAAAACAGAGGAATTACCCCCATACTGTCCTGTGGTTTTGTTCTATAGGCAGGCCAGGTTTAATAGTTTCTACCTTTTAAGGGTGAATTATCCCACTGTTCAGTTATTACATTCATGAAGTGATGTACCTCAGTTTTCCTTCTTATACAGCAGACCAGGTTTGTAATGTTTTTTCTGCTGTGCTAAGCTTTAAGTTTATTCACAAGTAGTAGCTGAGAAGCATCATTACCATATGACCTTAAAGGTTTTTTCCAAAAATCATACACACTATACATTGTTACGGGGTACTTATTAACCTTACATTTATCCCAATATTAACAATAACATTAGCATCAAATCTATTAAAGGTATCTTGTTATACCATGAATTATATCCTTGGGGTTTTGGTGAATTAAAAGGTAGGGGTGTCATGCATATAAGCAGACCCCTTTTGTACCTGTCTTCAGATTTTAGCACTGTGCATACACACAAAAAAGTATTTTTTTTTCTACTTAGGATTAACCTGTCCCTCTTATTCTTAGGGTTGACCTTTTTTCCACCTTCCTCTGGAGGGTCATAATTTGAGCCTTTTGGTTTCAGGTAGTTTGTTTGCTGACCAAGTATGTTCGTTATCTACAGCTCCTTTGTGCTGCCATTTATGGGCAGTTCTCTCCTTCCTCTATCAGTTAGGTAATTTGCATCAACACAGATGCTTTCTGGCTTGCTTTTGGATCCAAAGTCATCAGCAGCTCAGAGTCTCTGTCTTAAAAAGGACACAATCAACTTCCACCAGAGTTTGGATTTCTTTCCACTTTCAACTCTGGCTTCCAAAACACACAGTGATCTGAAAAAGAAAATACAACCCATGGTGGCTCCTTTAGGAGCCCTAATAGGATTTTAATTAAGTACCATGTTTTGTTTGCATTTCTTTTACCCCTTCTACAATATACACGGCACATGTCCTGGGGAACATGCACCTTCCTTCCCTAGTTTAACTTCTGTAACATTAGCCACATCAATTTGTACATAAGGTGTAACTGTTTCTTTCGTGCTCACAGAGTTTTCATGTACCCATATCAAAGTGACAGTCTGATTACACAGAGCCACCTTAAGGCTCAGTGTTCCTGATGTTGCTTTTTTTTGGTGCACCTCACCCCAGCTGTTGCTCCAGAGGGGCACTGTCTTTTTTAATGTCTTATTCTTTTACTACAGCTCGTAGCTGCTATTTTGTTACCAAAAAACAAATCCAGAATCTCTTCCCATTCTCCTGGTTTTGACTGCCCTGCTGGAGCCACGACTTTGGTCTTTAAAAATATATTGAACGATATAAAGCATTGAGGTACCTTAATGGTTAAATGCTAAATATCAAAGCCAAACAACACTAGTTCCCTGTGTCTGGCATAAAGTGTCGGTCAGTTTTGCAACTTTGACCTAAAGATTCAAATGGATTTTTAGTGGTATTATTTAAAAACAAAACTAAGCCAATTCATCTTAAATCTACAAAACAAGATTTTTACAAACCAGGAGTGTTGATTTAGGTCCTTAAAACCTCACGTATTTACACAATATATATGCGTGCGCACACACACACACACACACTCTTTTGCTTAACATCCCTTACACTGCGTTAATTTTTACACAGCAGTACATAGATTACATTTGTGGGCGGTTACGTTCCAATAGAAACCCCTTATGTTCTTTTAGTGAATTTGACTAAATTGTTCATAGTCAGATGATTTAAATCAGATTGTCTCTTTGCCTGGCATATTTACAGACATTCCTTTGGAAAAGGGCCCATTTTTCCTTCAGAATGGCTGCAAAGAAACCAAGAATTCTCTTCCTATAACACTTTTTCTTTTTAACATTTTTACAAGGTTTAACTACATTAATTCCCTCCAGCCTGTGCAGAGTTAACGTCACACTCTCTTTCCTTAAAATCACTTGCTTATCTCCCAAAATGACAACTCCATCAGCCCAGACAATTCCAAGTATTGTCCCAGGGATCTGAATTCCCCAGGCCTGTACTTACTCCTTTCCTTACTCCTGCCACTATGCCCCACAGGGCGCACAACCTCTTTATCTGTTGCCTGCCTGCTTGTCTGGGCCCGATCCTGCTTTCCTTGCTGTTGCCACACTGGCAGTATTTTAGAAAAGAATTGTTGTCCCATTTCTAATTTTGATAAGGATGCACTGATGGGCTTTCCCAATTCTTCTATTTCAGCTGCAGTATGGACATCAGCTAATGCTTGTTCAGTCCATGGGCTATGCCCAAACTTTTGCAAAATTTTATTAAAAGGAGTAGTTTCCTCTATGAATGGTATTTTTTTCCGCTCTTCTTGAGCGTTGTCCTTAGGGGATTCTTTTCACCTGAACATATTTTCTTTATGAATCTCTTTTACCCTTATAACTTTTCCGTGCCCACGCTTGTGCTAGGACTTACACAACACAAAGTCTACACCCACTAAAAACCCTGACAGAGCAAGAGGGGGGAATGCTAAGCCCCCCACCTTCGGGGCTCGATCCTGCTATGACCGAGGGTATATTCACCTATGCAATTTTTCCCCGATGGATGGGTAGGAGCAGTGAGGACTTTAATCCTCTCACTTATGGCCCGGTATCTCTACGACCGGGGGTGTGTATACCTGGACAGTTTGTACAAATAGTTTACATATATATCTGTATAGTTTTCCCCGACAGACGGGTAGGAGCACCGAGGACTCTAATCCTCCCCCTATTGCTCAGTATCTCTATGACTGGGAGTGTGCACACCTGATACGGATGGGGTACCTTTAGCAGTATTTTCAACAATCACGGTGCATGTCTTCCCCCTTTCGCAATTCTCCACCAAAAATGTTGTGCTTATAAGAAGCACATGGGATCTTTTTCAGGGGAAAAGGCAATACGCTGCGTTTATTGAAGATACAACAATTAGCGTATGTATTAAATCACACACACACTGTCCCGCCAGTTGATGTTATAGTTACCAGTCCAGAGTCCGGATCAATCTAGTGGCCAGCTAGGTTGATCACGGATAGAGAGGAGCCAGGTTCTGTCAGTCGCGACACGATGCTCCAGGGAAGTCTTGGCAGGACGAACCCAAAGTTTCATGGCAAGGCCCCCTGTTTATATAGTGATTTTCCTTCACAGAATCATAGAATATCAGGGTTGGAAGGGATCTCAAGAGGTCATCTAGTCCACCCCCCTGCTCAAAGCAGGACCAATCCCCAACTAAATCATCCCAGCCAGGGCTTTGTTAAGCCTGACCTTAAAAACCTCTAAGGAAGGAGATTCCACCACCTCCCTAGGTAACCCATTCCAGTGCTTCAGCACCCCCCTAGTGAAAAAGTTTTCCCTTATATCCAACCTAAACCTCCCCCACTGCAACTTGAGACCATTGCTCCTTGTTCTGTCATCTGCCACCACTGAGAACAGTTTAGATCCATCCCCTTTGGAACCCCCTTCAGGTAGTTGAAAGCAGCTATCAAATCCCCCCTCATTCTTCTCTTCTGCAGACTAAACAATCCCAGTTCCCTCAGCCTCTCCTCATAAGTCATGTGCTCCAGCCCCCTAATCATTTTTGTTGCCCTCCGCTGGACTCTTTCCAATTTTTCCACATCCTTCTTGTAGTGTNACACAGAGGTGTCTGGTATCAGGGTGGCCAACCTGTGGCTCCGGAGCCACATGCAGCTCTTCAGAGGTTAATATGCGAATCCTTGTATAGGCACCAACTCCGGGACTGGAGCTACAGGTGCCAACTTTCCAATGTGCTACAGGGTGCTCACTGCTCAACCTCTGGCTCTGCCCCAGACCCCGGACACACTCCACCCTTTCCTGCCCCCTCCCCTGAGCCTGCCATGCCCTTGTTCCTCCCTCTTCCCCTCCCCCCCCACCTCCTGCACACCACAAAACAACTGATCGTGGCGGGCGGGAGGCGCAGGGATGNATGTGATATTCTTGCCTGCTGGCGTGATCAGAGACAGCTGCAGTTCATCTCCGGGTAATGGAGGTGTCTGAGTTCCNTGAGGGGGAGCTGATGGGGGGCTGCTGACGTGTTACTGGTGCTCTTTGGCAATGCACATTGGTAAATTCTGGCTCCTTCTCAGGCTCAGGTTGGCCACCCCTGTTATAGTTCATTCATCCAGCTCATACTTCATTGAGACCAATGAGTTTTGCACCGTCATGCTGTAATCAATTGTCATTTGACGAGTGCTTGTTTTCTTAAATTGTTCTTCTCATCCTTTATCTTGTTCTTTTATCAGTCTCTCAGGGAGTTACCCCATGCTGGTTTTGATCACAGCTATCTTGTCCCCATTNACTGCAGGGCCAGGGGGTTGCTTTCATTCCCATAGAATCCATGCATGTGGCACAGCAATTTTACTTCCTGGGCTCCAGCTGGCAAGCACCTCCAGANATCTTCTAACACACACATTTCTCATTCACACACAAAACAGAATTGATTTACACAAAGCATTTGAACAGGAACATCAAATTGCAATGCAGGAGAAAACAATCTTGGCATTCNTTTGTCTTCTAACACACACATTTCTCATTCACACACAAACCAGAATTGATTTACACAAAGCATTTGAACAGGAACATCAAATTGCAATGCAGGAGAAAACAATCTTGGCATTCTTTTACTTATTTCAAAATGCTAAACCTACAACAAAGTGGTGACCCTAAAGGTCTGTTACTGCCTTGAAACCAGCTTCAGACGCAAGATTCTGGCACACTAGGCCATTCCTTTCTGCTTTCAGAAAGGGTGGCTGGCAGCATATGGTCAAATCATATCATACATCAATACATTTAATACATGCTACATTATTATTCTTTATCTTTCATTCTAAATTATATAAAATACATAAAACATAAAATCCTAGTACTACATATCCAAAGTGTGGGTCCACCATGGGTTCATATAGTGGCATTAAGATATTTTCTATCCCTTTCCTAATAGTTCCTAACATACTGTTAGCCTTTGTGACTGCTGCTGTGAACTGAGTGTTGCCCAGTGGCGAGGGTCTATGGCTGCACTGCCCAGTGGCAAGAGCCTGTGGGGCTGGTAGTAGGGGAACCCGGCCCTCCCTGCTCCAGGGGGTTCAGACCCAGGGCCTATGACTAGCAGGTTGTATATGTGGCCTGGGGTGGAAGCCAACATGCCTGCTCCCTGGGCACTCCGCAGCCTCTCCCCCTCCACAGTCAGAGCAGGGGCCAGTTTATGGACTCATGGGCAGGTGTCCTCCTGGCCGTCATCCAGAGGTTCTTCTCCTCCAATTGCGGCTCTCTATTCCCAGTCTCCACAGGGCCTCTGGTGGCTCAGCAGCGGGGTCCAGTCCAGGCGGTGTGGAGCTCCCATAGCCTCTCTGCAGCTTCAGCTTCTCTGAGGCGGGGCCTTCTGGGCACAGAGCTGCTTATTAACCCTTGGTTCCCTGGTGTGGGGCTTACACACCCCATCAGAGGCATTGGCAGCAACTAACAACAGGCAGAATGTGGGAGAGAGGAAGCCAGACTACACAATCCCACTGCCAAGGTGAGCTGGTGGCTCCTGAGCACCCTCTTTCCTCACCCAAAGGAGGGGGTGGCAGGGAGACCCCTATATTTCAAGGAAACAGACACATGGTAGGAGTGCGTGGTCGTTCCTCCTCATCAATCTCAGAGGGTGGCCACGCCCCCTCATTCTCAGATCCCTCTCTAGGCAACGGTTAGAGAGGGGATTAGCAGTCTCTAAGGCCTCTGGCCCTCTAAGCAGGGCCATGCAGCAGGTATTCCATGGCGCTAACTGCCGGCAGGGCAGAGCAACAAACAGTCTAGGGGGCTCAGGCCCTCAGGCAGGGCACAGCACCAGTCTGATATCCTAGCTCTGGCAGATGGCAGACTAATGCAGGCCTCCTGGCCTAAGGTGGGGAGGCTGCCACCTGAGGGGTGGGGTTGGCAGCAGGAGGTAGGGGGACCTGGGCCCACCCTACTCCACTGGGTCCCAGCCCAGGGCCCAAACAGTGGTGGAGTGTTCCACCACTGGCTCAGCAGGGTTCTGCCCAAAACACGCTGACCTATATTCAGGCAACAACACAACCAGACTATCATCTGGTATCCCTGGGCTACTTCCTACGCTCCCCCTCAGGGTGTACCTGTATCTCAGGATTGTCCTCCGTCTCCTCAGGGTACACCACCAGCAGCAGTCCCAGCAGCTACTTGGCTTCTCTGGCGGCAGGCAGTTCAGGCAGCTCCGGCCAGTCCTCAGGGTCCAGCCCCAATGGTGGGCGGGAGGCATCTGTCACCTTTGGCAGCACCTGCCCGACTGATCAGCTGGGCCTGACTTTTATACTTCCTGTCCCACCCCTCTGCTTCCGGCGGGGGTGTCCTGGCTCTGCCCACCAATCCCTCCTGGTAATCTCAGAGGGTGGGAATGCCCCCTCACTACAGTATGAGGACTCTGAGGCAGGGTCTGTTTTTCAAGGACAATTCCCTGCACTGTTTTATTCCTGGTGCAAAACCTAACATGTGGATCATACCCCTTGGTCTGATTAGTGCTTGGGAAATGGACTTCCTATGTTAGTCAGTAAGTGCTAATTTCTGCAGGAGGATTAGCACACCTGTGGGACATGACATCACAAACTGGTTGGCAACCCCGCAGCTCAGCTTTCAAGTTACTGTGAGGTCATTATCCCACCCCATGCTGCCTGTCCTAACAGGCCTGATTCCCATTTACCCTGCTAAGTGTCAGGGTAAAAAGACCAGAAGGGAGGGGAGGAGGGGAAGTGACAATCAGGCTTGATGTTTTTAATGTAAAAAACTAGTAAAAAATCCCCCCTGCCTTTTTTTTTTTAAAGGGAAAACAAAAAAAGGTTTGATGCCATCTTCGCACATTAGAAAGGGGGGAGAGAATGGAAAGAAAATACTAGGTACTAAAGGGCTCTAGTAGAGAAAGGCGGAACAAATGGCTGGAATCTGAAGCCAGATAAATTCAAATTAGAACGAAGATGCAAACTTGTACCAGTGAGGGTGATCAACCATTGGAACAAACTCCCTAGGGAAGTGGTAGATTCCCCAGCTCTTGATGTTTCAACTCAAGACTGGCTGATGCCTTTCTGGGAGATATGCTCACGAGTTATTGGGCTCAACGCAGGAATAACTGGGTGAAATTAAAAAAATTAATGGCCTGTGCTGTACCAGAGGTCAGACTAGTTGATCTATTGGTGCTTTCTGGCCTTAAACTCTATGAATTTATTAATACTATGGGTAGTGACACTATACTGAAGGTCATAGGCATCGACTCCATGGGTGCTGCAGGCCTGGAGCACCCACGGGGGAAAATTAGTGGGTGCTCCACACCCACTGGCAGCCAAGTTCCCCTGCCCCCACCCCCTCCTCCTTCCCTGAGCGTGCTGTGTCCCAGCTCCTCCCTATCCCAGTGCTTCCCACCCGTCGCCTAACAGGTGTTTGGCGGCGCTTAGGACTTTCCGGGAGGGAGGGAGGGAGAGGAGTGGGGACGTGGTGCACTTGGGGGAGGAGGCAGTAAAGAGGCGGGGCAGGGGTGGGGACTTGGGTGAAGGGGGTGGAATTGGGGCAGGGTGAGGGTGGTGCAGGGGCAGGCAGGGGTGGGGCTAGGGGTGGGGTCAAGCACCCACAGGGCAGAGGGGGAAGTTGGCACCTATGCTGAAGGTTGCCCACCATTTTCTATTATAAGACCATGTTTCAGTTGCTTATAACTTTGCCAAACGTAAACCATTTGGGCTGAAATCTTCCGTACCAGGTCTGTCTCTCAGGCTAATTTAAAATTTCAGATAAAGTGGTTCAGGCATTTCAGCTAATGAGGGGGGAAATGCATTGTTTTGTCCATGTTAATTGGGCTTTTTTACAATCATTTGACCAAGAAACTTTAGTGCCACTATGCTTTGGAGCAGGGACATGAAATTGGCAGGAGGAAATACCCTGGTGGCAGGGATGTGTCTTTTGCCACTCCTGTGACAAACCACACAAATTTGGTCAAATTTTAAGTCTTTGAAAAATCTCAGTTTGCCCATACTCAGTTGAGACCTGTTAGAGTTTTGCAGCTACATTCTCCAAAGATTCAATCTGCACTGAGCATGCTCCATCCCCTCCCTGCTCCTATGTACACTCAGATTGTGAATGAACCATTCCCACAAAGTGATGGAGTGTGCTCCACCCTGGCCTGCACAGGCCGAGCAGGACTTTTCCTGCGATTTCCTGTCCTGGCTTCCAGAGATTCTTGTGATATCAGACACTGGACCAGAGGGAAATCAGGGAGACCATCTCTCCTGTGCTCTCAATGCCTCCCTGCTGGTGTCGAGACAGTGAGGAGGAAGAGTGGAAGGAAGAAAGCCCCTTATTCAAATGAGGTGGGGTGAGGGGGGGAGGTTTGGGGTGATAACGGTTGGAAGCAGGAACCAGAAGGGGGGATAGAGGCAAGAACAAGGGGGAAGAGTCAGAGACAGAGGAGGGAAGAAGACCAGAAGGGGGATAGGAGCAAGAGTGAAGAAAGGGGGAAGGAGAAGACTGGGGGAAAGATAGAGACAGGGGTTAGGGGAACCACGGGCAGGAGCTGGGGACGAAAAAGGGGTGGCAAGAGCTGGTGAGAGGGAAAGACAGGAGCAGAATGGGACAGGAAAAAGTGAGGTGAGAGGCAGAATGGTCTGCAACCACTGGACATGCCCCCCTACAGAATCTAGAATTAAACCTGGATTCCTGAGTCTTGGCATTCCTTTGTTGTCAGCAAATAGGCACGAAACCCAAATGTGATGGCAGGTCCACATAGTAGATAGATAATAGCCTTCTACTGCTCCGTTACTCTGTTAGCTCAAATGGCAGAGGACTGGGCTGTAAATCTAAAGGTCTCACCCTTGCTCATGAGCCATGTGGGGGATTGTGACAGGGTGTGCTCCCCACACTCACCTTGAAGGGGTTAACAGAGGGGCCAATTAACTTATTAGGTTGCAAGGAAAGCCCTAATTAGGGGAAGCTCACCTATGTAGGAACAGATGAGGCGTCTATAAAGCCAGGGAGCTGGTGGCAGAAAGAGGCTGCAGGGGAGTAGTCTGCAGTCATTCCCTGGGGGAAGGGAGGTGTGTTTGGGGCTATAGAAATTAGTCTGCAACTACTCCCTGAGAGGAGGAAGTTTGGGCTGGTAAACCCAGAGTGGGGGAGCTAGAAGGTGTAGGAAAGGCTCAGGGAAAAGGCAGCAAGATTCAGGATGGTGCAGACCTTGTCTACTGATTAGACCAGGGGTCGGCAACCTTTCAGAAGTGGTGTGCCGAGTCTTCATTTATTCACTCTAATTTAAGGTTTCGCGTGCCAGTAATACATTTTAACATTTTTAGAAGGTCTCTTTCTATAAGTCTATAATATATAACTAAACTATTGTTGTATGTAAAGTAAATAAGGTTTTTAAAATGTTTAAGAAGCTTCATTTAAAATTAAATTAAAATGCAGAGCCCCTGGACCGGTGGCCAGGACCTGGGCAGTGTGAGTGCCACTGAAAATCAGCTCGTGTGCCGCCTTCGGCACACGTGCCATAGGTTGCCTACCCCTGGATTAGAGGGTCCCTGAGCCAGAACCCAGAGTAGAGGGTGGGCCTGGATTTCTCTACCAGCCATTGGGAAAGCGGCACCATGGGGCAGCGAATGGGAAGACTCCAATACCTGGAAGGGGAAACATGCACAGTGACCTGGCTGGAGGGCCAAGTCACAGAGGGGAGCACCCTGAGCCACAGAGAGTAAGAGAGAGAGCGGCAGTCAGGTGTGCAGGGAGCAACAGAAGAGGGCCTTGGGCCTGGAAAGAACTACTCCCTAGAGCAGCCACGAGGAGGCACCACCTGTGATGAGTGGGCCCCATGGCAGGGATCAATCTGTTTCCATGTGATATTTTTTTTTATTTTAAATTTTAAAGTTTTATAAAAATCTTAGAAAACTGAATCCAAAAATTTACATTAAAAGAACTGTGTCCAGTTTTGGGCCCCACACTACAAGAAGGATGTGGAAAAACTGGAAAGAGTCCAGCGGAGGGCAACAAAAATGATTAGGGGGCTGGAGCACATGACTTATGAGGAGAGGCTGAGGGAACTGGGATTGTTTAGTCTGCAGAAGAGAAGAATGAGGGGGGATTTGATAGCTGCTTTCAACTACCTGAAAGGGGGTTCCAAAGAGGATGGATCTAGACTGTTCACAGTGGTACCAGATGACAGAACAAGGAGTAATGGTCTCAAGTTGCAGTGGGGGAGGTTTAGATTGGATATTAGGAAAAACTTTTTCACTAGGAGGGTGGTGAAGCACTGGAATGGGTTACCTAGGGAGGTGGTGGAATCTCCTTCCTTAGAGGTTTTTAAGGTCAGGCTTGACAAAGCCCTGGCTGTGATGATTTAGTTGGGATTAGGTCCTGCTTTGAGCAGGGGGTTGGACTAGATGACCTCCTGAGGTCCCTTCCAACCCTGATATTCTATGATTAAGGTTTCAAAGTCAAGCACTCAAAAGTTAGTTAATACCAGAATTAAGGTTGCCCATTCACATCCCTCCATCTTCCTTCATTTTCCACCTCTGTCCCATCAAAAGAGTCTTCTGGTGATCATTCTCTTTGGTCACAATCTGATTGGGGTTCCTGAATCTCTCTTTCAGTGACTTCAATTTCCCTTCCACCTTTCCTCCAGAACAAATACCACTCACATGTTGTATTTATGAAGTCCTCATGATCTTTGCTCATAAACAGAATACTACACATGTTCCACCCAATCAGATGGCCTTGGGTTTCTTCAGGACTGTCACATTGTGAGCTCTTACATACCCAAAATAAAGAGCTGCCCTTCCTGGAAACAAAGAATCTCAAAACACCCAAAAGTCTTCTCAGTCTGAACAGCCCACTCTCCCCTCTGGCCAGGGTAGCATCTTCCTCACTCTGCTGCTGTCTTCCTCTTCCTCCTTAGCACATGAAACAGCTGGGCCTGGTAGACTGACATATTCCAGCTGCCTTGATTTTCCGGGCCTTTAACTCTTCCTTGCCTGGCCCATAAATTGGGCAGATAGGCCCAGGAAAGGGAAAGGAGTCTGACTTGTCCCAGGTGGCCTTAGCTCAAGGTCATCACACAGGGCCATTCCACATAGCACTTTGCAGAAGAGTGAACTCCCTGCTGGTGTGTCCACCCATGGAAGGGTGTGGTATAGCAGATTCATCTAGCACTCCCCTGCCAACAGCCACTCCGATTGTGCAGTGGTCTCTCTCTTCTTGTGACTCAGCCCTCCAGGGGTGGCAGGTTTGTAGAAATTTTGGTGGTGCCCAGAACCCGCCTCCCCCCAAACTCCGCCACTGCAAACTCCACCCGCCTAAGGGTATGTCTACACTACAAAATTAGGCTGAATTTATAGAAGTCGGTTTTATAGAAATAGTTTTTATACAGTCGATTGTGTGTGTCCCCACACAAAATGCTCTAAGTGCATTAAGTCGGCGGCCTTCGTCCACAGTACTGAGGCTAGCGTCGACTTCCGGAGTGTTGCACTGTGGGTAGCTATCCCACAGTTCCCGCAGTGTCCACCGCCCATTGGAATTCTGGG
Source organism: Platysternon megacephalum (assembly GCA_003942145.1). NCBI lineage: Eukaryota > Metazoa > Chordata > Testudines > Platysternidae > Platysternon > Platysternon megacephalum. Next base: position 276,989 of record QXTE01000484.1, read on the forward strand.
TTGAGATCCCAATGCCTGATGGGGCAAAAACAGTGTCGTGCGTGATTCTGGGTACATGTCGTCAGGCCCCCACTCACTCCCTCCCTCCGTGAAAGCAACAGCAGACAATCGTTTCGCGTCTTTTTTCAGCCCAGAAGCCATAGCACTGAGATCATGGAGCCCACTCAGATCACCGCGGCAATTATGAGCACTATAACCACCACGCGCATTATCCTGGAGTATATGCAGAGCCGGAACCTGGCAAAGCAAAACCAGGCGAGGAGGCGACGGCAGCACGGTGATGAGAGTGATGAGGAAATAGACATGGACATAGACTTCTCACAAAGTACGGGCCCCAGCAATGTGCAAATCATGGTGTTAATGGGGCAGGTTCATGCCGTGGAACGCCGATTCTGGGCCCGGGAAACAAGCACAGACTGGGGGGACCGCATAGTGTTGCAGGTGTGGGATGATTCCCAGTGGCTGCGAAACTTTCGCATGCGTAAGGGCACTTTCATGGAACTTTGTGACTTGCTTTCCCCTGCCCTGAAGCGCCAGAATACCAAGATGAGAGCAGCCCTCACAGTTGAGAAGCGAGTGGCCATAGCCCTGTGGAAGCTTGCAACGCCAGACAGCTACCGGTCAGTCGGACATCAATTTGGAGTGGGCAAATCTACTGTGGGGGCTGCTGTGATTCAAGTAGCCCACGCAATCAAAGACCTGCTGATATCAAGGGTAGTGACTCTGGGAAATGTGCAGGTCATAGTGGATGGCTTTGCTGCAATGGGATTCCCTAACTGTGGTGGGGCGATAGATGGAACCCATATCCCTATCTTGGCACCGGAGCACCAAGCCAGCGAGTACATAAACCGAAAGGGGTACTTTTCAATGCTGCTGCAAGCACTGGTGGATCACAAGGGACGTTTCACCAACATCAACGTGGGATGGCCAGGAAAGGTACATGACGCTCGCGTCTTCAGGAACTCTGGTCTGTTTCAAAAGCTGCAGGAAGGGACTTTCTTCCCAGACCAGAAAATAACCGTTGGGGATGTTGAAATGCCTATAGTTATCCTTGGGGACCCAGCCTACCCCTTAATGCCATGGCTCATGAAGCCATACACAGGCAGCCTGGACAGTAGTCAGGACCTGTTCAACTACAGGCTGAGCAAGTGCAGAATGGTGGTAGAATGTGTATTTGGAGGTTTAAAAGCGCGCTGGCGCAGGTTTACTGACTCGGTTAGACCTCAGCGAAACCAATATTCCCATTGTTATTACTGACTGCTGTGCGCTCCACAATATCTGTGAGAGTAACGGGGAGACATTTATGGCGGGGTGGGAGGTTGAGGCAAATCACCTGGCTGCTAATTACACACCAGGGCGGTTAGAAGAGTACAGCAGGACGCGGTGCGCATCAGAGAAGCTTTGAAAACCAGTTTCATGACTGGCCAGGCTACGGTGTGAAAGTTCTGTTTGTTTCTCCTTGATGAACCCCCTCCCCCCACAGGTTCACTCTACTTCCCTGTTGTGACGGTACCTCCCATAAGGCTTTGTGGGAATATGACATAACTGGAATATGTTTTGTGCTGCCTGTGCCAGGTACATATCTCTGTAAAGGTTATGGTCTACTATATCTATTCATCCCTTTTGTACACATATATCATTTTGTACTTGAGGTTAAGAATATGGATTGTATACTTGATTGCTTAAGGTCTGTGAGGCATTGGGTAAGCCTCTTTAGGAAGGAATTCACTAGGTTAAGTACCCGGTCGGGGAACAATGCATCTTGGAATGCTTCAATCCACATAAGAAGTCTTCCTGGAGACATGCAAGATACCATGTGGGTAATGGCTGCTACCTGCAAGTCCTGTGTCATGCATGGGCATGTGACCTGCCCATGTGATTCCGAATCTCCCTTCTGTGACTGGATTCTACAGAGGGGGAGGAGGGGGTCTCCACCCACAAGAGACAGTCTATTTAAACCCGGGTGAGACCCCTCCATTTTGTCTTCAGCTGGCTAAAG
>QXTE01000484.1:284982-319762 GCA_003942145.1 Platysternon megacephalum
ACCTTTTCTTTTTAGGGTGGACTCTTCTTACTTTGTTAGGGCTCTTGTCTGCATCTTCAGCCGTTGGTGTTTGAACTCTATTTCATCAGGACAGGCTGGGGCTGGAGGTTGATTCCATCATCCATCCATACCTCATTCACACATCTAAACTAAACTGATAAGGTTACAGCAGGGTTTGCAAAAATGAAGGTTGGAGCCAGCTTTTACAAAATGGAGTAAGCGTTTTAAAATGGGGTTTGAATTACAGTATGGCAAACAGTGAACAGAAGTTACAATGTAGGCAAGTGTAATAAATGGTGAACAGAAGTTACAATACTGAAACAGTGCAAGTCTCAGTGATTTAAGCAGGAATTGGATTGATAGTGAAACTTACAAAGGCAGCTGACCCAACAGCTATGGCTCAAACAGGCATCTTAATTGTCAATTAGCCAGTTATTGGGGTAACCGGTTTTATGAATGAATGTTGTTTCATTCATAAAACTTTACTTATGAAGTTACATTAATAAAGTGAACAATTAAAAACAATTTCATTCATCGGTTCTACAGCTCCCCCCACAGCTGGGATTCATCTTTAATTGGGCCTTATCCTCTAGGTGTAGAGTTGCCAGTTTTGACTGGATGTATTCCTGGAGGTTTCATCACATGACATAATCTTTAAGTAAAGATTAAGCTTTAATTCCTGGAGATTCCAGGACAATCCTGGAGGGTTGGCAACCCTATCTAAGTGCCACCAGGAGTCCTAATGGAGCTCTCTCAGCCTTTTGGGCAACCCTCTCACTCTCTCAGCCAGTTCAGATTAGCGGGAGAGCAATGGTCACTGGCAAAGCTGAGCCTCATTCCCCTTAAAGGGCCAGCCAGCGACACACTTCTTGTCTCTTACTACATGATGTTGCTTTGCTTATTGGGCTCTATAAAGTGTATTAAGTTAACCTGCCTAAAGGCACTTTTACTGTGCAATAATGTCCACACAGGGACTTGTAACAGGGTGACACTCACCTCTCACAAGCGCCAACTGGCCGAGTGCGTGTGCCTGCTCGCTCTCGCTCTCGCTCGCTCTCTCTCTGTGATTGCAGTAGGTCTTCAGTGACTCAGCCCTCCGGCCGAGTCTCACACACTGTGTATGTGAAGCACAAACCAAAACACCCCTTCTGGGATAAACAGTCCAACAAGGGCCTATCCCAGTACCCCTTTTCCATTGGTGTCTTCCTACAGCCCTCCCTCGGCTCAGTCCTTATTCAGTCCTGCAGCCCCTTCTGGGGTAGCCTTCCAATAGTCCCTTGAGTCTGGTATGGGGCCATGCCCACAGGGCTTCCTCCTTGGAGACTCTTCACCCTTTCTGGGCCTTTCTGGCCCCAGCTCTCCAGGTAGGCCATTAAATAGTTCAGGTCCCCTTCCCCATAGCCCCAGAACCTTCACAAACACTTCACCCTTACCGTAGGGCTGACATCTTGTACTCAGTCCCAGCAGCCAGCCAGGAGCGCCTTCTTGCTCCCCTGGTCCCTGCCAGCAACTGCTCTATTCACGGTCCTGCTGCTTCTTCAGCCAGGAACACCATCCTTGCTCCTCTGGCTCTAGGCAGCAACTGATTGTCTCTGGCCCTGAAGCTCCTTTTATGTGAGCCTGCTGGGCCCTGATTGGCTGCTACCCGCAGCCTCTCTCTGATTGGCTATTCTCCCGCAACCTCTCTATGCAGCTTGGAGGACTTACGTCCACTGCTCCTTTCTGGGACAGGTGTGGTAAGACCACAAAGCTTTCAGCAGATGGCCTCAGAGGGCCTGGTTCACCCCATCACAAGACTTCATGCGGAGAAGCTAGTGTGCTGTAAATTCCCTGTGAAGAGAAGCCCTAAGTCTCCAGGTTCTACTCCACACCAACAGCTCCAATCTGCATTCCCCTGTTGACTTCCATACGAACTTCAGAATACTCTGTATTTTCTAACATTCACTTTTGGCAGCCAGTATCTCAATTTTCCATTCCTAGACCAACATTTTCCAACCTGGCTGAATAAAGTTAGGCACTTACATACATCTTTAGCCACCAAAATCAGTGACCTGACTTTCAGAGGAACTGAGCACCTCTAGCTCCTAACAAAGTCCACACTCAGCACTGTGGGAAAGGCCCCCAGGCTTTTATTTAGCTGCCCAGGTGTGGATTTAGGCATCAAGTTTGTACATTTTGAGCTGAGTGTCTCATGCAGAGAGGTTCTCCCACCTGTTTGTTAAATCAGGCTGTTCTAGAGAGGAGCAAAGCACAGGAATGAAGCTCCCTAAGTAAGAGAAAAGAAGACATTTTCATAAAACGGGGGTTCATGGTATTTCCCCTTTGAACTAATCTGCAAATATAAACTGCTACCTGGGGCAGGTGAAGGCAGCAATGAGCAATGTTCTTTAGGGAGTGGTTGGGCAGACATGCCTATAGATAAAAAGAATGGGTCCATATTCACCCAGCTAGCGCAAAACGCCCCATTAGCAGCAATTAGGGGGAAAACACTTGGTCTTCTAAATTTCTGAGCTCACATGCAGCAAATCAAACAAATCCTCAGAGATCCCACACATGTCATGTAAACTACAGAGTATTTTCACTGAATGCTGTGGTTCATTTCTATGGGCAGGAGGGATGGGCACTGCCCATTTAAATAATACAAGGCAATCTGGGGTGCTTTGTGGAGTACAGAGAGCTGAGCTCCATATTCCACTTTAGAGAAGAGTCAGATTCCAGGAGGAAAGGACCCGGAGGGGATCTTTCAGTGAAGAGCGTGGAGTGTGGCATGACATCACAGGAACAAGTACAGCCAGAGCGCTGTGAACCAGCACAAGGCTCTCAGTCTTTAATTATGCTCCTTATGGGAGACCCTTTGAAGTTCCTTGTAAAAAATCAGGGTAATGGAAAAACTGAGAGCCCTACTACTGAGCTATTGAGTTGCCTGTGGCTGTGCTTTAATTTCTCATGGGAAGGACCTTGTAAATGAGGTCAGCACAAAAATGGTATGGGACCGTAACTCTTGCAACACCTACCCAGGTTCTTCCAGGAGCTCTTACACCCAAAGCCAGAGGCAGAGCATGAGCTCAACAATCACACTTGTGGAGAATGTTAGGTAATGTGTTTACCTAATGTTATTTTACACATGGGGTTGCGGGATGTAAAACCTGTGGTTGGCTAGGAGATGCTGATTTAACACCGGGGGATTCTGTAAAGGCCCATTTGATTGCTAGGCGCCACCATGGAATGTTTGTTCAAATGCCAGCAGCTGACTGAGGACCGTTGGAGCGGAGAGTTGAAGCCAGCTGGCTGGAGGTGGGTTGTTCTGGCATCTCAGTGAAGGTGCCAGGAATGGGGTCTCAAGACCCTGGAGATCATCCAGTGGCATTGGGGACTGTATGGGTCCAGGCTACTGGGAAAGTGGCTTTGAGATGAGTCCAGAGGAAGTAGGACTCAACAACTTCTGCGAAGGAAGTCTGAAGTGGGATCTGTAATAAGACGTTCCTGTGCTTGAGAGGGTAAAGAGGGCACCTCTAGATGAACAATAACTGAGGTCATTCATGGGTTTATCTGTAAGTAACAAAGTAAGAGTTTGTTAACCAAGTCTTGCTTTTCCTGCAGTGGCCTTTGAAGAGCACTTACCATATGTACTAGTGAACACCCACTTCTGGGCACCAGTTCCTTGGAAGAAGAGCACAGAGTAAGCGGGGACATGAGATAATTTCAGAATATGAAGCTTAGTGGTGGGCAGCAGCTACCCAAGCCCGGGACATTGGATACCTGAGGCTGTGACCACACTGCGTTCTCTTTCCGGAGAAGTTGTGGGTCACTTGCCAGGGAGGTGTTCCAAGGCATTTTTACTTTCCTAACCATGCTGCAGGTTTTTGAGTGTGTTCGTCTGTGCACATACACAGCACAACAGCATTTGCAAGTGTCACGGAGTGTGGGGGAGTCAGAGCCCTGCACCCCCCGGCTTCCTGCGATTCACCATGACTCTCAGCCAGCCAGTAAAACAGAAGGTTTATTGAGACGACAGGAACACAGTCCAAAACAGGTCTTGCCGGTACAGACAACAGGGCCCCCCTTCGTTAGGTCCATCTGGAGGCCCCAGGGAGGCCACAGCCCCGGTGGGAAGCCCAAGCACCGTCGGGGCACCCCTCTCCATCTCCAGCCAGCTCCAAAAACTGAAAAAACTCCCCCCAGCCCCTCCTCCTCTGGCTTTGTCTCTTTCCCGGGCTAGGTGGTCACCTGACCTCTTTGTCTCCAACACCTTCAGTTGGCACCTCTGCAGAGGAGGGGCCCAGGCCATCAGTTGCCAGGAGACAAAGTGTCAGGCATTTATGTGCACTGGCCCGTCGCTCTGCAACAACCATACACCCGTATCCCACCACCTAGTTACTTAAGGACTGCATAGGGGAAACTGAGACACCCACACAGTATTCAGAGGAAACATTAAGAACATTCCCACTTCGTCACAGCAAGCAACTCAGGAAACATTGCACCAGGGTTGGACAGACTTTTCTCAGGATTAAATATGACTCTCTTAAGAGGGTCTGGTTACTCACTTGCAGGCTGAGACTTCTACCTCCATGGGATTCCCACTTGAAACAGTTCCTCTGGGAGATACCTAACAGCAGCTCAACTGTGACAGGTTCAACCACCCATTGGTTTGGCTCACCAGCCTACAAGTAGTAACATAAGGTGAAAAACTAAAGTGCTGGTGGTGTCTCTGGTACCTGAAATTGCCTTTGCCAAGTGGCCAACCTTGCCTACTCCAATACTGGGCCTTGGGATGGGGCCTCCATCACGCAACCAACCCCCTTGACTTCTTAGGCAAAGCCACTCATATCAGTGGCACTCAGATGGAGTGCCCTGACGTTACCAAAGGCGAGGTGTGTCCCACCACGGGGACCCGGCAGACAATGAACACTGCAGGGCCAGGCAGTAGTGCTACTGTAATGCAGGCTAAGGCTGTGTAGTTCATTCCAGTCTCTTTCATGGCAATTTACAGCTTGGGGTTCGGTGAGTCTGCGAGGCTCAGCACATATCCTAAATCTTCTGTCCAAACAACTCCTGCCATGAAGAAGTAGGGAGCTATGGGCTGTCCTGTAACTGGCAGACAGAATTGATGGCAGTATCCCCACAAATTCCAGCAGTCCCCCCTCCACCCTCATGGTGACAGGAGAGGAACATGAGAAAAGGGCACAGCCAAAGGTTCTCGTGCATTTGCCTGATCATAACTGAGTGTGCCCCTTCTGTGGCAATCACATGGAAAGACAGCTGCTCTGAACATCCACCTCAAAGTAAACACAGTAAGGAGGGTGTGGAATATCAATGCTCCCTGATTGAGATGACTAATAGAAAGGTTCACAGCACCCTCTGTCACATCCTAAAACACCATGAGGTGACACCACAGGTGCAAGCCAGCAACTGGACCTGAGAGGTATGTGCAAACAATTTGGTACCAATCCTGGTCTATCCCAACATAAGAGATGGCCCATCCAGAGGCAGAGCACATCGAAGCCAGTCATCCTGAACAAAACCTGCAATGTGGAATGCACAAAGTGGTCCACTGAGGAAGTTCTCTGATCTCAACAAAAGGCTGCAGTGCCAGAGTAACATTATCTTGATTTCAAAAGAAATCAATGGCAAGATGCCAAAACAAGTTAGTGACAAATGAAGGGAGCTGAGCCTGGTGAACAACAAGGACCAACCGGAGCTCATCAACCTGGGATTCAGAGTAGCCAGTCCCACTGGTTTAAGGAGCCTGAGTCCAAACAGGAACTCAGGAATGCTCTAAAGTGAAAAGGGAGATCACCTCTGAAGGACTGAGGCTGGAGCACATGAGTTACGAGGAGAGGCTGAGAGAACTGGGATTATTTAGTCTGCAGAAGAGAAGAATGAGGGGGGATTTGGTAGCTGCTTTCAACTACCTGAAAGGGGGTTCCAAAGAGGATGAATCTAGACTGTTCTCAGTGGTAGCAGATGACAGAACAAGGAGTAATGGTCTCAAGTTGCAGTGGGGGAGGTTTAGGTTGGATACTAGGGGGGGAAATTTCACTAGGAGGGTGGTGAAGCACTGGAATGGGTTACCTAGGGAGGTGGTGGAATCTCCTTCCTTAGAGGTTTTTAAGGTCAGGCTTGACAAAGCCCTGCCTGGGATGATTTAGTTGGGGATTGGTCCTGCTTTGAGCAGGGGGTTGGACTAGATACCTCCTGAGGTCCCTTCTAACCCTGATATTATATGATTCTATGATTCTATGACTGGGAGCATCTAGAGTTTGAAAGTGAGGTCCTGCCCATATGGGTTCAAGGAGAGCCCAATGTCAGAACCTTTGATGAAACTGCTTCCATTGCTGTTCTCCCCTCCTTCCTCTCAAAAGATCCCAAGCCAGCTAAGAGACTGAATGAGAGAGCCAGCAGGGTCAAGGGTGGAAAGGAAAAATCTTGGATGAGAAAAATAGCAACCAAGAGGGGCACTTACCTATGCTACTGTGAAGGAGCACAGTCTCTCACTGGCCAGGAAGGAGGCTAACGAGCTCCTCTGGGCCTGTGCTGCACTAACGAGGTGCACCTTCACAGCTTGTTCAGCCTGGAGGGGCGTAAAAAGGGAAGCTTACCATAGAAAGGGTGGTGACCAGGAAGAAGGCTGCTCCACACAGAGACTGCTAGTAACAGAGGTAGGCCAATCAAGCAGGAGACAGCCACGGAACGTACCGCTTCGAGCCACCCCGGCTGACAGCCAAGCAACACTCCCCAGGAAGAGGGGTAGGAGGTAAACCCCACAAAGGAACTTAGACGTTCAGAGACGGCGCCTGTGAAGCTCTATCCAGGGGCTGTCTGAGAGGCTGACCCCTATTCCAGCTAGACTCTCCTCTCTTGCCAGGGGAAGTCGAGGAAGAACCGGTCCTCTGCCAGGATGCAATTGCTCCAGAGAACGCCCCCAAGTGCAGCCACTGGGGAAGTAGAGGGTAAAGGGCAGACAGTAGGACCTAGGGACAAGTGGCCATCCCTGTCTGTACCGTTAACGACAGTTGTCACCAGACAAAACACTGAAGAGTGGACAAGATACGTATGGGTCAGACAAGCCACCCAGCACACCCAGCCAAAAATAACTCAAAAAAGCAACTTGCAGAAATAGGGACCTGCTATCTATTACGGTATATCAGTTATTTCAACAGATCTACACGTCTGACTGTCCCACATTCCACACATTTGGGAAGTTATTCTGCCTTAACGCTGCTGAGGGCACTGTTAAGGTTTTGTGTTAAGAGTGCAAGTTGGATGAAGCTGGGGTACATATTTCTGTTGGGTATCTGTTGGAGGTGGATGTGAAAGCCCTGCAGAGTGCTCAAGTGCAAAGTCAGTACATAAGAACAAACATAAGAACGGCCATACTGGGTCAGACCAAAGGTCCATCGAGTCCCGTATCCTGTCTTCTGACAGTGGCCAATGCCAGGTGGAGGGAATGAGGGAATTAACAGAACAGGTAATCATCAAGTGATCCATTCCTTGTTGCCCATTTCCAGCTTCTGGCAAACAGTCTGCCCCAGTGAGCAGGGCTAGATGATGACTGGCAGTAGCCCACTGAGGCAAGATGGGTTTAGAGGATTGGGGGGTTCCCCTGGGAGGGGAGACCCAGAGCAAGGGGGTACTGCTGGGGCAGAACCCCAAGGTAAAGGGCACCAGGGTTTGAGAGGGACACGGGGCCAGCGGCAGGCGAGACACCAGCCACCAGGAGGCGCTCTGAGGCTGAAGAGCTAATTCCCAAGATGACCAGCAGGCAGCGCCACGCCAGTGAGTCTCACCTCGCTACAAGGCCATAGACCCAGTTCCAGTACAGCACCGGGGGAAGTGATTCTATTCCCAGTATTTTCTGGTCTTCCAAAAGAACAGGGGATAGAGACCGCTATTAGAGCTCAGATGCCTAAACACCTTTGTGAGATCACAGAAATTTAGGATGGTAACTCTTGCAGCTGTAATTCCTACAGTATATTCTGGAAATTGGTTCATGACCCTCGCCCTTTGGGATGTGTATTTTCATGTTGCAATTTACCGGTCTTACAAGAGGTTTGTTCATTTTATTGTCAACCAAGATCACTTTGGCCTGGTCTACACTATGATTTTAGTTCGAATTTAGCAGCGTTATAGCGAATTACCCTTGTACCCGTCCACACAACGAGGCCATTTAATTCGATTTAAAGTGCTCTTAAAATCGGTTTCTGTACTCCTCTCCGACGAGGGGAGTAGCGCTGAAATCGACATTGCCGGTTCGAATTAGGGTTAGTGTGGATGGAATTGGAAGGTATTGGCCTCCAGGAGCTATCCCACAGTGCACCATTGTGACCGCTCTGGGCAGCAATCTAAACTCGGATGCTCTGGGCAGTTGGACAGGAAAAGCCCCGCGAACTTTTGAATTTCATTTCCTGTCTGCCCAGCCTGGTGAGCACAGGTGACCACACAGAGCTGAGCAGCACAGGTAGCGATGCAGGCCGACAACCGCAAACGAGCACCAGCATGGACCACACGCGAGATACTGGATCTGATCGCCATATGGGGAGAGGATTCAGTGCTCGCAGAACTGCGTTCCAAGAGACGGAATGCAAAGATCTTTGACAAGATCTCCAAGGGGATGATGGAGAGAGGCCACAATCGGGACTCCATTCAGTGCCGTATAAAGGTGAAGGAGCTCCGACAGGCCTATCAGAAGACGAAGGAGGCCAACGGACGGTCCGGGGCAGAGCCGCAGACATGCCGCTTTTACGATGAGCTGCATGCAATTCTCGGAGGGGCCGCCACCACTACCCCACCCCTGAGCGTGGACTCCGAGGAGGGGTTAATGTCATCGTTGCATGACGAATCTGCGGACGGGGAAGAGGAGGAGGAGGAGGAGGACGAACTTGTGGAGAGCACACAGCACTCCATTCTCCCCGACAGCCAGGAGCTGTTTCTGACCCTGACCGAAGTGCCCTCCGAACCCTCCCAAGGCGGCATCGCAGACCCCCTGGAAGGGACCTCTGGTGAGTGTACCTTTTCAAATATATCAAACATGGTTTAAAACAAGTATTTGTTTAATGATTAATTTGCCCTGGGGACTTGGGATGCATTCGCGGCCAGTACAGCTACTGGAAAAGTCTGTTAACGTGTCTGGGGATGGAGTTGAAATCCTCCAGGGACATCTCCATGAAACTCTCCTGGAGGTACTCCAAAAGCTTTTCCAGAAGGTTTCTGGGCAGGGCAGCCTTATTCCGTCCTCCATGGTAGGACACTTGACCGCGCCATGCTAGCAGCAAGTAATCCGGTATCATTGCTTGACAAAGCTTGGCAGCGTATGGTCCCGGTGTTTGCTGGCATTCAAGCAACATCCGCTCTTTATCTTGCTGTGTTATCCTCAGGAGAGTGATATCGTTCAGGGTAACCTGTTTGAGATATGGGAATGTAATTAGGGGGACAGAGGTGGCCCCGTTCCTACTGGGCTGTTTGCCTGTAGCTGAAAAGAAATCTTTCCCTGCAGTTAGCCAAGCGGGCGGGGGGGAGGGGGTGGATAATGTCGCTGAGTTTTTCGCGTTTGGCTAGCAGGGGTCTTCCCTGATACCAGCCACGTGGTGGGGGGAGGGGTAACGCGATCATCCCACAGAAGTGGATGGGGGGGCTAGTTTGCGATCTGCATGGATCTTCCATGGTACCAGCCACGTGGTGGGGGGAGGGGGTCATCCCACAGAATTGAATGGGTGGGTGGGGGGTGGTTGTTATGTTATCTGATGCTGCACGGTAACAGGGAAACCGCAGCACGTAAAGGGCTTTGCTTGCTATGGGAAAGGAGGGCGCTGATTTAATGCAGAAGCAGCAGGACAATGGCTTACCATGGCTGCATACAAGCCGAAATCTGTTGCCCGGCCCTGCGTCTGCTGTGATCTCTAACACCAAAGCCGCGGGCACTCAATATAAGATGCAAAAAGCGACCTTGTACATTGCTATGTAATGTGAAAAGTGTTCACCGTGAAAGAGTATAAGCATTGTTCTATAAAATGTATCTTTTTACATACTTCTCTCCTTTTTTTCCCTCCTACTGCAGCTGCAAATTCTTCCATCCTCCCGCCCCCAGCACGAAGGCTCTCCCAGATAAGGAGGCGAAAGAGGCGCACCCGAGACGATATGTTCTCGGAAATAATGCAGTCGACCCGGGATGAGAGAGCTAATTTTAACGATTGGAAGGAGACTGTATTGAAATTCCGTCAAGAGGCCAGTGACCGTGAGGAGAAGAGGGACCAGCGGGAGGACATGAGGGACCAACGGGAGGAGAAAAGGGATGAACGTGAGGAGAGAAGGGACGAACGCGAGGAGAGGAGGGACGCCCGAGAGGAGAAGTGGCGGGATGCAACGCTGGGGCTGCTGCGTGATCAGACAGACATGCTCCGGCGTCTGGTGGAGCTCCAGGAACGGCAGCTGCCGGATTACCGGGTGCCGCTGCAGCCCCTCTATAACCGCCCTCCCCCCTCCCCAAGTCCCGTAGCCTCCTCACCCCGACGTGTAAGAACGCGGGGGGGGAAGCTCCGTGCAACCTGCCAGTCCACCCCATTAGAGAGCCCGAGCAAAAGGCTCTCATTATTTTGAATGTTGTTCCTGCCCTGTTCCTTCACTCCTACCCTCCTCCCAAACCCCACCCGGACTACCTGGTTATTTCTCTCCCTATGTTCATTACCCCCCGTTAATAAAAAGTTCTTGATTTGTAATTTGAAAACGACACTGACTTTATTTTTTTTTAAATAAAACTGGGATCGAAGGGGGAAGGGGGAAGGGTGGGTTGCTTACAGGGAATGAGTGAATCAAGTGGGCGGGTTTTCAACAGGGACAAACAAACATAACTTTCACACAGGAGCCTGGGCAGCACTGAAACTTGTTTTCAGAGCTTCTCTGATGCGCACCGCTTCCTGGTGTGCTCTTCTAATCGCCCTGGTGTCTGGCTGCGCGTAATCAGCGGCCAGGCGGTTTGCCTCAGCCTCCCACCCCGCCATAAAGGTCTCCCCCTTGCTCTCACAGAGATTGTGGAGCACACAGCAAGCTGCAATAGCAATGGGGATGTTGGTTTGGCTGAGGTCCGAGCGAGTCAGTAACGAGCGCCAGCGACCTTTTAAACGTCCAAAGGCACACTCTACCACCATCCTGCACTTGCTCAGCCTGTAGTTGAACCGCTCCTGAGTACTGTCCAGGCTGCCTGTGTATGGCTTCATGAGCCACGGCATTAAGGGGTAGGCTGGGTCCCCAAGGATAACGATGGGCATCTCAACATCCCCAATGGTAATTTTCCGGTCTGGAAAGTAAATCCCTTGTTGCAGCCGTTTAAACAGACTAGTGTTCCTGAAGACGCGGGCGTCATGAACCCTTCCCGGCCATCCCACGTTGATGTTGGTGAAACGTCCCTTGTGATCCACCATTGCTTGCAGCACCATAGAAAAGTACCCCTTGCGGTTTATGTACTGGCTGCCCTGGTGCTCCGGTGCCAAGATCGGGATATGGGTTCCATCTATCGCCCCACCACAGTTAGGGAATCCCATTGCAGCAAAGCCATCCACAATGAGCTGCACATTTCCCAGCGTCACTACCTTTTTTAGCAGCAGCTCAACGATTGCTTTGGCTACTTGCATGACAGCAGCCCCCACGGTAGATTTTCCCACTCCGAACTGATTACCGACTGACCGGTAGCTGTCCGGTGTTGCAAGCTTCCACAGGGCTATCGCCACTCGCTTCTCAACTGTGAGGGCTGCTCTCATCTTGGTGTTCTGGCGCGTCAGGGCAGGGGAAAGCAAGTCACAAAGTTCCAGGAAAGTGCCCTTACGCATGCGAAAGTTTCGCAGCCACTGGGAATCGTCCCACACCTGCAGCACTATGCGGTCCCACCAGTCAGTGCTTGTTTCCCGGGCCCAGAATCGGCGTTCCACAGCGAGAAGCTGCCCCATTGCCAACATGATCTCCAAAGCGCCGGGGCCCGTGGCGCGAGACAATTCTGTGTCCATGTCCATGTCCGCATCACTCTCGTCGCCGCGCTGCCGTAGCCGCCTCCTCCTCGCCTGGCTTTTCTGGTCCTGGTTCAGCATAAACTGCACTATAATGCGCGAGGTGTTTACAATGTTCATGACTGCAAACTTGAGCTGAGCGGGATCCATCCTTGCCGAGGTATGGTGTCTGCACAGTTCAACAAGGAAAAAAGGCGCGAAATGGTTGTCTGCCGTTGCTTTCACGGAGGGAGGGGGAGGATGTTCCCAGAACCGCCTGCGACAATATTTTTTGTCCCATCAGGCATTGGGATCTCGACCCAGAATTCCAATGGGCGGGGGGGACTGCGGGAACTATGGGATAGCTATGGGATAGCTACCCACAGTGCAACGCTCTGGAATTCGACGCTAGTCTTAGTACATGGACGCGCACCGCCAAATTAATCCGCTTACTGTGGCCGTGTACAATTGAATTACAATCGAATTTATACAATCGGTTTCAAAAAATCGAATTCCGTAAATTCTGAGTAATCCCGTAGTGTAGACATACCCTTTCAGTATCTATGCCTTTTGGCATCTTCTCTGCCCCCTAAGGGTGTTCTCAAAGGTCATGGCAGTGGTAGCTGCTCACTTATACAAGCTATAATCATCTTCCCTTACCTCGACAACTGGCTGCTCAACAGCCGGTCGTAAGATGAAGTTCCTTCCCCAGTACAGACATCCATGTCCCTGTTCTACAGGTTAAGTCTTCAACTCAATATTGAAAAGTCCACTTTGACCTCAGTATAATGGATAGATTTCATAGGGGGCTTCTCTGGAAACAAGGCTTACCTACCCGTGGACAGGTTTATGATCCGAACAAACTTCATTTCCAAGGTTCAAATAAACTCGTGGGCTTTAAACTAGGTTCACCGGGGGAAGGAGACCAAAGCCCTGAGGTAAGTGGGAAAGNTTTCATAACACAACATACCAGGTTACATCTTTGCTGCTTCCAGGGAGGGCTCAGAACAGTCTATCACAAACAAACACAGAGTAGACAAGCTGTTGTCTGTCTCAGGCTGAGTACTGGACTCACTCAAGTAGTGGACAGACTTGTCTAAAGTCTGTGCCTTTCACAGACCCTCCATCCCCTCCCCACCCCCCCGTTCCTTTCACCCAACCTCTTCCTACCATCACTATAACATGGGATGGGGAGCACACCTAGCCATGCACACCATTCAGGGCAAATTGTCTGCCCAAGAGCCTGTTCTGCATATCAACCTCCTGAAACTAAGAGCAGTCAGGAACACATGTATCTTTCTTCCATTAACCAGGGGCAAATCTGTCAAAGTCATGACAGACAATATAGTCTGCATGTTCTACATAAATCATTTAGGGAGGGAGGAGGCAGGCGAGATCCTCCTCCATTTGTACTGAAGCAATACAACTATGGAATTGGTGTACAGCCCATTACAGCCTCATCTCAGTTTCTTACCTTCCAGGCATACAAAACACCATAGCTGATGATGTAAGCAGACGCTTCTCCCAAGATTACATGTGGAAGCTGGACTCTTGAATTCTCAAACCTATTTCCCTGACCTGGGGGCTTCCAGAAGTTAACCTCTTTGCCACCACCACCAATAGGAAATGCAGGAAATTCTACTTGAGAGGAGGGCTGGATCGTCAGTCCATAGAAGATGCCTTCCTCATTTCGTGGACTAACAGTCTTCTTTATGCATATCCACTGACATCATTGGTCAGAGTGTTGAACAAGATCAAACAAGATAAAGCCAGGGTCATTCTAGTTGTACCAACTTGGTCAAGACATGTATGATATCCTTACCTGATTCATCTACTTCTTGTCGACTAGAGACTTCCACCCATTCCCCATCTCCTGTCTTAGGACTCTGGTCAGACTCTTCACCCCAACCTGAGAATTCTTCAGCTCAGAGGTTGGATCCTCAATGATTCTCAGGGATAGAGACTTCGTATTCAGCAGAAGTGTAACAGGAATACATCAGGAATATATCTATGCAAAATACCTTTAAAAAATGGAAGCGATTCCACCACTGGTGTGTCCAGCAACAGTTTTTGCCTGTTCATTTCTCTCTCTCTCTGCTGCTCTTGATTACATGTTGGAATTAAAAAAGTCAGGTCTTTCCATGAGTGCCGTCAAGGTTCATCTGGTCACTATCAACGCTTTTCATTCACCAGTAGAAAGATTCTCAGCGTTTGCCCACTCCACAACAGTAAGATTCATCAATGGAATGACAACTTTCTTTTCTCAAATTAAAGAGCCCACCCCAGTACAGACGCTCCCCGACCTATGCAATCGTTCCACTCCGGAAAGCCTTGCATAACCTGAATTTTATGTAAGTTGGAAACGTATATTGAGCAAGCATAAAAAACAAACAATTACAACATTTTCTGCTCTAAATCAATCTTCTTTCACTTACGAACTGGTCCTGCATTCTTGCTATCACTTGGTCGCTTTCCAGGCATGATTTGAATGAAATAATAGGGTGAAATAACAGAAATACAGTATCACTGAAATAACACGAGACTGAGAGAGCGCAAAGCCTTCCCTTGTAGGAGATGCTACTGCTGTATTCCTCCACACACCGCACTACAGTACAGTACTTTGTGGTTCCGTACGCTACGCTATATTTTCCGCAACTCAAAAATTTTATTTATGCCTTATGGAACTTTTTGCGTAAGGTCGCATTTGCATAAGTCAGGTCTTGCGTAACCCAGGGAGTGTCTGTATAGAACTTAAACTTGGTTCTTAATTGCCTCCTTTTGAGCTATTGGCTATGTATTCCCTGCTTCACCTATCTATGACAACTTTCTGGATGGCCATGATTTCTGTCCGGAGAGTCGGAGAAAGGTGGGCTTTAATGGCAGAGCCTCTCTTTACAGTATTCTTCATGGAAAAAATTTCATTGCAGCCACATCCTAAATGTCTACCTGAAGTATCTTCTGAATTTCATATTAACCAGGTTATTCATCTTCCATTCCCACCCCCAAGCCACACCCAGACCTGGGAGGAAGCTGCTTGCCATACCCTGGATGTCAGAAGGACATTAGACTTTTGTGTGGCTAGAACCAAATGCTTTAGAAAGTTTCCCAGATTGTTTCCTTTGTGGACAGATCCAAAGGAGCTACAATTTCCACCCAAAGACTCTCAAGGTTGATCTCTAGTTGTATAACCTCTTATTATGAGGCTGCCAATGTTCAACCTCCTTCTAGAGCACTAGCCCATTCTGCAAGGTCAGTCTACTTCAATGACACTATTGAAAGATGTTCCAGTTGTTTAAATTTGCAGAGCTGCAACCTGGACCTCAATACATACTTTCTCTAAACTTGATAACTTGATTCATACTTCCAGATCAGATTCTGTGGTTGGCAATTCAGTTCTCTCTTCTGTTAGATCCAACTCTGAAGCTCTCTCCTCCTCCTGGGGCTACTGCTCAGGAGTCACCCAAATTGGAGCACCCACAGGAACACTACTTGAAGGAGAAATTAATCATCTTGTGCAGTAACTGGCGTTCTTTGAACTCTATGGGTGCTCCACTACCAGCCCTCATTCCCCTCAGCTTTGGAGTTTCATCTCATGCGACTTTGAAGTAGAGAAGGAAATGATGGTGGTTTGCCTGTGCACCTGTATATATACTCTGTACTGGGCACGAGGATATCTGGAGTACAGACGTGGGCTGAAAAGGCATTGCTACTGAAAATCACCGAACAAAGGTACATGGGATGCATGCGCACTTGAAGTGGGGCACTCAGAGAGCCACACAACTCAAAGAACTCCAGTTACTGCACCAGGTTAGTAGCCTCTCCTTTTAAAAACTTATTATTTTACTTGGAATCAGTTTATTTTTTATCAAACCACCATGAAAAACTCAAATAGTGTATAATTTGCTTTTTGCCTTTTTGGTGAGATATTTACAAAACTGTTAAAACTGAACTCTGTGACAATCTTAACTATAGTTAGCAGAATTCAATTTTTTTTTCCAATTTTGATGGATAAGATGTTTATTTTTAAGCTTTTTTCCCATTTTTATCAATTAAAATTTTCAGCGTTGCACAAAATTATGGGCTTTAAGCATTTTTAATTTTTAAATCTTTAGTTGTGAGAAATGATGGGTGATCAGACAATTATTTAACAACAGCAGACACTGAGATTCAAAAAGGTAAAGCTTTATAACCATTAAAACACAAATTGTCAACTCAACATCACATCAAAATATACAAAGTAAACATCCTTACATCAAACGCTAGTAAGTTCTCAAGCAGTGTTTTTCTTACTTTGCCTAAAATATGATTTATTGGTGGAAATATGTTTTCATTAGTTTGGTACATACAGTGAATTTGACATTTATGGACCTAAAAATCTAATCCTTCCAAACGTAACTATAGTACAGGTCCCAATAAGGAGTCACCTTTGTCTGGCAAATTTGTTCTTTATACATCTGTGCTGGCCAGAGTTCCTTTATTCTCCAAAGGTTTAGTGATTGTTTTTATGATTTTACTAGAAGTAAGCAGTTACAGGAAGATAATGGCGAGAATCATCCTGCCAAAGGTCAGTACATTTGACTTTCTCTTATCTTCTTGTCCCTTTCTAGTTTCCTACCACTTTTCAAAAAATTATTAGTAGGGCAGTAGTGTTAATATCTTCAGATTCCTGTCATGGGGCTGGTCCATGTATGCTTAATTTCTTCAATTACAGGTCTGTCTCATCTTACGCTGGGGTTACGTTCCGCGGTTAGCACGTAAAGCGAAAACCACGTATAGTCAAAATCCCATTGACTTTAATGGTGGGTGGAATCGCCCGCACTACAGGAACAGTACATAAATTGCTATTTCTCTCTCTTTTTTTTTTTGATTTTGCCGAAATCGTGCATGTTAAATGCGTGTAAGATGAGACAGACCTGTATGTCCTTATCTCTTTCTCAGTAGCTTTTTTAATAAAAGGGATCTTTCACTTCCTAAATTATCCAAACTCTTAATTTTTTGTTGCAGACTGAATGACAGGAGCAATGGGGTACGGGGTGATGCAAGTGAAAATGTTTTGTAGCAAAAGTTGATCTCTTCCATCAAAGACGACAAATAAAGCCCTGAAAACTTGATTCCTTGACTAGTCTGGACCAAGCTCTTTTCTGTCCTTTGGCATCTCTCTCCTATTTGAATGGCTATGTTAAAATGTGTTTTTAAGACGGTAGGTTCATTAAGCGATAAGGCCCAAACCTACCACCATTAAATCCATGATAGCTTTGTCCTGGACTTCAACAGTGGGTAAGATCCATACAGAGAAGAGACACTGTTTTTAGGATCAAGTTTGCACATTGTAGCCTGCAGAAATTACTGTAGTCAGGGTGGCAGCATAGCAGCAGGTGTGGGAGGCATTTGCAGAGGCAGCAGCACACAGCCAGGCACATAGGGATGTGTGTGTGTGGAGGGGCAGCAGCACATCGCCAAGCGTGTGTGTGTGGGTGTGTGTGTGTGGGGGGGGGGGTTGCAAGGGCAGCAGCAAGTAGCCACGTGTGTGTGTGGGTGTGTGTGTGTGTTGCAGGATATCACTATACAGTCAGCCTCATCACCGGAGGTTGTAGGAGCAACAGCCTAGCCAAGCATATGCAGAGGGGGGTGCTGCAGGGGAGGCTGCGGGGGCGGCCAGACACGCGGGGGCAGGGGGGGAGGCTGCGGGGGCGGCCAGACACGCGGGGGCGGGGGGGGAGGCNGCCCCTCAAAGCCCCGTGCGCGCGCCAGGCTGCCAGCCCAGCCGCCGCGCCGTCTCTAAAGGATGGGTTCGTCACGTGATGGGGGCGAAGCCGTTGCAGCTGGCGCCATGCCTCACCTGTCACGTGTTTCCGGACCCGGCCAATCATTGGCGAGCGGCGAGGCCCCTCCCTAGTGGGAGGTGGGGTCGGTGCGGGTGCAGCCTGCGAGCGCGGTGCGCGCGAGCGAGCTCGGAGCAGACAAAGCGGGACCGGCGGTGGCGGCGGGGCCTGGCCCGCTCGGCGAGGAGCAGGCGGCGGGAGGGGCAACAGGGGACTCCGGCACGTGTTGCCGGGGCGGCGAGCGGGAGCGGGGCTGCTACGCGGCGGCGGGAGGCGAGAGGCGGGTGGGGCCTGCCGGGGCGTTGGCCCCAGTCGGCGGCGAGGCGTGGGCTCGGGGCCCGCAGCGGCGTTGGCGTGAGCGGCCCCTTCCCGCATGGCGGCTCCGCCCGGGGCAGGTGGCGCCTCCTGGGACGGGCCGTGACGGGCGGCGGGGAAGAGGCGGCCGCGGAGACCTCGAGGTTCCCGCCGAGGCGAGCGGGGTGGGGCGCGGGGAAGCCCCGCAGATCGGCGCTGCCTGGGAGGCCGTGACACAGAAGAGCCCGCTTGGCACTGCCCAGTGCCCGCCTGAGGTGGGGTGTGGGGGCAGGGGCTGCCAGGCAGCCTGGGCCAGCCATGGCTTTTACCAATTACAGCAGCCTGAACCGTGCCCAGCTGACCTTCGAGTACCTGCATACCAATTCGTGAGTATCCTGCGGAGCCCTGCCTACCATCCGCTAGCCTGGGCCTGGAGGTTTCTTGAACTTTGGATGCTCATTTTACAAAGAACCGACGCCAAGTTGCCTTGCTAATCCAGAAAAGGTCCCCAGAGTTTTCCCGTCTCCAGGCTACTCTACAGTGTTTGTTGAACAGAGGCTTCAGCTGCATGAGCATGGTTTGTATCTTCTGTATAATTCAAGTCAGCTGGAGCCATTTATATCAAAATCTGATGAAACTCAACGGTGGATCTTAAGGCATCAAATATTCATGCTGCTGCCAGCTACTCTTCTTGATCAAACAATCCAACAGCAAGGCAGAATCCTTTAGAGGTGTCTTCAAGAAAGAAAACAACAGTTGAAAGCAATTTGCAAGAAGGATGTTCTTTGTGTCTGATTCCTCTGTGTTTGATTTTCTCGCAAAAATAACTTTTCTGCTGAGGAAATTGATTTTAGTCTTTTCCCTGAAGGTTCTGTAGATCACAGGGTAAGGAAGACATGGAATAATTTTTGCACATACATTGTGCCTTTCACTCAAGGATCACAAAGCACTTACAAATATTAAGTATCACAGCACCTCTAAGAGGTAGGTAGGTATTATACCCATTGTAAAGATGGGTAAACAGAGGCACAGAGAGATGACATGTATGAGATCATACGTCAGTAGCAAAACTGGGAATAGAATCCAAGAGTCTTAACACCTAGGCCCCTGCTTTAAATACGATCTGCGCTCTCACTGGAGCATTTATTAACAAAGGGACTCTTTGTGTATCTGCTTATATGTATATTGTTTTAGAAAAATATAGGTACTTTACCTAAATATCTGATATTGTAGGATAGCTGTTGGAAAGTGCAGTACGTGGAGAGAGATGGAAAAAAGTGGACTTCCTAGAGTTTATAGAATCTGCTTTTCTGTAGTGATTTGCTATGAGAAATCATTCTCTTGTTGCCTCTTGGTAATGGCTGTTTCTCCTTTATAACGTTTTGTTTGGCTAACACTTGCATGTTTTGTTCAGTTGTAGTTTTAAATATGTTTCCTTTCTGCTCCCAATTGGTTATCAGGGATTGTTGTGTTTTAGTGCAGTGTATTGGAAGTCCAGAAAAAGAAAATGTTCTGATAGAGCCGAAGACGATTCAGCTGTTTTGAGTTTGGCTATTTTCATCTAAGTGTCTAGAACAGTGGTTCTCAACCTATTTACCATTGTGGGCTGCATCCAATACTACCTGTATGGCCCTGAGGATGTCACATGGGTTGCAGCTCTGTGCTGACTGGGCCGCAAGTTGAGAACCACTGGTCTAGAACATACCCAGTGTTGCTCCTGGAGACAAAGTGACATGGGTATTTTAGAAAAATCAAATTTGGTATACTGACACCTGTTGGAAACCTGCAGATTGCAAGTAATCAGCTGTGTAATGCTGTCTAGGAGGGAGGGAATTCCATCATAAAGCATTAGATTTTGTTATCCTTACAGTAATATGTTTGGGGATAACAATGCAAACTAGTGATGGAATCTCTGCATTCTGGTCAGTTGGCCATCGGAGGAACCATACCTCTTTGTCTTTATGACCCCTTTGTAGAAGTGGGAACAAGTAGAAGAATTGGCTATGTCTGCTTGTGTTACTAGGAGAAATATAGTGCAATGGTTTTGATGGTTTGTCTCCTCTGGTACCTTTTTCAAATACTGAGGCAAAATGGGAGTGATGGAGCCTCAATGGTATGCTATGGTATCATCTGGCTCCTTTAGACTTCTACAGATAGAGTCAGAGCACAAAACCTTGACTGAGTTTTACATTGTTTAGTTCTAAATTAAATTGTGACGTTTTTTATTAATAGTACTGGAAGAGAGATGGACTACTTGGCAAAGTTTTGAGTATTTATAATGATTGCTCTTGGCAAATGGGAATTATTTTCAACCCATGGATGAAAAAAATAGCAGTTATAGCTCTTGGGCACAGGAGAAGATAGTATTGGCACTATATCATCTGAGGGACAATGGTGCTGTGATTCGATTCATTGCTTTGCCCTATAACTGGTTTAGTTACTTTAAATGTTGTTAGGTCTTCTGGTTGGTGTATGAGGACTGGGAGTTGAGACTTCTGAGTTCAGTTCCTGGTGCTGTCATTGACTGACCATGATGTCAAGTCGCTCCACCTCTATGGCTCAAGTCTTACCAATCATGAAATGATTAAAATATCCAACTCCATGGCAAACTGGATCTAAATTGTGCTGTGAGGCCCCAAGATTTTGCAGTGCTCCAGTATGGCAGATTGGAAAGTCTGCAGCATCTGCATTTCAGCTACAAAATGGAGACTTCTAATAAATATGAGATTGACTAGTACAGTCATTACAGTGATGCATGTTTATTTTTATATTAAAATAATTTTATGCTGTCATCACAGTTTCAGTTCTTAATATACCATGTATTTTGCAGTGTATAATTGCATCATGGAAGTTGTTAGGAGGGAAGATGGAGGTTTTGGAAAATAGGTGAGGCACAATTAGGGCTTTTGACATCCAGCAAGGGATGAGAAGCATGTTGAGATTGTGGGATAAGTACCTTAGTTGGATGTTTCTCCTAAAATGATCAATAGTAAAATCATTTAAATAGTGACACTTTAAATTTTAATCTGTTTCAGAATTAACTCTTTGAGATGAATGAAGCATTCATCTTTCAGAACCATGGTCTCAGGCAGTTGCAGACTGAGGAAGACACTGTCATGTTTTCATGGTGGTTTTCACAGTCATGAGAGCTAGAAACTTTTAAAATGACAGCTTAGATTTTGAAGCACAATCTCTGGCTGCGGAACTGAAAAATACATCGTTCTTGATTATAGCTGTTTACTTCTTAAGTTTTGTCTACTGGGAAAATGAATCGTGGTTTTAAAAAAACCCTCAACCCGGCATGAACTAGTATGTTTTAATTACCACGTTGCTAAACACTACTTATTCAGGTAGATTCATGTTTTTTAAAAGGGTTAGCTGGTCACCATTAGCCATGACCTAAAGGTCAACCTTAGGGGTCACGGCTAACGGACTAACATGTTTTTAAACATCACCTGGTGTGTTTGACAGCTTGCTAATTAAAGCATTTAAGTTGATATGTTTTTAAATAAAACTCATTTTTCCAGTATAGACAAAACCTAAGAGTTGTATTAAGGCTTGTAAAAGACCTTTGCGATCCTTTCATGAAAAGCTCAATGTAAGGGTAAAGTATGTCTATTATAATTAACACTTAATTATGGATTCCTAATACAACAGATGCTTTAAAACTTAAATAAGATGGTGTTTTTTTTGTTTTTAAAAAAAAGTTAAAATCTATTAACTATTAAAAGCTATTGAGTAACCTGGTACAAAATTATATTTTAAAATGCTTGAAAACTTTTAAAAAGAGATGAACACAAAAATGCACATGGACCTGGTTAACTTGTCTCTGTATGCTTGAATGTGTTTGTAATGCATAGTTGGTCGAAACAATTTGTTAAAATTTGTACCACTAAATTTATCTTCGGAAATAAATCTTCTAACGACAGCCCGCGGTCAAGAGTTAATATTTGTGGCCAAGTTAAAACGAAAGCTGGCCCTTTAACTAGAACTGACCTGTTAGACACAGTTAGAATGGCAGACATATATTTAAGTGGAGCAAAAGTTTTATTTTTTTCTCCAACAAATTTGAGAAATTAAAAAAAAATGCAGATTCTTTACCTATTAAAAATATTTTCTGCCTACAAGTGAAGGATACAATAAGCCAATGTATGAAGGTTTTGTTACAGTAATAACAAGAGAAGACAGCTCTGTTTGCTAACAGTATGCCAAACTCCCAAAGTAGAATTTGGTGCATTGCTGGGACCACCTTTGCTACAGAGAAGTTGACTTATCAGTCTGTGGTATTAATTAGGTTCACATCGCTTCTGCGTACCTGTAGGATCAGGAATCAGATTGGTTGTTAGGTAGGATAGGGTACTTTTCCAAGCTCCACTCACAAAATAAGTCCTGTTCACTTCAGATGTTGCTTTCAATAGACTGTGCAGATGTTCAGAATATGATCACACATGCTTTCCGGGTTCCTTGAATTTGGCTTCCTTTCAGTGTGGTCTGAATACATCACACCCGTGGCATTGTTGGGTTCCTTAGGGCTTGGCTCCCTCTTGGTAGTGCTCATTTTTGAGTTGGAGGTGGTAGTAATAGTACTTTCCCAAACCCACCCATTCGTGCTCTGAAAATGAACTGTCCCTCAGAGTAGATTTTGTACATCTTCACAATATATTTCCTCTTCTTACATGATTTGATTGAGCAGTGAAATAGCTTAACAGTGAAGACACTTAAAGTAGAGACATCTGAGTAAATATATACACTGAGGTGAAAGGGATAGTTCACACCTCTCAGAGCTATGGTTTCAGACTCTTTGCAAACTTGGGCAGATATTACTGCATCAGTTAGGTTTGATTCATGTTTTTTGACATGTTCTTTGCAACTGAAACAGCTCATGGGCTTTTTTCTGTACAACAAGAGGGCATCTTGGGAGAGAACCATTACACTGCCATTACATGCAAGGATAGATGGAAGTTAAGTACTTATTTGTCGGGTAGTTTTGACATGGAGGAAGTAGGCATGTTGTTGCTATGAATGAAGGGATTCATTAATAACAATGCAGATCAGCCTCTTGGCTTGGTTTTAAAGTTAACGTTAGACTCTGGGGATCTTTAAGGTCATTTTGAGACGATGCCAGTTCCGAGAGTAATAGTATATATAT
Organism: Platysternon megacephalum; assembly: GCA_003942145.1. Lineage (NCBI taxonomy): Eukaryota > Metazoa > Chordata > Testudines > Platysternidae > Platysternon > Platysternon megacephalum. Next base: position 308,220 of record QXTE01000484.1, read on the forward strand.
TTTTTTTTTATACGTACTCCAAAGAAACCTACATGTTTATATGCCCTAGCTAGTGATAAATATTTTTGGATTTTATTTCACTCAGATTTAGCAAGGTTTCATCTCTTTGCCTCAGTTGATATGAGGGGATTACAGTGTTGGTAGGCATTCAGATACCACTGTGATGAGTGCAGTGGGAAAAACATAGTTATTTAGAAAAGGATTAGTCATTCTATCGCTCCTTAGATTATGGTGTGATAGATCTGTTTTTCAGCCCTTTCCTGTGATCTTTTTGTTTCTAAATCCACATTTACATCTTTTGAATTACACAGCAAAGCATATTCTCAAATATTTGATTCACTGAGTTGTAGTTTGAAGTGTTTTGGGATGTAGTGTCAAAAGTGCAGAAGTATAATGTATATTAATTCTGACTCATCCATTTGCTTGTGGCTATCCACTATGTGGAATATTCTCCAGATATATTTTCAGTGGACTGTGTTTGTGGGTTTTTGTAATTGTCCTTAAACTGATAGGAGTACTGGAAATCTGTGCATGAGGGAATTTCCGCCCATTCTGTGGATTTAGTGTTTTAGTGCTACTGGTATTCCTGTGTTCTGTGCAAATTTTAAGCTTTCATTCTAAAAGAAAATAAAAAGTTTCTAGCTCTTCTGGTTATGAAGAGAACCTTCCAAATGTAAACTGATACAGAGCTCTCATCCTTAGTCTGCAGGCAAACTGAAACAGAGTCTGAAAGATGTGAAGGGCTCCATTCATAGAAATGTAGTGATTCCTGAAAGCTAATATCAGCTTCTTCATTGCTGATCGCTTTAACAGAAACATCCCATCCTTCTGCACCTATGGGTGCAGCCTGAATACTACTACTTTTATTCTAATCAAAGTTCAGCTGATGGGTTAGTTCTAATGATTTTTGTAGTGGATATGAAAGTTTAATCATAGTTATATGTCTGAGAGGCTCATTTGGACAAAGTACCTTTATAATTGTGTTAAGTGTTAGGGCTGTCGATTAATCGCCGTTAACTCACGCGATTAACTTAAATAAAGTCACGATTAAAAAAATTAATTGTGATTAATCACAGTTTTAATTGCACTGTTGAACAATAGACTACCAATTGAAATTTATTAAATATTTTTGGATTTTTTTCTACATTTTCAAATGTTTATTTCAATTACACAGAATACAAAGTATACACTGCTCACTTTATATTATATTTTATTACAAATATTTGCACTGTTGCAATGATCAAATAAATAGTATTTTTTAATTCACATCATACAAGTACTGTAGTGCAATATCTTTATCATGTAGATTTTTTTTTTTGGTTACATAGCTGCACTCAAACAAAACAATGCAAAACTTTAGAGCCTACAAGTCCATTCAGTCCTACTTCTCGTTCAGCCAGTCGCTAAGACAAACAAGTTTGTTTACATGTACGGGAGATAATGCCCACTTCTTATTTACAATGTCACCAGAAAGTGAGAACAGGCATTCACATCGGACTTTTGTAGCTGGCATTGCAAGATATCTACATGCCAGATATGCTAAACATTCATATGCCCCTTCATGCTTCGGCCACCATTCCAGAGGACATGCTTCCATGCTGATGACACTCATTAAAAAAAAAAAAGTTAATTAAATTTGTGACTAAACTCTTTGGGGGAGAATTGTATGTCTCTGGCTCTATTTTACCCGCATTCTGCCATATATTTCATGTGTTAGTAGTCTCTGATGATGATTCAGCACATATTCATTTTAAGAACGCTTTTACTGCAGATTTGACAAAACGCAAAGAAGGTACCAATGTGAGATTTCTAAAGATAGCTACAGCGCTCGACCCAAGGTTTAAGAATCTGAAGTGTCTTCCAAAATCTGAGAGGGATGAAGTGTGGAGCATACTTTCGGAAGTCTTAAGAGCAACACTCCAATGCAGAACTACAGAACCCAAACCACCAAAAAAGAAAATCAACCTTCTGCTGGTGGCATCTGACTCAGATGATGAAAATGAACATGCGTCGCTCCACACTGCTTTGGATTGTTATCGAGCAGAATCAGTCATCAGCATGGACGCATGTCCTCTGGAATGGTGGTTGAAGCATGAAGGGACATATGAATCCTTAGCACATTTGGCATGTAAATATCTTGCGAGGCTGGCTACAAAGTGCCATGCGAACATCTGTTCTCACTTTCAGGTGACATTGTGAACAAGAAGCAGGCAGCATTATCTCTTGAAAATGTAAACAAACTTGTTTGAGCGTTTGGCTGAACAAGAAATAGGACTGAGTGGACTTGTAGGCTCTAAAGTTGTATGTTTTATTTTTGAGTGGTTATTTTTGTACATAATTCTACATTTGTAAATTTAACTTTCATGATAAAGAGATTGCACTATAGTACTTGTATGAGGTGAACTGAAAAATACTATTTTGTTTTTTATAGTGCAAATATTTGTAATAAAAAATAAATATAAAGTGAGCACTGTACACTTTGTATTCTGTTATAATTCAAATCAAGATATTTGAAAATGTAGAAAGCATCCAAAATATTTAAATAAATGGTATTCTATTATTGTTTAATAGTGTGATTGATCGTGCGATTAATTTTTTTAATCACTTGACAGCCCTATTAAGTGTTCTTGTAAAGTTCAAAGTCAGAGTCAATAAACATGCATTTTTTAGCTCTACATGTGGCCCAATCTATACTGGTCATTTAATTTAACCTGGGGAGGAACACCATTCATCCAGTTTCTGCGTTTCCCATAGTTTAGCTGAAGTTATCACAGGGTCATAGGTAATCTGCATTTGAAAACCGATTAGCTTTTGAAGTTGCATCACCATGTTGGATGTACAGCGGAGATTTTACATCTATTGGTCTTTGACAAAAAAATAATGAAGGCTTTAAAGAAAAGGAAACAAGAGCCAGTAAAAGGTTTTGTGGGAAAAGACTGCAGCAGAGCAACCACGTGGAATGTTACAATTTTGGATTGGGAACCTCTTACGAATGATGACAGTTAAGAACTTTGGACTCAAATATTCTTGTCTTCAGGATTATAGTGAATGGGGATTCAGTCAGAGAAATTTTGACATTGAATTCCTCAGATCATATGATGAAACATACCATGCTGGTTCATGATCATCTTTTTCTGGATTAGCAACAGCTGCAGCCACTGATTTCTCTGGAAAATATCACCTGATTTGTGCAACAGTAGTAAGCATATGAATGCATACCAAGTTCATATTTATCAGAAATTTAAATCTTGGAATTTGAAGAGATGCTTTTAAGGAAAAGAAACCTCCAATCCTGTGCAGTTTAATCATTGCCAGGGCAGGTTTTATTAGTTAAAATGATTTAATTAGTTGTCGTTTAAAAGAACCAGGCAGTATAGTAAGTAATCAAGGATTCACATGTATTGATTACTTCTTGATAGAAGAGTGCCAGTCAGATTCACTGTTTTGACACCTTGTAATGGGGGAACTAATATAGTTTTCCCCTTAGCTAATACTCTTAATGCCACTACACAAAGATCATAGTTTAGATTTTCTTGTTTCAAACTGCTAATATTATTTAACCAGTAGCTGTTTTATTGGTCTCCTGTTTTTGACAGGACTAGATGACCTCCTGAGGTCTCTTCCAATCCTAATCGTCTATGATTCTATGAATAGTGCACCACTAATCTCTAGTTTTGTTACATTGATTGGCGGGGAAGTATGTTATAAATTAGTTAAAAACTTTAAAAAAAATCAGTTTGACATACATATTAAATTGAGAGATAGTCTCTTTCAATATTGCAGTAACCTTCCTGACTCTCAGTGTTTGACATTTCAGAACCACTCATGAGTTCTTGTTTGGTGCCCTTGCTGAGCTTGTAGATAATGCCAGGTATGTATTTGAGATTGTATTTGTATTGGGAGCTAATTAAGTTGCTGTGGTTTAACTAGCCCACATATTTAGGGTAAGCAGCTGAGTGACCTTCACTACCAGTAGAACTTAAGAAGAAAGATGTAATGCAGAAGCTTATATTATAGCTGAATGGTGATGGTGCACCTGTATCCTACATAAGATACAGGCCCTGCCCAAGAGGAGGATGGGTCCCATCTTGAAAAACGGATAGTGTAAACAGCTAGAAAACACACTGTGTTGGGAGACCAAGGAGGATCAATTTTATATCCTTTTTTCCCTGTGGTTTTGCATTGTTGAGCTTTGCAAAAGTGAATTTTATGGCCGTTTGAAGAATAGTTAGGTCATCTGGTGCATTGGGATAGGGAGGGAGGTTCCAGACACAAAGGGGAGCACAGACTCTGAAGAACTCTTGCTTGAGGAGAAGGTAAGTAATGTAACGGAAGTATTGATGTCTTTCAAAAGCTGAAAGAAGCTTGAAGTTGGAGGCTTATTCCATTGTGATGCACTAAGATATTTTTCCTTCGTGTACTTGTTTCCCTCCTGAAATGAGTGTCTGAGACGGAATCGGTATTTGCATTGTAATCAGATTTAATTAGTATGCAGCATCAGTGTCTTGTGGTGGAGTTTGGATCCGAACAAGGGAAGGTCAAAAATGCAATGGTACACAAAAGCCTCTTGGATTTCTTTGAGGGGTGCTGACACTTAGAGCCTTAGAGAGACATGGTGGGTGAGGTAATACCTTTTATTGGACCAATTTCTGTTGGTGAGAGACAAGCTTTCAAGCTTACACAGAGCTCTTGAAGAAAAGTTTTATGTAAGCTCGTCTCTGACCAACTGAAGTTGGTCCAATAAAAGATACTATCTAATTTGCTTTGTCTCTCTAATATCTTGGGACCGACGCGGCTACAACAACACTGCATACTTAGAGACTTATACAGTTTTTGATCCATAATGATAGCTCCTGTTGAAATTCCCACTCATACATGCAGAATCCTCTTGGGCTCCTAGCGTCTTTCACCTTCATTCGTGCTTTGGACGCTGATTGTGTTTTTGTTACTTTGTAGAGATGCTGATGCCACGAGAATAGATATTTACACAGGTAAGTCAGACTTGTCTTTTCCTTCGATGCCAGCAATGTCAGGAGGATTGCAAAAATTACGGATTTACAAGTTGATAAAATGGTACTGGACACAGAAACTCCCTAAGGTCAAGTGTCCCATTAGTAATGCCTTCAAATTTATTACATTTCTAACATCAAAAAATCATTCAGAGGGAGAGGTGTAGGAGGGTGGTGAGGGGAGTCTTGCATTGTCTTTAAATGGGCCTTGAATTGAATCTACTAGAATCCTGTACCAGACTAAAGGAATCTTATAGCGTTTAAGGCCAGAAGGGACCAATAGATCATCCAGTCTGACCTCGTGTAGCACAGGGCACCAACACCACCCGCGCACTAACCCAACAACTGAAATGAGACCAAAGTATTACAGCCCACAGGAGACCAGACTATTATGTGATATAGGCAGAGAATAGGAGGGACCAAGATGCGCTAGTGCCAGAGCCCTCTGCAGTGGCAGGGAAATGATTCCTTGAGATAAACCCAGATAATCCTGGCAAGTGACCCGCACCCACATGCTGCAGAGGAAAGTGAATAACCTCCAAGGTCACTGCTAGTTCTGACATAGGGTAAAATTCCCTCCTGACCCCGCATATGGTGATCAGTTAGACCCTGAGCATATGGGCAAGAACCAGCCAGTCAAGCACCTGAGAGAGAGAATGCACGGTGTCACCTGAGCCCAGGGCCTCCCCCAAGGTCTCATTTCCAGCTGTGACCATCTCTTAATGTTGTTTGCCCCCACCATTTCTGTTTGGAGACTGTTCCAGAACCTCATACCTCTGATGGTTAGATACCTACTTCTAATTTACAGCCTGGATTTGTTCATGGCCAGTTTATATCCATTTGTTCTTCTGCCTACATTGTCATTTAGCTTAAGTAGCTATTCACCCTTCCTGGTATTTATCCCCCTAATGTATTTACAGAGAGCAGAAACCCCCTTGCAGCCTTCTGTTTGCTTTACTAAACAAGCCAAGCTCTGGGCCCTTCATTCCCCTGATCATCCTAGTAGATCATCTTTGCACCTGTTCCAGTTTGTTTCTTTTTGGAACATAGGTGACCACAATTGTACACAGCTTGATTATTTTCTTCTCAGAAATTTAAAACATAAGCTTCCTCTGCTGGCTTTGATTTAGCATGTGAGCTTAGGCTACCTTCCTTTCCTGATGGAAAGGTTTTGATACGGTCTCCCACAGTATTCTTGCCAGCAAGTTAAAGAAGTATGGATTGGATGAATGGACTATAAGGTGGATAGAAAGCTGGCTAGGTTGTCGGGCTCAATGGGTAGTGATCAACGGCTCGATGTCTAGTTGGCAGCTGATATCAAGCGGAGTGCCCCGGGGTCGGTCCTGGGGCCGGTTTTGTTCAACATCTTTATTAATGATCTTGATGATGATGGGATGGATTGCACCCTCAGCAAGTTTGCAGATGACACTAAGCTGCGGGGAGAGGTAGATACGCTGGAGGGTAGGGATAGGGTCCAGAGTGATCTAGACAAATTGGAGGATTGGGCCAAAAGAAATCTGATGAGGTTCAACAAGGACAAGTGCAGAGTCCTGCAATTAGGAAGGAAGAATCCCATGCACCACTACAGGCTGGGGACTGGCTAAGCAGCAGTTCTGCAGAAAAGGACCTGGGGATTACAGTGGACAAGAAGCTGGATATGAGTCAGTAGTGTGCCCTTGTTGCCAAGAAGGCCAATGGCATTTTGGGCTTGATTAGTAGGAGCATTGCCAGCAGATAGAGGGAAGTGATTATTCCCCTCTATTCGGCACTGGTGAGGCCACACCTGGAGTATTGTCCGGTTTTGGTCCCCCCACTACAGAAGGGATGTGGACAAATTGGAGAGAGTCGAGTGGAGGGCAACAAAAATGATTAGGGGGCTAGAGTACATGACTTACAAGGAGAGGCTGAGGGAACTGGGGTTATTTAGTCTGCAGAAGAGAAGNTGCTGCAGAGGAAAGTGAATAACCTCCAAGGTCACTGCTAGTTCTGACATAGGGTAAAATTCCCTCCTGACCCCGCATATGGTGATCAGTTAGACCCTGAGCATATGGGCAAGAACCAGCCAGTCAAGCACCTGAGAGAGAGAATGCACGGTGTCACCTGAGCCCAGGGCCTCCCCCAAGGTCTCATTTCCAGCTGTGACCATCTCTTAATGTTGTTTGCCCCCACCATTTCTGTTTGGAGACTGTTCCAGAACCTCATACCTCTGATGGTTAGATACCTACTTCTAATTTACAGCCTGGATTTGTTCATGGCCAGTTTATATCCATTTGTTCTTCTGCCTACATTGTCATTTAGCTTAAGTAGCTATTCACCCTTCCTGGTATTTATCCCCCTAATGTATTTACAGAGAGCAGAAACCCCCTTGCAGCCTTCTGTTTGCTTTACTAAACAAGCCAAGCTCTGGGCCCTTCATTCCCCTGATCATCCTAGTAGATCATCTTTGCACCTGTTCCAGTTTGTTTCTTTTTGGAACATAGGTGACCACAATTGTACACAGCTTGATTATTTTCTTCTCAGAAATTTAAAACATAAGCTTCCTCTGCTGGCTTTGATTTAGCATGTGAGCTTAGGCTACCTTCCTTTCCTGATGGAAAGGTTTTGATACGGTCTCCCACAGTATTCTTGCCAGCAAGTTAAAGAAGTATGGATTGGATGAATGGACTATAAGGTGGATAGAAAGCTGGCTAGGTTGTCGGGCTCAATGGGTAGTGATCAACGGCTCGATGTCTAGTTGGCAGCTGATATCAAGCGGAGTGCCCCGGGGTCGGTCCTGGGGCCGGTTTTGTTCAACATCTTTATTAATGATCTTGATGATGATGGGATGGATTGCACCCTCAGCAAGTTTGCAGATGACACTAAGCTGCGGGGAGAGGTAGATACGCTGGAGGGTAGGGATAGGGTCCAGAGTGATCTAGACAAATTGGAGGATTGGGCCAAAAGAAATCTGATGAGGTTCAACAAGGACAAGTGCAGAGTCCTGCAATTAGGAAGGAAGAATCCCATGCACCACTACAGGCTGGGGACTGGCTAAGCAGCAGTTCTGCAGAAAAGGACCTGGGGATTACAGTGGACAAGAAGCTGGATATGAGTCAGTAGTGTGCCCTTGTTGCCAAGAAGGCCAATGGCATTTTGGGCTTGATTAGTAGGAGCATTGCCAGCAGATAGAGGGAAGTGATTATTCCCCTCTATTCGGCACTGGTGAGGCCACACCTGGAGTATTGTCCGGTTTTGGTCCCCCCACTACAGAAGGGATGTGGACAAATTGGAGAGAGTCGAGTGGAGGGCAACAAAAATGATTAGGGGGCTAGAGTACATGACTTACAAGGAGAGGCTGAGGGAACTGGGGTTATTTAGTCTGCAGAAGAGAAGAGTGGGGGGGATTTGATAGCAGCGTTCAACTACCTGAAGGGGGCGTTCCAAAGAGGATGGAGCTCGGCTGTTCTCAGTGGTGGCAGATGACAGAACAATTAGCAATGGTCTCAAGTTGCAGTGGGGGAGGTCTAGATTGGATATTAGGAAACACTATTTCAGTAGGAGGGTGGTGAAGCAGTGGAATGGGTTACCTAGGGAGGTGGTGGAATCTCCATCCTTAGAGGTTTTTAAGGCCCGGTTTGACAAAGCCCTGGCTGGGATTATTTAGTTGGTGTTGGTCCTGCTTTGAGCAGGGGATTGGACTTAGGTGACCTCTTGAGGTCTCTTCCAACCCTAATCTTCTATGATTCTATGAAAGAAATTAATAATTTTTCTGTAATAACACCTACAATTTCATCTGCTCCTGTTTTTCCTACTAAGAGTTCTTATTGATGGTGACTAATCATTTTGTAGTGGTACCACACACAAATTAGCTTGAAGTTTGAGTTCTGCTTGCTGTGCTACTCCAGTCATGAAAACTGTTTGGACACTTTCAAACAATTTTTAATTCCCCTTCCTATTTGAGTGTAATGGTTCTGTTAATTCTTCTCTTGTTGTAGAACGGCGAGAGGACCTGCGAGGTCAATTCATGCTATGTTTTTTGGATGATGGAGCAGGAATGGATTCAAGTAAGTGACAGGAAGTTGTATTTGCAGTGTCACGCTGAGAAAAATAACTTTAATCCTTGCAAGTATTCTGCCAGTGTCACATCCCTATGGTTTTGATGGGCTCAATGGGTGATGCATGTGGTATAAAAACTTAGGTCAGACAATTAGAGCAGCAGTGGCACAAGACAGAAATTGAATCCAATTGTCACAAGGAGTCCATGCAAATCCATGTCACATCTGCAAGGGAGACTTAAGAGCCACTTTTTCCTCTGCCATGGAATCAGCGAAACTGTGACGAGAATAATTAAACCAGACTTCCTTCATTCTGCCTTGGACCCAAATATGTCCTGCTGAGAGGAGTTCTCTGCCTGCTTTGCAAAAAAGTCTAGCTAAACTCAGAAGTTTTTCCAGGACCAAGCAAATGGATTCTGAAGACCTTCTTTCACAAGTTTGACTCAGGCACATCACTACAGGACCTCTAAGTACTGTGGGAAGTCCACGCCACCACATAAATTAATCCTTTACTCTCATGATGAGTGACACCTACCTAGATCATCTGCTGATCCAAAGCATATCAATACCACTCTTGGATAAGGTATTGGCTTCCATAAAACTTGCAATAGTTTAACATGGGCTGCAGAAGATCTTACCAATTAAAGCCCTGTCTTACTTCCCTTCTTTGGGTAAGGTTATTAAGAAAGTGGGGCAAAAAAGATTCCAGGAGCACCTGATATATCAGTAATCTAGAAGTTTCTCAGTCATTTATTTGATTGAGGTTTGTACTAACTACATAAGGGCATCCATCCCAGGCTCTGGGTGCTCTTGGCAAACTATACAATTAATAGCAGACTCAACAGTTGATTTAGTGAGAGCACAGTTACAGCAGCAACCTATCAGCAAAACTACCTCTGAAGTGCCAACCGCAGCCTTTCCATCAACTTCCTGTGGGCCAGGGAGACAATTTGGGTCTTAGTGTGTCCTGAAGGTTAACACATGTTCGTCTTTTGGTCTTGGACAGAAGACAGACATCCATGTTAATATTTTAAGGTTTACCAGCAGCTTTTGACACTGCCTCTCTGTACTACCGCCTTGTCAGGGTGACCTGGCAGGATGGGTGGAGTCACACTGAGTTGGCTAAGTGTCATTTCTTGTGGACATATCCAAGAGGGTTATGGTGGTTGGTTACTAGTCTTCCCTGAGCGCTCTCATCTGTGGAATCTTGCAGTATTGAGACCTGTGTCTATCTTTCAGCATGTATATTGAACTACTAGAAGATATTAGAGGATGATATGGGCTTCAGTAGTAGCAGTTCATGACAACATTGTGCATCAGACATGAATGATGTCCTTTGCCAACTGACTTGGTGCTTGAGTGAAAGTGTTGGTTCAACCTCAGTCTGGAAAGGATAAATGCGATGCTTGTAGGAAGGGGGGAAGTGCCTTGAAGAACTGGATGGAACCATGTCTTTGCCCTTTGAGAGCATCTGCCATTTAAATTGATATGCAGCTCTTACTGACTACACACTGCCAGAAAATGCCTCTTCCTATCTTCAGCAGGCCAGAAGAGTGTGATTCTTTGTGATGCAGACCTAATCACAGTGATCTGTGTCTTCATTGCCTCCAGGCTGGATGGTCACAATGGGTTCTGCCAGTAATGAAGGCCACATAGGAGCCATGTGGAAGCTCTACCTCGTTCATTATGCAGCAGCAAACTTGAACAGAACTGCTGAAAAGAACATGTTGCTTAGCATACTGCACTGGCTCCCCATCCAGTTCCAGATCTGCCTGAAGGTCTCAACTCTTATATGTGACAGTTTAGGATCTAGCAATCTCAGAGATGATCTCTCTCTGACACCCGCTCAGGGCAGATGTTGCAGCCAGCTGACTTCAGGATGAAACTTGCTAGGGCCAGTAGAAGGTCATCTACCAGACTTTCCTACCACCAGAAATCAGGCTGAGTCTTGTGTTCAGTTTAAAACACTTCTCTGTACAAGCCTTCCCTCCGAAAAGGTGGTCTTAGAATGGCTTGGCAATGTTTGCCCTGTAGACAGACCAGAACAATCTCACTTAAACATGGAACTCAAACAAAGGAAGGATGGAACATACGACATGTGGGAACAAATGTTTGGTTCCCTGGCTGTTCATGTAGTTCTTCAGTACAAAAGAGATGAGCATATTAGAAATACCTTCATAACTCTCTATACTTAGGGCTGGTCCACACTAGGGGCGGGGATCGAAATAAGATACGCGACTTCAGCTACGAGAATAGCGTAGCTGAAGTCGAAGTATCCTATTTCGAACTACCCGCGCTTACCTCGCGTCCTCGCAGCGCGGGATCGACGTCCGCGGCTCCCCCGTCGACTCCGCTAACTCCGCTCGCCCTGCTGGAGTTACGGAGTCGATGGGAGCGCGTTCGGGGATCGATGTATCGCGTCCAGACGAGACGCGATACATCGATCCCCGCTATATCGATTTCTACCCGCCGATCCGGGCGGGTAGTGTAGACGTAGCCT